>CAJQZP010001576.1:287500-887500 GCA_907164705.1 Parnassius apollo
TTAATTTTCCCTTAAATGTTTGTATAGTTTACATGTTGTTAATAATGTAAAGGGGGACGCCCATTTTCGGCCATGGAACGCCCAACAATGTGCATTTGTTAAAAAATTATATCTTTATTTATGGTTATTAATCGCGGTATTCATTTATCCTCAAACAATGGGAATATTTTTGCACAAATTAAAAGTACCGGAAACATAATAATAAAAATTAGGTAAATCATTATGTCATTAGTTTGTGAATAAAAAAAAAGTGTTGCCAATCACAAAACACATTTAAAAAATCGATTCTCTTTTTCGATCGATTATTTACGGTGTCATCATTACAGTGCTAATATAATTTTTAAATAATTATGATGTTACGATAATTAAACAACGAATTACTAGCTGATTTCCAATGAATTCTTTAGAGAATAACAAATGCTACGGCACAATTTAACTGTTAATCTTAACCGATCTTCTTTGAAAACAGATAAGAACTGTTATTCTTATCTGTTTTTAAAGAAGATCGGTTAAGTTATTCTTATCTGTTTATAACAATACATTTAAAATAGAATCATGTTATGATAACGAAACAAGTTAATTTCCAGCTGATTTACCATGAATCCTTTAACCTTTTGAGCGCCAAAGTCGCCTATACTTGACCAACACCTGCGGGCCCTGAGCGCCAACGACGTCTATAGTTGACAAAAAACCCGGCTCCGAAAAATATGAAATACAGATATTGGAAAATTATTACAGGTATTTTAATTCTACACTCCTCAAAATAGGAATAACCCAGCAACATGTGAGTATAAAAAACAAGTCTTCTAGAGCCACAAGTACTAAGAAACATTGAACTAATAAAAATGGATTTTTATCTAAGCAAATACTATGTCCAGCACGCCAAAGTCGTCTATGGTTGACCGCTAGTGTCAAACGCGGGAGGCATATATTTCTTGAAAACTATCCAAAATTCAGCTCAATGGTGTTTTTTTTTTCTATTATTATTGATATTTGAATAAAATTAAAGGTTAGAAACATAAAACTATAATTAGCTACATGAATAAAAAAATGTTATCAGATTATCTTCGCATAATAAATCTAATATCTCAACTCTAGCGCATCTTTAGCGCGTCATCGAAAATCAGTTCACTGGGCACCGTGATCAAGGATAGACGACACCCTAATGACGTCATAAGTGATTACCGAGAAAAGTAGAGCAATGCAACATGAACGATTCCTCAGAACTCATTCGGATTTTGGAAAGCGTCGATGATGATGAATTTTGATTTTTGATTGATGAATTGTGATGAAATGTTTATTTATTCCATGACCAAGATTTTAGTATTATAAGGCTGATTTACCTAGTGCGAATAATTATATACAATTGTTGATTAATGAATAATTATGTACCTTTTTTAATAATAATACAAAATTACCATTAATGTTTTTTTACTTAAGGTGTGAAGAGCAATTTTTCATTTTGTGTTGTGCTATTTTCTTTCTCAGTCTCAAAATCATCTAGCAGCATCAGCATCATATCAAATCCCCATTGTCATAAGAGTGTAAGACTTTTCTTCTGTACTTCACTTGGTCTACGCCTTCCCCGACACATAAAATATTATGAATCGATGTCTGTATATTTCGGTTAGATCGATTTTGAAATCGATACACAACATTCTAAGAATGTTTAAAAAAGGAAGGTCAGCTACGCCGTTGTCGTCTAGTCGTGACAGTGTTGTCATTAGGATGGAGAGTAGTGCTGTGGTTTACTACTATTTTATTGTTATTGTTTGTTTTTTATTTATGTTTATATGTACAAAGTACATATATAAAAAGAGTGGATGACAGCACAAGATTAAATAAAACATACAGTTTATAAAGAGTCATTTATAGCATAAAAAACCAACAAAAACAAGTTATTTTACGTTATCGATATATCAACTCTTGGCAACACTATTTTGTTTTGGCGCTTTGGCGTACAGGACACGGTAATGCGTTTTTAGCGTGGCGCTCAAAAGGTTAAAGCTAAACAAAACGCTACTGCACAATTTAACTGTTCTTAAAAATACATTTCAAATAGCATTTAAATAAATAAAGGAAAATATATTTTAAAAAGTGTGCAGAACTTAAAGCACCTCAAAGATTGTTTTTTAACGATATTATTAATCGAATAAAAATCGATATCTTTTGATCTATTTTATGTCAGTTAAGTGGCAACATCGAGTCTGACAGCTAGGCCCTGTCATGGAATGAAATCACAATTCAGTTCATATTTCACAACTATATCTATACCTATATAAATAGTCACATGTAGAATTCATTTGCGTGTTTGTTTTTATTTTTGTGAATTTGTTATCGAAGTAACGAACTAGCCTTCGAATACGACATCCAACTAGCGAACAGGAAAATTCACCAATTAATAGTCATGGACATGTATGTATCAGCTGTGGCAAGTCACTTTTGAGAATAAGATCACACACATTGTTTGGGTCTGATTCTCCACGTGAGGAACTCATAAGGAATGAAATTGCCCATCAAATTGCACCACGTGAGGTACGTATTCAACATTTTTTAATTTATTAAGTGTTTGGGCTCATATCTGATAGTGATACATGTTTTTACTCTGATTACATCCACACAAACTATATCTGACAAACATACAAGCTTATTTATAACATGGCGATAAGATTAGCTTGTCACCACCAGATAGACTGCTACCGTTTTTACCAACTACCAAGTAATGAGACAATTGATTTTTCATTGTTTTTGGACTACTGGTAGTTTTTAAGTGCTTTATTAAATAATATAGGCCATTAAGTCTGCTTTTGTGCAGTAACAATTAACTTGATAAATATTTTATATGTATTTGAGATTAAAGGAAACAAATCTATTTTATTTTTATTTAGTTCACTTTTTCACTTTTTTATTTAATATTATTTCAGTTGCCATCGTCATCTCGTGTGTGTCATAATTGTTGGCGAAGGTTTGATAGAGCAGCATCACATTCAACTGCAGAACGGGAACCATCTGAATCATCTAGTTCATCCTCGTTGCAATCTGAAGTCGGTAATGTATTGCACCCATATTCAAACATTCTAATTTCAATAGAGAATGAAGCTGGGTATTTCCACCTGCTTGGGACACTGTAATTAATAAAATTAAAACTAAACCCAAGCATACCACGCAAGACTTCAAGACAGTAAGTTCATTCTGCGTAGATCGGACCATAAATAGTTATTAAAAAGCTGAAGTTACTCCAAGTTAACACTGATTTCGGTACACCAGTCACCTCCATGACCATGTGTGCTGGAAAGCACCCGAAAGTCGGGAATTAAAAATCAAAGAAATTAAATGCGATAACATCGGTAAAATTAGTTGTTAAAAAACTGTATTTGTGAAAATAAAAACTTTTATATCTTAAAATTCCCGACTTTTTTTAAACCAATTTCTTAACCATTTCATTCCTTTAATTGTATATTATCATATCTATATGCTTTTATATGTGGGCACCCATGGCCGAAATGTCTATGAAGAGTGGGCATTCCTCTTTAATATTCACTTATGAGCTTTTGACAGTTTGTCTTTTGTCCTGCTACCAAGCTTAGAAGAATATAAAATATTCGTAAAAATAATTCGAATTTTGTTTTAATTTTTATTTTAGTATTTTAGTTTATATTTTATTATTAATTCAATTTTATAAAATATTCGTAAAAATATCCAAAAACAAAATAACAATATTCATGTAATATTTAACATACTGGAAATATTAACAATTACTGAGAAGCGATCATAAATCGACAGTGGTAACTCTAAAAAAAAACTTTTTTATTTACAGGATTTAGGTGACTTCGAGTGTCGCTTCTGCCGAATGCGTTTTAAATTGAGATGCCATTTACATAGACACATGGAACGGCATTATAAAAAATACAAATGCCTGAGGTGTGACTTAGTTTGTTCACTAAGGTGAGGAAACTTTAACTGCTTTTACTTAAACTAAACTTTTTACTTGTGAATAACTTATTTATTTAACAGCACATAAAAAACAATATTTATAACACAGAATTCAAAATAATTTGCACATAACAACTTCTGTTTCTCGTCGGGGCTTTAGTACTTCTATATAGTATACTATGCCTTAGCACCTCTCCAAAAGTCGTTAGTAAGATATAGTGTATATAATGGAAAGCCCTGACTTTAGTAGCTGTAATGTAGAGATCATTTTATTCTTTTATTTCTTTGAAATAGCCTTTTACTTCTTATTAAAAGTTTTTGACTATTTTGATTATAATATCAGTGTAATAAATAGAATGTTGTCCAAATAGGAAGTTGAAGTAGGTATGAAAGGAAACTGAGAGAGGAGATAGGCAGCAACATCTTCCTCATAGCAACTCAAAATTATCAAATACTGCGGTTGTCAAACTGCCTGCCAAGCGTGGCAATTATGGCAAAATCCACCCCCCCCCCACCATTTGAACCAATATACTTGATGCCTTTTTTACCGTCTGTAAAAAAATATGATGTAATAGGTGAAGGGAGTAGAAGCCTATGGCACTAATATTTTACAAAAAATAAAAACAAAAAATTTTAATTAAAAAAATAATACAATTAAAATCTATCGAAACTCAAATCATACCGACCTTACTTTACGAGCGGCAATAAAACAATAAATTTGTACGTCAATGTCCTTTCGCAGGGTCACAGGGTCAAGGGCAAAGACGCCCACTCCCTCAACTCTCATTTTAGTTATCTGTGTCGCGTCGCCGTCGTATTTTTTATGTTTCCACGTGTGTATCATAGATATGTACCAATACTCTAATGTCGAGTATCTAACAATTACGATATTTTATGTCTTGTCTAGTGAAAACTTAGACGGTGCGGCAAATCGATATTTACTCTAGTTGGAATTTACAACGTGCACTATGAGCACTGATGGACTTTCCAAAACGCACACAAATCAAAGAAAATGCTCATCAAGTTCGTTTCAGTGTTAACCTTTGGGCGACAATGGATTACGACCACATCATTGGTCCAATATGGATTAAAGGTTTATTGACGCACGTAACGTATGTGCAAATGATACGTTCCGTCATATACACAATGTTGGAAAACGTTCCTCTGAGCCATCTGCAAGGAATGTCCTTCCAGCATGATGGATGTCCAGCTCATTACAAACGTATATGCACTCATATCTGGACAGACAATTCGTTGATAGGTGAATAGGTCGCGGTTGACCTGTGAACTGTCCGACAAGTTTACCTGACCTGACCTGAAATAGGAATTGAGTTTATTGTTTTTATTTTGATAGTTATATTTTTTGCAGCGTGCAATATATTCGTCTTCTGTATGTAGGACGAAAATTCGACTACTATAGGTTTTTTGTCGCCCTTGTAAGAGGATCTATAAATGTCTTATATATCGTTAGTTTTGAGTTCAACTTTGGGCGATGCAGACAATTGAGTAACCATATTTATAAGCGATGATTTTGATTCATTATACATTTTCGACACATTTTTTTAGTTCAAATGAGCATTTCCGATATGACTTTCGCAGATCCTCGATTTTATTTTCTAATATGAGGCATGTATTCTTTATCCTTCCGTCTTTCGCGTTCCATTTATTCCATTTTTTCCTCATATCTTCAAATTGTGCAGACATAAATGCCATCGAGTCTTCAATAGTTTATCTATATATTAATACTTAAGTATATATATATATAATACTTCTCTAAGAAGACGTAATTTGTATTCTTTCACTATTTTGTTGAGACATTGATGAGGATAACATATCTTTTATTTCATTTTTAAACTCGCAGAAGTCTATGGGTGCCTCCTCCCAGCGTTTCCTTTTAGTACGCGTATTTGTAAAGCTTGCTGATGGCGAAGATTCAGATTACTTAAGATTTATCGTGAGTTGGATTCGGAACTAGATTTTTCAGGTGTACGATACATTTCTTAGCGGTTTGGCCGCTTATGATATTAGGGCAGCAGAAGTACGGAGTGATTAGTCCGAAGGACAGAACTAGTATATTGTCACTAATTCGTATATATTGCAAGGTGGTTTGGGTGATATGTTAAAAGTGACGAATGATTGTCGTAAATTACAATGCAATCATTTTCATGCACTTACGGTACCAGGATTGCAGAAGTACGTAGTGATTAGTCTATAAGGCGGAGCCACTTAGTTATCCCTGCTTCGTAGATGCTGGGCGGGGCTGCGGTGCTATAGTATCAATGACCGTAATATTATGATCCGGTATGATTATGCACTCCTATTTTTAATCGATTTTTTGTCACTACTGAATATTACGATTTTAATTTATTATAAAATAATATTATTTAGCACGTCTGCACTTGACTGCGGCCCGGGGGAAGAGGGAATGTATGTTTGTCTCTCTTTAAAGTCGCTTTTTCGTTTCATCGAGTTTCATTCATTCATTCATAAAGAAATTCATTCAAATCACAACGATTCTAAAGAAGTTTTTATTTCAAAAATGTTCACGTAACAGCTTCTGAAATCGAGGTCTAGTACCTCTATACAAAGATTTAAATAGTTTGTAGTGCCTTTACCATAGTATGACCACTCCGAAATGTGTTTATTCTCAAATGAGTGAGCTCACTCATTCGCAATCAGTGTTCATTTGTGCGCAGTGACAGCCAGATGTTGCACATTGGAACTAACGCGCTGATTTCACCAAAAAAGAACTCAGAATGCCATCGTGTGCCTTTCGTAAGTGTAATAATAATTCTAGAAACAAATAAAGCCCAAGGTTACATTTCACTCGTAAGTATCTATATTTTATTAAATATACTTTTACTTTTTTAATAAGAGATGACACCGATTTGCGCACGCATTAGTGTGCGCGCGTGAGCGTCTTGCAAACGCACACATTCAAAAATAATGCAGCAGTTTTTCAAGGTGAAAGCGCATCTAACTATTTAAATCTTTGCTTCTATATACGTTAGCACCTACCTCTAAAGCTGTTAGTGGAAAATATTTTTATTTTAGTTCTTTGAAGTCGGATTTTACTTGTACCTCCTCTTGCATTTGCACTTTCACTTGTTTTATTTCTTTCATTGCACTCACTAAATCCTGGAGGGTGACAACACATCTGTATTTTGATATTTAATCGTGGTGTCTACGGGCCACAGTATCCACTTACCATTAGGTGGACTTGTTGATCATTTGTTATTCGTATCCTATATAAAATAAAAATTGTCGCGGAAGGTAATATCGACTATTGTTTTATCTTTTACAGATATTCCGCAATACTCCACGATGATTACCACAGTGGTATCGCGAAGACGTGTATGCATTGCGGTGAACAATTTAGGTAAGTTTTTTTATATTATTATTAAGGGCTGACCACAAGTCTGGCCAAGTTGTAATATCCTCAAAATGTAATTCAGTATTAAAAATTTCTTTAGTAATCGAAATATTTTATTCATTCCATCCGTTAGCCTGATCCACTCTGAACAAAGGCCTCTTGCAATGAATGCCATAAAACAAGGTCTTGAGTCACACGACACTTCGCTTACCGGCAATAGTCTGCCACTTGAGAACCACCGGTTACTGGTCATTCGAGCTAAATGGCAGGTCTGTTGCCACTTTCGCTTACTGATTACGTTTTGCTATGTCACCCTACTTCTATTGCGATATCTGATTTACGAATTTATTACTAAACGAACACAAGTACAGCTGGTGACATTTATCTGTATCACCAATTGCAGACATTCGTCGACGTACTACACGCACTTGCGTACACACCGAAGCGATTACGTGTGTACTCTATGCGGTGTTTCTTTTGTTAGCGAAAGTGGACTACGTCAGCATAAGCGTGTCAAACACGTCACCCACGAGATCGTAAGTATTTGAGCTCAACTAATACCAAGGTTCTGGAAATATAACTGACCTTAACCGCAATTGCGGACACTATTTTAAAACACTAATTATCAGTTTACAAAGATATTTTTGTAACTGTCTTCTTTTCCCCCTTCCCTTCATTACTCCCATCTTTTCTCTCTCTCTCTCTCTCTCTCTATCTCCCACACTCTATCTCCTCTCTCTATCTCCACTTCTCTGTCTCTCCCTCCCTCCCAATTCTTCTCCCCCCTCCTGCCTCGCTCTCTTTTATTTTTCTCTTCTTTTCTGTCTCTCTCACACATACACACATATGCACGCACGCACGCAAACACATCACGAAGAACGCCAGAAGAATATCATACACTAAATTGTTAGGCGCATTTACAAGAATGACAAATCGAGCACTGAATATACAGTACCCGGCGATAAATATTGCACATCGACATTTGGAAAGAGACAATCGGCTAGTTTCGGCTTCGTAGAGCGTTATCTCTGTCGCATACTACTTATGTGACGTTTTGTCAGTCGTTGTTCAAGTGCGATAAAGTGTGGTCGCGTCCAGTTTAAAGAGTTGTTAACACCCCCAAATTTAAATAATTTTAAGTTGTACTATGGTATCTTTAGGAAAAAGAGGGAAACCTTTACGAGGTCAGGCACGCGAAATTATCTACAATGTTTATAAATATCCGTCACATAAGTGTGATAATTTGGGTTTTTTTTTAAAGATTATTAACAATGCTATAAACATTACTAATATTCCCCTTACCACTCGAGGTAAGCTTAAATTGCTTGTGTTAAGAGTGGTTCACGCCAGTAGTCGAATGGTGGATTCGAACCCACGACCTTTTTGAGTTCGCGGTCCGCGCCCTGCCATTAGGCTAATGTCGCTATATTATGTGTATGTTATTTATTATGTGTTTGAAGTGCAACAACACGCATTTCTGTTGCACTTAGTCCACTGCATTTAGTACATATTACTCTTTTGCAGCCTTTGCAATTAATTTTTGGGGCCTTATCATCAATACGACCGTTACACTTGAAACACTGTGCCATTTTGAATTTACTGCTCCCAAATGGTAGTATGGTTTAGGTAGTCTATTTTTATTTATGTGGTAACCCGGTATTGTTTATGATCACTTTTTTACAGCTGAGAATGTCAAATTTTTAGAGGGTAGTATATTTAAACACAAGACTAACGCAATTCAAAATCACAGTTTTACTATATTTATCAACTTACAATGTATGTGAATCAATCTCCAAACACTACACAAAGATCACTTTGATTGAACACTATTTCCCAGTATTTTAATTTAAATGAACAGAGCAAGAAAAACACAAGTTGTTTCAGTGACAATCCAAGATGCAAAAATCTTTCATATATAAACATATGCACATAATCTATCTGATATTAATTAAATGTTGTGGCCCATATAGATTCGTCTACATCTATCTTCGATTAAGAATGAAAATGGGTCGTCACTCCTGAGGTCTAAGATGAAATGCTTTGTTACAAGTAAAAAATGTCTTCGGTTCTTCCACTCATTACTGGAAATACAGCAGCAGTATGCTATTATTTCAATCTGGTAATCCGTTCTAAAGAAAACCAAAGCACATTACTCAGCGGATCAGTAAGCTGAAGTGTTAATGAGCTGGCCATATAGCTCGAAGAACCGTTAACCGATGGGGAAGAAAGGTTCTCGAGTGGCAGCCTCGTACTTTTAAACGCAGTGTTGGGCGACTCCCCTCTAGATGAAGTGTCAACTTGGAGTACTGAAATACGGGGATATCTTGTTTAGGGCTCCAGTCCACTGCAAAAACAACAAAATTATGATATATTATATTTACGTTACAAATTTCGGGAAGTTAAGTATTATATTCGCCTGCCAAAGAGAATCGAGCTGTATGGCCAACCCATTCCCACTTCAGTTTACCGATCCGTTGGGCTATTGCGGTTACTCTGATTCTACTGTGGATATCCTCATAATGAATTCTATCACGCTGAGAAACTTCGAGCATAGCCTTCTTCTTAGACGAGACCTTGAGCTACCTCATACGGCCGTGTCTCAGATCCCCATGTGATTGACAATTCCGATTTCTACCAAATCATCCTTGGCTGAGGCTTAGTTGATTAAAGACATCCTAATTCCGACAGAGAAGATAGCTAAATGCTTGGGATCCTATAACTAGTAAAATTAAATATAAACCCAAGCATACCGGCTTAGCGGTTATAGTGCTGCAAAGTACTCGAAACTTAAGGAATTTTATATATAACAATTAATTTAATTTTAATATCTAGGGTTATTTTGAAATCACCGGACAAATTTGCAAAAAAGGTTCAGAATAAATAATATAGCCAAATGCTGAAGAAAAATTAATTAATAAAAACTCAAAAATTCTGTTCTTTTATCTTTTTAAATTCAAAATGCATGGTAATGCATTATTTTAACTGATTTTACTACGCACGCACATATTCGTAAGGGTCGATCGGTAGGCAAAAAATGTTGTTGCCCATAAATCATATTCAATTTGGGATAATTTCAAATAAAAGTAAAAGCCTTATTTGCTCGTGTATCATTATTTATACATTTGAACTTAAGTTTAAATTTCTTCTACTCTATGAATATATATATATATATATATATATATATATATATATATATATATATATATATATATAAACATGGAGTAATCCGTTATCCATCTCTTAGTTTCATTCTAAACTTCTTGAACACTATATCATCTCGTTTTAGGAAAGCCCAGACGACTACGAAGATGTGAACACCTACTGTGATCGGTGCAATATTCGCTTTGAAACAAGGAAGGCATACGAAGAACATTTGTTTCACTCCGCTATGCATTCTGAGGGAGCTGAGTGAGCCACCTTTTAATATTTCTACCAAGCAATGCCATAGTTGTTGTTTTTTTTAAACGGAAGTTGCAAACTAATTTACAACCCACCTGATATACGCTGGATGCTGTGCCGCATAGACATCTAAATTTATCCTTGATTAAGAATCAAAATGCAGATGTGTTGTCATCCCTGAGAACAGGTAGAATATCTCGTATCCAGTAAAAAGGGTCTCCGATTCTCTACACTCGCCGTACGGAACACGTTGAGCTGCTATTTTACGCTGATATTCAGTTGGTAAATATAAGGTCGGGGGAAAAGTTTCTTCGTATTTCATATAGGGTCACCCGAGGCAAGTGTGACAGTGGGGCAAGTGTAACAAATGCAAATTATGGGGCCTAAACACGGTTTGTGGTTTAATTCCATCTATTAAACAACACAAGAAATTTAACGCTATTGACTAAACTGACAGTTAAGTACATAGCTTGAACTATTTTATCGACAGACGTTATTTTCAAAAACTACTCAACTGGCGACAGACAGCGCAATTTTAAGAGGTGAAGCTATTAAGTGTTTCGATATGTCGTTAAGTTATTTGAAACCACATACAAGGTGGGTGATAAAGAATAATATTGGTACTTATAGAGTAATATGTTTCTACGACCTGAAATTCACTACTCCTTGAAATACGGGTACAGTTACACTTACCTCACCTAATACCTATCGAGTGTTACAGTTCCGTTTATGATGATTATATTATTATAAATTGTTAACGTTCTGTATTAAATTTTATTTTGCACTTGGCATTGCTTTTATTATACTTACAAAACATCCGGAGCTAGTGTAGTAAATCTATTTAAAGGCACATCATTATATTGGTTTAAAAACAGTCACACTTACCCCATGTTGGTGAAAATACATTGTTACACAAAAATGAAAGTTCAAATCGTTTTTCGTTTTCATAGATCATAAAATATATCGACGTTAGTATCATCTCATCAATTTGGTTAAAAACCACATAATAATAATAAAGTAACTACAAAAAGAAGACCGTATGCTTCTTGCCTCATTGATGGGTAAGTGTGACAGTCTTCCACCTCATTTAGATTTAATTACCTCAAATTACAAAATGCTACATGTAGATACTTAAATTCTTATTCAAACATACAACCACCTTATAATTGATGTTATGAAACTGAACTCTCTATATTAAATCCTTACAGAGTAGAAGTATTTAAATGTCGATTATAGTTTTAATTAATTTATGTCACACTTGCTCCAGGTGACCTTATACAAATTTAAGATATTTTTTTCAAAGATTCATCATCATCATCATCATTACAGCCCTTCACAAGTCCACTGCTGAACATAGGCCTCCCCCAAGTAATGCCACAAAGCACGGTCCTGAGCCACCTGCATCCATCGACTTCCTGCATGTTTTACCAGGTCGTCACTCCATCTAGTGGGGGGGTCGCCCTACACTACGCCTACCGGTACGTGGCTGCCACTCGAGAACCTTTCTTCCTCGTCGGTTATCGGTTCTTCGAGCTATATGGCCGGCCCATTGCCACTTCAGCTTACTAATCCGTTGGGCTATGTCGTCACTCTGGTTTTACTGCGGATATCCTCATTTCTGAGTCTATCACGCAGAGATTGAGGTATACCTGCCGAGAAGATGTGTCGTAATTTCCCGAACGCTGCCCAGCCGAGTTGAATCCGTCGATTGACCTCTCGGTCAAAGTTGGACTTACCTAGTCGGACTATTTGTCCCAGGTAAACGTACTCGTCAACAACTTCGAGCATAGTGCTCCCAACAACTACCGGCATAGGTGTGACACGGACATTAAACATGATCTTTGTTCTGTCCATGTTCATCTTAAGACCTATCCGTTGGGAGGCACCATTGATGTCATTGAGCATAGTGCTAAGGTCCTCCAGCGATTCTGCAATAAGGACTATATCGTCGGCAAATCGAAGGTAAGTGATGTACTCGCCATTGATGTAATACCGTATCCTTTCCAGTCCAGTAGCTTGAAAACGTCTTCCAACGCAGCGGTGAAGAGTTTCGGGGATATAACGTCACCCTGTC
The DNA here is from genome assembly GCA_907164705.1 of Parnassius apollo. NCBI lineage: Eukaryota > Metazoa > Arthropoda > Insecta > Lepidoptera > Papilionidae > Parnassius > Parnassius apollo. Next base: position 300,280 of record CAJQZP010001576.1, read on the forward strand.
TTACACCTCTCTGCAGTTGGATAGGTTTCGTACTCTGGTTCTGTACTCGGATAGCCATCGTAGCCCTACTGTACAAACACTTCAGCACTTCGATATACCGACAGTCAACTTGGCACCGCTGAAGGGACTGTAGCACCGCCCAAATTTCGACGGAATCAAAGGCTTTCTCATAGTCCACATATGCCAGGCATATTGGCAGATTGTACTCTTCGGTCTTCTGTACAATCTGCCGCAGGGTATGTATGTGGCCTATGGTACTGAAGCCTTTTCGGAAACCGGCTTGTTCGGGAGGCTGGAAGTCGTCGAGTCTGCGTGCGAGACGATTCGTAATGACTCTCGAAAACAGCACGTAGACGCTTGGAGCTTCTGAAAGCGGGTGGAACACCGGTACTTGAAGTCCTTCAGAAGCTCTTCAATTCCGTCCTCCATGGTGGCACTACTCCGGAGGCGTGGAGCAGATGCGCGGTGGTCTTCTAGAAATCTACCTTGAAAAAAAAGGTGGGGGTGTGTTTTGTTTTATTTGTCATTTTGTTCGATATCTTGTTGCCATCTTGTAGATCCCCTAATCTTGGGATTTTTGGTCAAAAAATTGCGACAAGTAGTTTTGACAGTCCTCTCTTGATGTTAACCTATCACTACCCAAAGAATTCTGAAGATACCGAAATAGGTAAAAATCTGAGGGTCTATGTTCAGGACTATAAGGTGAATGCATTCACACACTTCCCAACCAAGCTCTCTTAATTTTTGCTGAGTGGCCAACGATTTGTGTGGTCTGGCGTTATCATGATGAAAGACCACTCCTTTTCAGTTGCTCAATTTCGGCCGTTTTTTTTTCTCAATTTCTCGCTTGAATCTCATTAGTTGTTGGGAGTAGAGATCCGAATCAAAGGTTTTTCCTTTCGTTGAAAGCTCATAATAAACAATGCGCCCTTCCAATCACACCATATGCACAGCATCACCTCTTATTGCGTGTTGATCCGAGTTTCGCTACAGTCTGTGGAGCTTGACTAACCTTTGACCATGATCTTTTTCACACGTTCTTGTCGTAAGTGATCCACTTTTTCATCACCAGTGATCAATCTTTTCAAAAATGTTTCGGTTTCATTTCGTTTCAATAGAGATTCGCAAATGAGTACACGATTCATTAGGTTCCTTTCAGTGAGCTAATACCAAATATCGAGCTTTTTTGTATAGCCAGACTTTTCAAATGGGTCAAAACAGTCTTGTGTTCAATCCTCTATTCTACTAATATGCCGATCTTGCTCCACTTTTTCAAAAATGGCATCGACTTTATCCGTATGATGGCGACCAGAACGATCTGCATCTTGACATCAAAATTCCCGGACTGAAAACGCTTTAACTAATATTGTGCTACTCTTAATGACACTACATTAGGTCCATAAATATTTTTTTTCGCTAATTGAGTCGTATTTTTCCCTTTTTTTTTGTAATATTGTAATAAACTTCAGAATGTATCGAATTTCTTCGTTATATTCACTCAGTTTGGTGGACAGAAAAACAACTAAAAATGCCGAGGAAGTGTTTTTGACATTTCATTTTTCTTTTCATTATGTCCTATGTATTGATATTAAAACCAGAAAGATAAAAAACCAAAGAGATTTTTTTTTTCAATTTTATATTAAAAAATACGAAGAAACATTTCCCCGACCTATTATTTTCTGAAACAAGATAATTAAATGGCCACAAATCTATTGATAATTCAATTAATAACTACATTATTAAGGGGTATTTAAAAATTAAATCATTTCAGGGCAGAAAGTGAAAATCAAAAGAGTGCTCCAAAGAAAGTGCTGGGAAGGAAAATACAAGCTAAGGTCCTTATATACTTTTTTACATATTAGCGTTTGACCCGCCTTCAAGCTGTTTTCCACTTTTCAACACGAATTACCTCATTGGCTTCGACCTTCGATCAACAATACCAACTAGATAACGAGTCACGTACAAAATCATAGCTAAATACTGTGCGCGTGAATATAAACTTAAACAGCTACATTTGTTTGCTAAAGAAATGAGACAAAAAATTAAAATAGTTTTAAGTTCAACCTAATTACAACCATCGCATCTAGTAATAAAGTCACAAATCTTACGATCATTAGTCACAAAGCTGTATAATACTCCTATCACTTGGAAATGAAAAGACATAAATAACATTTAGTGTTAAATCAACCCTAACTTATAACAAATAAAGTTTTTTTCCCCCGTTATTGCCTGGCGAGCTACGTCATTTTGTTATGTTTCTGTTTTCTTCTTCGAATTTGGTCCAGGAAATATTGAGTCGCGTTGAACACTAAAATAATTTAAAATATGATCATAAACGTTGATCGAAGGCTTCGACAACATCCATCGCCTCATGGGCTTATAGTCTGTTCGCTAAGATAGTGTCGGTACACCCGGATGCGCACTTATTATTTTGCTTCTATTTTCTTATTTTTTACTGTGTTTGTTAAAGAAATGTTTTTCTATTCTATGAATATAATAGAATACTATTTTACTCTTATGGTTGTTGTGATAAAATACGAATATAAATAATAAACACAAGCTAGGTAACAAAGAACCTTTCAGTACGGCGCTTCGTTTTTAAACGCCACATTCTCTTGCGGGCGCGACAGCGACCTTTGATGTCGCGGCGGTGCCTTTGACAAGATGCGGCAGTTGCCAATGCGGCGCGACACAAAGGCGACATTATCTAAGCAAACAGACTATATTTGTCGTCAACTTAGTCCATGCCTGCAAGCCTGAGAAACAAAATATTTCGGGGACACTTGAAGTCCGCCAACACACATTAAACCAACTCTGAAGACTAATTGCTCCAAAAACCACAGCAATCACAGATGGAACTGCTTTTCTGCCTTGAAGTCTTTTTGAGTATGGGTGGGTACTACTTTTTACCTATGTATGCGTTCAGTGTTCCGGTCTGAAGGGTATAAAGAGGCGATAATAACAGGCTGTGTGATGCATTACTTCTTAGTTCCCTTAAATCCCATATGAAATAAAATAAAATATTTTGGTTATGATGGATTGTTTGACATCATACGTCAAACATTTTAATAAGAATCTACAATGCTAACTAAGAACATGTCAGTAGGATAGCTGAATCAGATTTTTACTTAGATTAGACTACGATTACTGTTGACTAAGAGTACTTAGACTAAGATTACTGTTGCATGACATCGAAAAGGACTGACGATAATAGAAGACAGTAGGAAGATAACATGTTTCCCTCAACCTTTGTTTTCGACTAACCATGCGGTGCATGATCACCAAACGGTTTGGTGTCCATGAACTGCAGTAGTCACTTATCATCAGGTGAGCTGTAACTAGGCTTGGGCAAAAATATCGATATTTTCTCACAAAATTATCGATATTTATCGTCGATATTTTTAATTGCGATAAATTGATATATGTTTTAGAGTATCAAATTCGTTCCAGTTTCGGTATATTTTAAAACGTTATATTTATTTTATAATTTATTAGACAAAACATTAAGTAACAAAAGCAAAAGTATTAATGGGCTGCCGTTTTTTTTTTCGTCGTCCAAACGTCCAGTAATAAAATTTTGGCCCTCATCCTATTACATCACGTAAAACATGACAAATCACTAATCTTAAAAAAATCTTTACAGATTACTAAAAACTTGAGGAGACGGTGAGTAATTTTAATAATTCTTTCATTAGAGTCTATCGAAGACCACCGCTAAACATAATGCTAATTTATAAGGAAGACATAACATAAACACTCACGCCTGTCACCCAGAGGGGTAGGCAGAGACTACAGACTTCCATTTAGCACGATCCTGACATACCTTTCTCGCCTCTTCCACATCCATATACCTACGCATACATGCTCGTCGGTTAAGGGTACTCTTAATTTGGCCCATTTTTAGTATATCGCCAATTTGGTCGACAAACTTCCGCCTAGGACGTCCCTTTCCGACTCTTCCATTCACTTCTGCAACATATATTTACTTTGTCAGTCTTTCCGCATTCATTCTTTCTACATGACCAAACCACCGAAGCATTCCTTTCTTAATCCTGGTCACCGCATCATCTTGCAAACCACACTCTTCTTTTATCACACAGTTTCTCACCCTGTCACTCAGATTCAGCCCTAACATACTCCTTAGCGACCGCATTTCTACTGCATTTATTCTACTCTCGTGCTTCTTCTGCCACACCCAACTTTCACTACCATACGTTAAAGTAGGGACTAATACAGCACTGTGAATTGCCATACGTGCCTTTTTTGACACATTCTGATTTTTCACAATAGAGTGTAGAGCCCCATTTACTTTATTTCCTGCATTCACTCGTCGTTCAATATCCTTATCATATCTCCCATCCCTGCTGAATACACATCCCAAATATACGAACTCATCCACTTGCTCAATTAACTCTCCTTCTATTCTTATTTCACATACCGTTTTGCTTTCATCTCTTTCAAAAACCATCACTTTCGTCTTACTTGCGTTCACTTTCATTCCCCTTTCTTTTAATGACCTGTTCATTAATGTAACCATCATTTGCAACTCGGCCGCCGACGACGCAAGTATGACTTGATCATCGGCGTACAAAAGGCATTTTGCATGGCATGGTTAACTCACCCATTCTTAACCCGCATTCTTCAACTTTCAAATTTTCCAAAAAGCTGTCTATAAATAGGTTGAACAGCCACGGGGAAGCTACACAGCCCTGTCTGACACCTTTATGGATGCCAAACCAGTCCGAGTAGACCCCGTTGATTCTAACACAAGCACTCGAGTCCCTATACAGAGACTTTAATGCCTGTATCAAACCAGCGCTCAACCTAAATGCGTTCAGCGTTTGCCATAACACATCCCTGTCCACTCTGTCATAAGCTTTTTCCAAGTCCATGAACGCACAAAAAACTTTTTGGTTTTTCGCCAAAAACTTCTCCGCGATCATGCGCATGGAAAAGACTTGATCTGTACACCCCATTCCCTTTCTAAATCCCGCTTGCACATCCCAAATTTTTTCATCAGTTTCTTTCATAACTCTTTCAATTAGTACCTTAGCATACAGTTTTCCCACAATACTAAGAAGGCTGATACCACGGTAGTTTTTACAGTCTGACCCTTTTCCTTTATATATTGGGACTATCACGGCTTTGCACCAGTCTCCCGGTACCCGCTTTAGTTCCCAACATAAATTAAACAAGGTGTACAGCAGGCCTGCCACCACGTCCTCTCCAGCCCTTAGCATTTCGAGTGAAACTCTATCATATCCGGCTGCCTTACCTACTTTCATGCTTTTCATTGCTTTCATTATTTCATCTTTACTTATCTCCCTATCTCTTTCATCTTCTTTCGGAATTTCTATTTCATTTAGTTCACACTTCTCCTCACTCATAAATTCGCTTTCAAAATATTCCTTCCATCTCTTTAGACTCAACACTTCATCATTCAGGATACAGCCATTCTCGTCTCGTATCGCATTCAATCTAGGCTGTTTTGAAAGTCCCCTGGTATTTCTTACGAGTTTCCAGAACATTTTAATATTTGCCTGGAAGTTACGATATTCTTCTATCATTCCTATCCGTTCTTTCTTGCTTTTTCCTTTCAACTAATTCTATTACTCTCTTATTTAAACGTTTAAACTCAGCCTTTTTTCTTTCATTCTCATCATTCTTACCGCCAGAATTACCAGCTTTGGTCGCTAGTAAATCTAGCCATGCTCTCTTCTTTGCTTCAACTTCCATACGTACCTCATCTCTCTTAAAGGGAAGACTACCCTATATATATATATATATATATATATATATATATATATATATATATATATATATATATATATATATATATATATATATATATATATATATATATATATATATATATATATCCTTATATATATATATATATATATATAAGGAGATATTTAATATATTTGCCACGACATTACTGCCCATATTGGTTTATTTCCCTCTGACGCATTTTACTACACCCATGGGACGATATGGAGTAGCGGATATTCTTAAACCGTCACTACACGGTCTGTCGGTAACTGTACCATCCGCCAAGCATACCATCTGAATACTTGACGGTCCACCACTGTGCGAATCACACAGAATCGTTTACCAGCGGCGATTTTCTTTCAAGGCACGAGCTCACTCCTTTTTAAAAGACCAGCAACACACTTGCAATTGCTGTAATGTTGTAGTTGTTACTGGGTGGCGGTTGACACTTACCATCGGGTGAGCCGCATGCTTGTTCCCCCTCTCTTCTGTAAAATAAAAATATATTTTTAAGTAAAATAACAACTACATTTTTAATATCGCTCACTCCGTCTCTTATTTTTATAGAAGTAATAGGGACAAACGAGCACACAGTCCATCCGACGTTAAGTGGCTGCTGCGACCCTAGACATCAATGCCTGTCCTCAATTAGAAATCAAAATGTCGACAAACGTGATAAAGCCACACTGCAGAATGGATAATAGTTCGGTTCGACATACCAGCGTGAAATTTTGTCATAATGCTGCTGTTTCTTATTTAAATAAATTTTTGTTTGACTTTAATTTAGTTTTATAAATATGAAAACCCTACAAATACTAAGACAAATGCAAATGGTAAAAATGGGAATCGTACTTACCATAAGAATGAATGTCAATCTTACCTTACAGGAAAATCAACCTTATTAAAGTAAAAATTACCTAAATAACATTGTTATTTGGACGTCTTTAAGGCAGATGTAGATAGGCTTTAGGTACGCTTAAATCACAGTCTAACTACTACTAACAGTCGGTCATCGAAAGCGCCTAGACGGGGCAATCGTACCGTGCGACCGAAGCGCTCCCGAGCGACTGTCTGCTAGGGTTGTCCTTTCACACAAGTAAATTAAAATGGTTTGCCCTATATGTGCGGTAAAAACTGTGGGTACTATAAGCTATTTTATTATTTCTGATCTAAACACTAATTGTCTAAGTTATTTAATTTGTTTAAACGTGAAATAAAATAAAAGATTTTTGAAGTGAAAACTTCTTTAGCGCCGTTGTACGCTTTTTTGTAATGGGTAAAAAATGTTAAACTCGCGTCAAGACACGTGACCTTATCGAAAATTCGTAAGACAGAGACAGACGCCGGCGCGGCGTAGGAGAGGAAGTATCCCCCTCTCTTTCTACGGTGCGGCGAAGCGTATGCCTGCGCCTGCTGTTTCGTTTAGGCGAATGTTCGTGTGTGATAATTAAAGCAATTCGTGCAAAATTATTCCCTAATCATTCCAAAATATCAAAAATGCACAACGTTAATATTCAAGTTTTCACTTCTGCCGGCAGTCCCGGAGTGCAACCCGTCATTTTTTTATTACTTCCCGTTCTGACAACCCTAGCAATGACTGGCTGAATGTCCTTCTTAGGCTGTGTTTAAAGTATGCGATTTATCATCTGGAGCTTCGTCATCACTTACTAGATTGTAGGATTGTAAACGAGCAATGACTTATATTAAGTGGATTTTGAAATCAGCTCTTGCAATTGGTATTATTCGAATTCAAGACCTGTATAGGGCCGGATTAACCTAAGGCAAAGTAGGCAAATTGGAAAACATTATGTCAAAATAATATAGTAAGTAGGGATAAAAAAGGCAAAATGTCGAGGGACCTGCTCGTAGATGGCCTACATCCTTCTCTGCCCGTAATTAGATAACAAAATCTACTCACGACGGCGTATCGTTGCTGCCATTTTATTGTTTTAATAATGATTTGAAATGGATTTTGATACGTAAAAGCGATACAATTTTGTGTAATCTGCACCGATTATGATATAAACCTCAAGTTATTGTGTTTGCTTAGGCGCCTTAAGAAATTCAGATACTATCAGCAACGACTCTGCTAGCTTAAGCTGTCGTCAAAAACTTCGAAATGCTGCATCGATATTGTGATTATTGTGGAGATATTCCTATTACTTGATACTAGCAAAAGTACAACAGTCTGTTATCAAAAAAAAAAAGTTGGCAGCTTTGATCGACAATAATTGTCTACTATTTTAGACAATCCGACGAAGAACCATTTAAGTTGGAGACGAAGAGGCGGAGAAAGATAAGGAGGGAATATTGCAAGCCTACGACTTGCTACCAGGTAACAATTTTTAGCTTTACCTTTAAGCCGCAGTGGCTTTTGACTATCATCATCATTACAACCCTTAACAAGTCCACTGCCGAACATAGGCCTCCCCCAAGGAATGCCATAAAGCACGGTCCTGAGCTACCTGCATCCTTCGACTTCCTGTGAGGGATGTAAAAAATTTTATTTAAATCGATTATTGTTTTCTTATAATCGATTTTTTATTATTGATTTTTATAGTAATATTAATCAATTTTTAGTAAATCGATTATGTACATTACGCGTTTAAATCGATTTTCAGAAACAGCTCGTATCTATGCGATTTATGAAAAAATGCAGTAAGTTTCAATTTTATAAACAGCGCATCTATGCGTTGGATGAAAAATCTCGAATTAATTTCATACGTAAAGTTGATTAAATAAAAACTGTCCTACAACTGTAGGCATGTATGTAGGCGTGTAAAGTAGTTTCAGTGTAGTGCTGTGTGAGAAAGTTGTTGCCATTGTTGGTAAACAATAAAAATGTTTTCTAACCGTAAAAATCCTAAAAGCGGCTAGCGAAAGTATTTTATAACGAAGACGGGATAATATCACAACAATATGCAAGTACTGTTCAAAAGAATTAAAAATTTGTAGCAATACAACAAATTTATAACAGCACATAGAGCGAAAACATCCCGCTGCCTTACATATTACAAATGTAAAATAGAACTGGACATCTGTGGCAATAATCATTATTTTATTGCTTAAACGTATCCGAAAGTTATACTTAGTTACACTTTCGGATACCGTACATTAAGATTATGTACGTTATCCGAAAGTGTGCAAAAGTACTTTGCATACCTCAACATAGGACATCAGCATTTCGTGGTAGTTACAAATTTATGGCCACAAAATGTTGGAATGATCTTCCACCACCATTACGAGTCATAACAAATAAGAACAGTTTTAAGAGAAAATACAAAGAGTATTTATTAAGTACGCAGAAAATGTCATAAATATAAAAAAAAATCGGAAGGGGCTGAATATATGCAATTATGTAACTTAAATTTACTACCAATATTCTTTTTAATAACCATTACGTTGTTCTAGCATAATTATTATAATTAGTCTGAATAAATAAAACACTACTGTAGCTCTTACTTTTAATACTATTATTTTTTTCATGTTTTTGTTTATATTACGTTTATATTTTGTTTATATTATGTTTTATCTCTTGTACATGTATATTAATTATCAAATTATTAATAGAAATATTATGATAACTTGTACTGGTTAATTATATAGTTCTTGTACTGGCTGAATGAATAAATAAATAAATAATTTAACACTAAAAGCTACTTGTAATATAATCGGTGATGTACGCGTACTGTTATACTTTCGCTCACTAAGTAGGTATATGGGTGCTGACAGAATAACAGCGTTGTAGATTCTCTGCAACACATGCTGAGTCAGAACCCTTTCATTGTCCTTCTAAAAATATTATGTTTGTATTAGTTTAACTTTTAAATATTTTATTACTTTTGGTCAATAAATAAATATTTTATTATTATTATATTATATAAACTTGAAGAGTATCTAACGAAATATTTGTATTTTAATTTAGTTTTTGAAACTATAACGTAGTCGTTTAGTTTTTTTTTAATTCTCATTTTAAGTATTTTATTTTAAAACTAGTCAAATGTAAAATAGGACTGGACATTTATGGCAATTTTTTATTTTAGTTTATATTTTAGTTATTGAGACAATAAGTTTGTTATTTTGTTGGGGTACTCATCATTTCATATTTATTGTAATAAATAAAACATTTAATAGTACTAAAATTTCTATGAATAATGCTATTTGGTTTCCTAATTCCTTACCTTGAAATTTTAAAGGATTTTAAAGGCCTTTGATTTTTAGTTTTAAATTGGTTATTTTTTTATTCGTTTAATTTTATTTGATTTTAAATCTGACAAATTGTTAATATGAATCTCTTAGGTTTATCATTGGAATATTAAAAGTATGTACTTTTAAATAATACAAAAAATCGATTAATTTTAAGTAACGAAAAATCGATTTTTATTTAATCGATTCTTTTCCATAAATCTCACATCCCTACTTCCTGCAGGTCGCTCTACACTTCGCTGATCGGTACGAGGTTGCCACTCGAGACCCTTTCTTCCCCATCGCTTGTCAGTTCTTCTAGCTATATGTACGGCCCGTTGCCACTTTAGCTTACAGTATATATATATATATATATATATATATATATATATATATATATATATATATATATATATATATATATATATATAATCGGGATCTCGGAAACGGCTCCAACGATTTTCATAAAATTTAGTGTCCAGGGAGTTTCGGGGATAATAAATCGATCTAGCTAGGATTTATTTTTAGAAAATGTCTTTTTTGTCCGTGTTTTTAGACAATGAAAAACTGCTACAATATCGTTAGAATAAGAAGGTAAATTTTGACAGATTTTCAATGATTATAAATAGCTTAATTGCTATAATGGGCGTTCACAGAATCGTAAAACCCCGGTTCGAGCCCAGACCGACCGACCAACTTTTTTTAATTTTTTTTTCAAGTTCCTTTCTTTTTTTGAGAAAATCTATTTTATTCCGAGAGACCAAACTTTTTTTACACATTGTATTTTTCCAAGTGTAAAGTATTTAATGTGTGGCGTACGCAAATACCGTACAAATAAACCAAAAAGAGGGAGAACACGAAAATTTAAATTAAAGTAATTGCACTCATGATTTTTTATTCAAATAACCAGTTCAGTTTTTTCTATTATGTCGCTAAGATCAAAAAATATTATTCATATTTCATCAGTATGTAATTTGTATCTAAATATAATTTCCAAAACACACGAATTAAAAAAAACCGAGCGAAAAATACCGAGCAAAGCTCGGTCAACCGGGTTCTTATAAGCTTAAACCAGGTGCTATGTTTGAATATCTGTGCCGTATTACAATGTCTGTCTTCACCAGTGTGATTAGACTTGCTTTTACCATCTTCGGCTACATCACCACTTACCATCAGGTACGAGAAAAGTTATACCGTGGCTTACAGTAGTTAAAATAGCACATGAGGTGGGTGACAGACTGTCATTGATATCATAATTTTAGTTTATTTTAAGAAAATAAACTTATGTTGGTCTGGAATTCGAAGGTACTCATTTTTTTGTGGCACTAATAAAAAAGAATGTGCCAACTGTGTTACTTGCCTAGTACATTGTAAGAGATGACTAATGGGATAATGATATCTCTTTTTTATGGCTACGGGCAAGCCATCATATTTCTGGCTGAACTTGGTCATAACAGCTCGGATTACAGGCGTATTGCTATATGAATGTATTTTAAGAAAATATTCTTTAGGAACACATTTTCAGTGTGGGAAGCACTTCAAAACCCAAAAGGCTTGCATGAAGCATCACCGAACGGAACACCCGCGGACTTCTTTCTTCCCGCCCACCCAGCGCCACATTTGCGAGATATGTGGTGCGTCATTGGCGGTGAGTAACTTCTCTCATATAAGTGGAACTCTCCGACATCGGATTTCTTTACCGTTGCAGTCTATTAAACTCCACGCTATACGCCCATAGACTGCCTCATAGAAAGGATATTCGCCATAGTTGCCCGCGCTTGGCGATGGGGTTGGCTGCAGTTTTTATTTTTAATTGTTATAAAGACGACGCTGCTGCCCAACTCTTGATTTGTTTCCCTCTGTCGCATTTTACGACACCCATGGGCGTTGTAAGAATATCCACTATCCCATATCATCCCGTGGGTGTCGTAAGAGGCGGCAGAAGAAAACAAATCAGGAGACGGACTACATTACTATTCATCAATTCCTATTGTTGTCGGGAAGATAGTGCTGCCCAATGTTGTTTGTTTGTTTCAGGTTCCCTCTGTCGCCTCTAGCGTCATCCCACGGGATTATATGGGGTAGTGGATTCCCTTGTGCTGCCACTACCCGCCAATGATATATTATTAAAGCCACTAATTATTTTACTGTATGGTAATACCCCCATATATCGGAAATCGTGAAATCTTGCTATAACTATCCATAGGCTTTTACAACTCCCACGAGATAATATTTGATGGTAGATTTTCTTAAGCCACTAGTGATACTGCAAATACAACAAACAAACTATAGTCATATAAATAGGGAATATAGTAATATAAAAGGAACTACAAATATACCTAACGTACGGCCAACTAGCAGCGATACGAAAGGTACCTTAAAAACGACTGTGGAGTTGAAAATCTATTATCTACCTCTTTGCATCTTGTGTATTTGTCATAAGGTCACGTTTTCCCGGCAAAAACATGTCAGGGTCAAGACTGGTTCGCCAACATTTGGGAGACTATTTTAGTAATAATAGTGATTCATTCCGTTTCGGATCACGCTCGTGGTGACAAGTAATTTTTTTAAATTTGTTATTTTTTGTTTATTTAATTATTGTTATTTTGTTTTGTTGAGAAACAATACTACGTTTAAATTTGAAAAATTAAGGCATTATTAAGTGACGGTATGGCGAAAGTCAAACCTGATCGGTGGAAGAAATGTGTGGAGCATGTTCAAAAAGAAGAAGATAAGTTTTTCAAACTTGATTTTATGATGGATGACGTGACGGATAAATTTATTACGTGTTACAGACTGATTCTGACTCTGCACTCAGAAGAATCGGCGTCTGACTGAATAAACAATGATTTCCTCAAAAAAATATTTTTATTCTCATTTCTATAAACGTAACATAACATATCATCAGTCCTGTATCCCCTAATGGGTAGGCAGAGATATTTACTTACACCCACATTTTGACTGATATATTTATGTCCCTATGTAACAGGGGGTAAGCCTGTTACCATACACCGGGCACACAGTTGTTAGGCAAGCGATATTCAGAAACATTATTATTATTATTGTTATTTAATTTAAATCTACATTATACAATAATTCAAATTATGACAAAATGTCTAAAAAGTCTACTTTTTTGGTTTGTTAGACATTTTTTAAAACTATATTGTCTACTTAAATATATAACTATCAAAAATTTACGCACCCCTGCTATTCCTAATAACCTTGCATTTGGTTTTTCTCGTTGGACGTACTTTACGTATAGTTACTTCGATATAAAAGTAAGTTACGACATAATGACAGTCCGTGTGGGTTGTAATTCCCATACTTGATAATAGATGATAGAAAATTATATAAAATCGACATGTTATAATTATTGATATGATATTTTAATTATAAAAGAACGCTTGATATATTATGTAGAAAAATCATCAGCCTCAATAGTGTTTTACCTAACTTTATTGCTACAAAAATCTTACATTCTATGTAAGATTTTTTGTATGTACTACAAGTTTAATGAAATTATTATATAAATGCCTGTATTGCACTGATCGAATAAACCTTGAATTAAGTAAAAAAATGTACCTATTTCATCGTACAATCCGTAAATATTTTCAGCCAGGTAGCGTGCTAACACATCAAAATATGCACACAAGAACAACTATTCATGCGTGCGAAACTTGTGGGAAGGAGTTTTACTCCAGCATCAGTCTGAAGAGACATCTCGTGGTAAGTTATTATTGGTATGTGATATTTATGAACAACATAAAATATTTCAATAAGAAGATAAAAACTTATATTTGTGACTAGCGACTAGTGCCGGGTTCAGTCAGATGAGTACTATTAAATTTAGATTTGAGATAATCAAAGACCATATTTTAAGATAAAATATAACCTAGCATTAGCCTAGATCTCTCCTGACATCGCTCTCTATCCGTTTATAAAGTTTCATCACAGCTGGTTCAGCCATTCTGAAGATTATCCCGGACAGTCAGACAGACAGTCAAACTTTTAATATGTGGATATTTATATCTTAATAGCGTGCAAGTAACCTCTGAGTTTAATGGAAGGCAGTTACTTCAATATACAGACAGTCACAATTTTTATTTAAAAAATAAAGTGACAAACGGACTCATAGTCCACCTGATGTTAAGTGACTACTGCGGCCCATAGGCTACAGATGCGTTTTCACCTGTGAGGACTTAGATGGAATACCTCATAGCCTATAATTATAGTGGCTATCCTTTCAGACCGGAACTTAGCAGTGAATTCACTGCTGTTTGGCAGCGGAAATAGGTAACCAGACAGATCCTAAGCAGTAAAGGAGACCAGCCATATAGTGAGTCTAGTCAACAAGTTACCTTTTTACCATTTTTGACGTACTGTAAAATAATTGTACTTTATGATTAATTCCAAACATTAAAAATAACTGCAATCTCATCACAAAGCCTATAGACATTTTCATATAGAAGAAACAGTAATGGCCCCATAATGTAACCCTGTGATAACCACTTTTCTATATAAAATACTTTTAATACACTTAATAGTTTTGTATTTTATTAACTCGCTTTCGTGTATGTCTGTTCGGGTCGAATGTAGTAATTGATTTTAACCTAACTTTCCGATGAGTTTAAAATTTAGACCATCGTTTAAAATCGGATAACAACATAAGAATATTAAAAAATTCATGGTAGAAAAGATATTTTTGAAAATCAAATTATTTCTGTTTTTTTCAGACTCACACTGGTGAAAAGCGATTCGCGTGCCCTCTTTGCGATAAACGCTTCACACAAAGCAACAGTATGAAGTTGCACTACCGTACGTTCCATCTCAAACAACCTTATCCCAAACGGTATGTGAAAATTCACATTTTCGACCTTTTGTTTGTAAAATTAGCAGCAGTTATATTAGTAGTATAGTTGTAGCACGAATGGGTCGGCTCGACCGGGGAAGGACCACGCTCTCACAGAATACCAGCGTGAAATAGTAGCTTAATGCTGCTGTATTTCGTATGGTGAGTGTAGAGAACCGGAGACCCTTTTTACTGGAAACGAGGCATTCCATCTTAGTCCTCACGGGTGACAACGCATCTGCATTTTGATTCGTAATCGAGGATAGATGTAGATGTCTATGGGCCATAGCAACCACTTACCATCAGGTGGACTGTGTGCTCGTTTGTCACCCTATCCTATAAAAAAAAATTACCTTCTCGGTAATAAAAGTCTTCAGCGCTAAATTTTGCTAAGTTTTCAGTATTCAGCGCTAAATTTTGCTTGTAACTTTTTTTATAATACGATGTAAAACTGAGTAGATAAACGAACTTCGTCTAAATTTAACCTAACTTAGTCTACACCCCTAAATCAATCAGGAATCAGAATGCATATGCATTGTCAACCACTCGTTTTAAAGAGAAAGAACCATGCGCTCACAGTATACCAGCAGCTCATGCCGCTTTGTTTTGTTTCTTGTGTTGTTAGTGTTGAGAATCGGAAACCATTTTTACTCAGGCATTTCCTCTTATCTTAGTCATCAGGCGTGACAACGCATTTACATTTTGATTCTAAAACGATGGTGAAAGTGGGCATCTATGGGCTACAGCATTCACTCTCCGTCAGGTGAACTGTGCACCCGTTTTTCAAAACTAGTTCTACGAGTACATATTACCTCCGTAGTTGTGAGCACTCAGAAAAATAGCCATATTAGAAATCTCTCTAAAACACATTTATAGAATTCCAATTTATTTACATTTGCAATATTCCAAAATGATAAATAACTTAGACCTAAATTAAAACAAATCAACAGGAACAGAACGAAGAAAATGGCAGAAACGCAGGACATCGTAGATATAGAAGAAACATCAGATGAATCTGACAACAGTTCACCTGAACCTGATTTGAATAACGCACAGTCCACAGAGTCAATACTGAAGCAGTCCGAATCAGGACCAGAAATTCGATCTCAACAAAGACCAGAAGTACTACTAGCAACGGAGAATGCTAACGAGCTGCAAGCCATCCAACCAATACAAGACAGACACATAGCAGAAGAAAATGTACATTATTTGACATTGGCTTAAACATTTGTTTTGTAACGAAATAAAATGTTTTTGGAATACACAAACTTTATTTTATTCAAAGAATAAGGCTGACAGATGAGCACACATACAACCTGATTGTAAATGTATTCTGTGTCTTATAGATATTTACATGTACCCTCGATTAGGAATCAAAAATTTAGATGCGTTGTCACCCCTGAGGACTAAGATGGAATGCCTCGTTTCGAGTAGGAAGGATCTCCGGTTCTCCACTCACCATAAGAACCACAGCAACATTGAGCTGCTATTTTACATTGATATGCTGTGAGAGCGTGGCCCTTCGTAGTCAAAACGACCCATTGGTGCTACAACCATAATATAGCTGCAGTGTAGTTCTACCACGTATAAAACTGGTTTTATTTCTGCTATAACGTTACATGTTGCCGTGAGGTGATGGCGTAAATGAATCCATCACCCCATATCATCCCGTGGGTGTCATAACCAGGGGTTTAAAATTCCTCAGTAGCATGTTTTTACGTTGATACTAACGCCATCTCACAGTAAAAGCATTATTTTCCCCACTAATTTACACATTTTATTTTTTTTTTTTCCATCAACAGCGTCGAAGAAACTTCCCTCGTTTCGTTACCTAATAATTTGTCAGAATGGCTCATCTATGCCCAATGACCATACTGGACCAGGCCTCTGTCACTCTTGCTATCTGCGTGAAATAATTACCTAAAATTGCGACGCACCTACGATGAAATACGCAGTCGGGGCTAGCGCATTGTAGGCGATTAAATGTTAAATATTTTTTGTAAATACAAAGTTTTAATGTCATTTAAAAATTATATATATTATATTACCCATTTATTTAATAAATTTTAATATGACAAAACGTCGTTCCTACTATACCTAATTGTTGCGTGGATAGACGCTAAATGACCAACAAAATTTTTCAGATATATCATTTTTAAGTTACCGAAGGATTTTAGTAGGAAGTTATGAAACGTGAATTCATTTAATTTTTATTGTTAGATAGGTAGGTACTTATAGCAAAAAAGAATTGAGTAATAATTTATCTAATACCTACGAACCTTATACCAGTTTGAGTTGAAATTTACTTCACTATTCAAGTATCTACTTACATACCTATACTTGTCTTTTGTATTTAAAATATTTTAAGTTATATTAACGATTTATTAAAAACGGGCCAAATTAGGAGTACTCTTAACCGACGAGCATGTATGCGTAGGTACATGGACGTGAAGGAGACCGAGAGAGGTGTGTCAGGATCGTGCCAAATGAAGGTCTGTAGTATCTGTCTACCCATCTGGGGACTGGCGTGAGTGTTTATGTTTTATTTACGTTTAAGTTATAATAACACAAAACACTGAAATTAAAACTTTGTTTACTAAATTAATTTTTAACTAAGTAGAATACGATTAATTTCTGTTAGGAATCGTATTTCAAGTTTATTTGTTCTTTTCCTTCCGAGCAAAGCATCGCGATTCCTGACGAATGGCCTTGCAAGGTGCATGCGTTAGGCATCGCAGAACTCACATAGGTGCGAAAATATGGTTAGTCGATCATAGTCAGAATATATATTTCACCTAAGTAACTTAACATTTGGCAATGTATTTTGTTACTCTTTATTCACATCCCTTCGTAATTGGCCGGGTCACGCTAACTAGAACGAGACGGGGTCGGACGTATGGCTATAACGGAGCGGAACAATAAGAAAGTTGTTACATATTTTGATATTCTGCAAAACAGAGCCATGTTTATGTGATCCGAGACTTTAAAAGTTTTAAGAATCTTACATCGCTAAATGATGTTTTGCGACGTAAGTTGTTGCGCGTTTGTAACGTACGAAGGGGAAATGCAAAGTAATACGGACACTCGCGCAGCGATAAAGTTTTATTTAGCTTGCGAGCGCGATTAATCTAATTAATAATAATTATGTAGGCTATTAAACGTCGGCAAGCAGTCAACATCAAGAGTGTAACTTCTGTACCTAGTACTATTATTTATTATGTGCTATCGGTGGGTAGGTACAGGGAGGGGAGGTCTCGACGAGTCGCCGGCGCAGCGGAGCTGGAGCGAGTGGCATTGACAGAGGCCATGATCCACGAGCGCGGTTATTGCCTGCGCGACCTGCGCTCCGTGCGTACCACTACGATCTCGGACGGTTTAGCACTACTGCCCAGTGACAGGCCTCTGTCAGGCTTGCTACTTGTGTGAAATAATTACCTGAAATCGCGACGCTCTCAGGGTGAAATACGCAGTCGGGGCTAGCGCGTTGTAGGCGATTGAATGTTTTTTAACGCTGTTTACGTAATTAAATTTTGTAAATACAAAGTTTTAATGTAATTTAAAAATTATATATATATTATATTACCAGTTATTTGATAAATTTAAATACCATATTATATTACCCATTTATTTAATAAATTTTAATATGGTAAAACGTCGTTCCTACTTTAATTGTTGCGTGGATAGACGCTAAATGACCAACAAAATGTTTCAGATATATCATTCTTTAATTACCGAAGAATTTTAGCAGGAAGTTATGAAACGTGAATTTATTTAATTTTTATTGTTAGATAGGTACTTAAAGCAAAAAAGAATTAAGTATTAATTTATCTAATATCTACGAACTTTATTACAAAATTTGGTTGAAATTTACTTCACTATCTAAGTGTTTACTTACATACCTATACTTGTCTTTTGTTATTAAATATTTTATGTTATAATTACACAATATACTGAAAATAAAACTTTATCTCCTAACAAGATTTTTTTTAAAGTAGAATACGAATGTTATAAATCATATTTGAAGTTTATTTGATGTTTCTTCCGAGCCAAGCATGGCGGTTCCCGACGAATGGCCTTGCAAGTTGCATGCGTTGGACATCGTAGAACTCCTATGTGAGTTAGTGAGCTAGTGTGAAAATATGGTCAGTCGAACATATTCAAAATAGGTACTTCACCTAAGTAACATACTTAACATTTTGCAATGTTTTTTTTTACTTTGTGACTTAGAAGGGGAAAAGATGCAAAGTAATATGGACACTCGCGCGCAGCGATAATTGCAATGTTTTTTTTTACTTTGTGACTTAAGAAGGGGAAAAGATGCAAAGTAATATGGACACTCGCGCGCAGCGATAAAGTTTTATTTAACTTGCGTTCGCAATTTATCCAATTAATAATAATTATGTAGGCTATTAAAAGTCGGCAAGCAGTCAACATCAAAAAAAGAGTAACTTCTGTACGTAGCACTATTATTTATTCTGTGGCTGGACTGGCTATACCTTACAAAATGTTTGTGCCGATTAGAACAGCAGCCATCGTTCTCGAACTAAATTTGACATAATATGCCAGTCTGTTGTGTTGTTTAATTTTAAACGAAAACATGAAAATATTTTGTGTAGTTTGTATATGTTTGATTTTAGTTATAGATTTATTTTTAGTAATAATGAGTGTGCGTAATTTGTCTCGTCTTTGTCTAAAACTCGTCACCAAAAGGAAAGTGGGATAACATTCCACAAGTACCTACCAATAGAATTGATATAGGCCTTTGAAAAAGGAGTTAGATTAGGTGGGCTTCCAGGTGATAGAACTCCTTTAGGATAGGTATCACACTCATACCTATTCCTGCCGCTAAATAGCAGTGCATGCACTGCTATTACGTGATAAGAGTTAGGACAAATGGGTCGGCTCGACCGGGGAAAGACCACGCTCTCACAGAACACCAGCGTAAAAGAGCAGCTTAAAGCAACTGTGTTTCGTAGGTTAAGTGTGGAGAACCACCTTCTTACTGGAAACGAGACATTCCATCTTAGTCCTAAGGGGTGACAACGCACTTATCTGCTTTTTTTTATTTTAATCAAACATAGATGAAGATGTATACGGGCCATAGTATTAAGCTGCTATTTTACGCTGGTATTCTGTGAAGGCGTGGTCCTACCCCGGTCAAACCGACCCATCCGTGCTACAACCATAATATAGCTGCAGCGTGGCTCTACCATGTATAAAGAGAATAAGATAAAAATATCAAAACCATTTTTACAATAAAATAAATAGGTGATTCGAAATTATATAGCTACATACTGGTTTTAGGTTGGAATTCAAACATTCTTTACTTATTAAAGGAATATTATATATTTACATAGGGTGAACATTTTAAACAGATGATATTGTATTGTATGTTAAACACCAGATGGAGTTGTGATCTATCCATGATAACTAAATCTATAGTCTGTTCGCTTAGATAGGGTCGCCTTTACGTCGCGCTGTGTTGGCACGTGCCGCAACATCAAAGGTCGTCGCGTGCGAAGTACACGCGCAGGGGAATTTGGCATTTTAAAACGAAGCACCGTAGTGAAAGGTTCTTTGCTACCTAACTTGTATTTATTATTTATATTCGTATTTTATTACAATAACCATAAGAATAGATTGGAATACTATTTTATTCTTTGAATAGAAAAACATTTATTTAACAAACACAGTAAAAAATAATGAAATAAAAGCAAAAAAAAATAGTGCGCCTCCGGGTGTACCGACACTGTCTGAGCGAACAGACTATATATCAACAACCAGTCTCGTACGGCTTCGACACGCTACACATTTTTGTTAAACAATTTCTCAAATAACTTCCCACAGTGAAGGTATTTATAATAATAGTTAAAGATGTTATATCTTACGAAGGCGGGCGAGCCTTTCTTTTTTATTAGACCATGGACTCATACGGTGTGAAGTTTCAAGAAACTATACATAAAAAAATTTGCATATTAGAAACCTTTGCCATAGTTGCACTTGGCAGGCGGAATGCCAACCGCAGTTTTTTAATTTTTATTGTCATTAGGAAAACGCTGCTATAATCAAATTTTAATGGTCTGCTGCTTAACAAAAGACGCGGTTATTACCACGTGTATAATATTATGTCACTTTCTTGTTTGTCTGTCGTCCGGGTGGAATTTACTGATTGATTTTAAACTAACTTCCAGATGAGCTGGAAACTTGAAATTTTGAATATAGCTCAAATTCGGATGACAATGCAAGAACATGAAAAAAAGAAGTAAAAATTTTTAAAAAAATTCACTTGTTTTCTTACATCACTAAGTATTATTTTAAGGACTTTTGACGTTTTGTATACCCTTCTCTTGCTCTTTTTCAGTCATGGCGTGATGAAAATAAAGACATTCATATAAATAAAATTGAAGTGTCTGTCTGTCATATAGAAACAACTGTTATATAAATGAAGTAATAGCTTATTTTAAATCTAAATGACGACACGTTAATAAATCCTTCTCGGCGAATACAGGGTAAGTCGCTAGTATAATTTAAAACAAATATAACAAGTCCATTACAAATAATTATAATAGATAATAGTGAGAAATTAAATAATGATATAAATTTAAATGTCTTCTTTTTCATATTGACTGTACTCGATAAAAATTTACCTTGAGTTTCAACACTCACAACTACTAAAACTAACCCGCCATCGTGAGATAAAACATCTGCACCACATATCTAAAAAGCGATAGCATCTTTGACAGACCAAACAGATTTTGACAGATCAGATCAGAGTTTGACAGGTCAAACTGAATACTACTTTAATTTTTAGTACATGAAAGATCCGCGTTCGATCCCAGATATCCTTTTAAGTGCTGATTCACCAAATGCACAGCAAAGGAAACCGTGATGGTACCAACATGTTTAAAAAAGTCGAGCACAAAAAGTGGCAAAGCGTGGACTGTATCCTGCTTTATAGCCCACTCGTGTATCGCCGTTCTCTGTCCACGCGTGGGACGTTTGTAAATTACGCAATAAACTGAGTGACCACTTCAATTAATTATTATGCTAAAACATTTTTTCGGAACGAAATACGTACAATATTCAATATCCATTTACAACTAATTGTCACAGAAAGTCATATATACTTATTCAAATGATTTTAAACAAATAATCTTAAACACGATATACATGAGGTCTATAATGCCACTACATTCAATAACATAGACATCTGTATTTTAGACTTTAGTAACGTGTAAATAAGGTACAAATTCAGATGACAAATAAGTTTAACTCTTCGATTCCTCCTTTTGTTTTCCTTCCGCCGTTTGATCCGGTCTGCGACCCAGAAGATCCCTTTTAACGCAGCATTTATCACTCTGAAAATATTAACAAAATAAATAATACATACAGAAAATGTATTTCAAAGGTGGATATAAGATTAAAGGTTGATTTTCCTTGGGTTAATTTGAATTTAGTTGAGTAAGGACAGCTTTTATTAAAGTTTGTGGTTCATATTGAGCACTACAATACAATATATAATACTCGTAACGTATAAACGATTAAAAAATAACCGAATAGGTTAAACTTCCGTGCAATTATTTCATACGTAGTTGAGCCACGCTGCAGCTATTTTATGGTTGAAGCACGAATGGGTCGGCTCGACCGGGGAATGCCCACACAACACCATACAATATAACAGAATACCAGCGTAAAATAGCAGCTTAATACTGCTGTGTTTCGTATGGTGAGTGTAGAGAACCGGCGACCCTTTTTACTGGAAACGAGGCATTCCATCTTAGTCCTCACGGGTGAAAACGCATCTGCGTTTTCATTCTTAATCAAGGATAAATGTAGATATCTATGGGCCACAGCATCCACTTACCATCACATTATATACAGGTGAACTGTGTGTTCGTTTGTCACCCTTATTCTATAAAAAAATAATCAGGACTGGGCAGCATCTTCCTGATAACAACTCATAAATAAACAAAACTGCGAAACAAAAAATAAAAACCAGTGCGGCCACTGTGGAACCAGCCCCATATGATGCATCTATCGACAGGCCTATTTTCATCAGTGGACATTGATAGGCTGTAAACGTAATGGTGATGATGAAAATTAATTTATTAGAAAATTATAAAAAATAGAAACAGACATCGAATTATCATTGAATCTGGTCGAAATTACAGAGAATAAACCCCTTTAATCAATATAAAATGAAAAGTTACAAAAATCGGTAAACAGTTAACTATTATTAAAAACAATGGCATTTAAAAAAAATAATATATAATTGAAGGCTTTATACTAAACTCATTTACCCGCTGCTGGCAGTCACAAATCATAATAAATCCGTGGTAAGTGACTCTAGCTCACGAGCGTACTTACTACAATAGCAAGACTCATGTAAAATATTATAAAATATTAAAATATTTATAAATTTATTAACGCTACTTATTTTTTAAGTGAAAATTTCTTTAGGCACTTTGGACACTTTTGGGATGGGGAAAAAGCACAGAATTCACGTGACCGTCACACTCTGATAAGGGGTGTTCGCCGGCAGATTTTACACTTTGCATCGAGCTCACAGCGTGCAGCAAGGCGGTGGCGAGGGTGCGGGGTATCGTACGACGCGGGAGTGTTGCGGGTTGTTTAGTAGCTAGAGTCAGTGGACGGGAGCGCATCGCGCTTTCGCTGTCGAGGCCTATTTTGCGAACAACAATTCGATCAATGTGGCGAGGCGTTCTTTTAATTCTCACTTCGGTATCCGCCGATTAAAGGATGGTCCGTCGAATCAACTGATGTGGGCGTGGGTCAAGAAGTTCAGAGAAACTGGATCAGTCATAAATGAGCCTCGGCCTGGACCTTCAACGTCTGTAACTACGCCTGAAAACACAGAGCTTGTGAGAAGGGAAATTTTGCGAAATCCTCGCAAATCTATCCGGAAGATTGCAGCTGCAACAGGTGTGAAAAAGACGTCGGTTCACAAAATAATTCGAAAAACGATGAAGTTCCATCCATACAAGCTTCAAATTATCTAGCAATTAAAAGAAGATGACTACGTAAAGAGGCCGACTTACGGAAGACTGTTTTTGGAACGATTTTCTACGCCTACGCGTATGTTTAACATCTTTTTTAGTGACGAGACGCATTTTCACCTTGGAGGGTATGTCAATAAACAGAACATGCGATATTGGAGTGAGAGCAACCCAAATGAAGTCCATCAAAAACCTCTACACAGCCCGAAGACCACGGTTTGGTGCGCCATTTCTGGAAATGGCATAATTGGCCCGTATTTTTTTAACAGAGGTGAAACTGTTACCGCAGAGCGGTACCGCGCTATGTTGGATATTTTTTATACCCGAGCTGCATCGTCACGTCGGCTACAATAACAGAACTCACTTTCAGCAGGATGGGGCCACAGCACACACC
The DNA here is from genome assembly GCA_907164705.1 of Parnassius apollo. Lineage (NCBI taxonomy): Eukaryota > Metazoa > Arthropoda > Insecta > Lepidoptera > Papilionidae > Parnassius > Parnassius apollo. Next base: position 324,497 of record CAJQZP010001576.1, read on the forward strand.
ACCCGGGAGTCAATGATTAAAGTGAGAGGGCTTTTTCCTGGAAAATTAATAAGTCGATTCGGCGACGTAGCCTGACCCCCTAGATCTCTAGATCTGACCCCTTGCGACTTTTTCCTCTGGGGATATCTCAAGTCTCGTGTTTACAATAATTCTCCATCAACAATAAACGCCTTACAAGAAAATATCCGCCGCGAAGTTCAGGTTCTAAGTCCAGCACTTTGCAAAAGAGTTTCACCAATATGAAGGAAAGACCGCAAGAATGTTAGCGACTAGAAGAACGTCATTTGAGTGGAGTAATTTTTAAGAAGTGATTTCCGCACTATCCTTTTGTAAGAAAATAAATAAATAATTTAGATTATGTAAATACTTTTATTTTATAAAGTGTAAAATCTGCCGGCGGACACCCTGTATATAAAATTATTTTTATAAAATTGATATGTATTTATAAATTCGTTTGTATTAAATAGATAATAATCATTCTTTTTCATGTAAAACAGTACAGTAAATTAAAACTTTGTTATATTAATATGTTGATAAAAATAATTTCTAATAAAAAATATTTCTCAACAACCCAAAAATAATGTTTACATGTTGAGGCTAACAAGTTTTCACTTCAGATGTGCAGGTCGTACGACTGAGTTTTTTTTTTAAATTAAACTAAGGTAACAAGCTAACTTAAAGTCCACCAGAAGGTTAGTGGCTTCTGCAGTCAATGGACACCTATAGCCATCTTAAAACAAAGAAGGCTACATATGCATTGTCACCTCTGAGAACTAAGATGGAATACCTCACAGCCTGTTATTGCACTGGCTCTCTATACCCTTCAGACCAGAACACAGCAGTGCAAACACTACCATTTGGCGATCGAAACAAGTATGAGGGTAGTACCTTACCAGATGGAGTCCTACCTAGTAAAGTACACAGTTATGATCTATCAAATACATTCACGCTTTACAATATTTATAAATCATTAGGTAACGGTGTAAGAATATTCATTACCCCAAGTAATCGAATGAGTCGGCTCGACCGGGGAAGGACAACGCTCTCACAGAACACCAGCGTAAAATAGCAGCTTAATGCTGCTGTGTTTCGTATGGTGAGTGTAGAGATTCGGAGACCCTTTTTTACTGGAAACGAGGCATTCCATCTAAATCTGCGAAAGATATAAATTGGCCACACATCCACACCACACCTCGTTGACCCTTTTAACAAACTGAAACTGGATGGGACAGCAGTATCTACCTGATAATAGCTTAAAGTAATAAAATAATGTGGCAGGTGGCAATCCGCTTGCCCAGTGTGGCAGTATGGCAAAAATCCACGGGAGAGGTCTATGTACAGCAGTTGTCCTGATAGGCTGTTATGGATGTATGAATGGCTATTATTTAATGCAAAGAAAAGAAAATTAAATTATATAATAATCATATTTTATTTCAGTTTTGTAGACTTGTAAAAATTACGACTTGGACAGTCCACATTATTAAGAGCTACCGTAAGTTATTTAAGTGCGAGTAAGCACGCAATATATCTCGCTACGATCACACGTTTTAATGCCGCTCAAGTAGCGTACTTATGTATACTATACAAATTGAATAAAAAAATTTCTTCTTGTAAAAAAAAATTAGACAAGTTTTTTTAGTTATGAAAATTTAAATAAGAAAACCTGTACGCCGAATAATCAATCTAAATGTGAAAATATTATTTTTAAATGGACCAACTCGTCCGCTCATACTTCTTGTGTACTGGCAGTAATTGTATGCAGAGTATAGCATGCTCTGTTCCAGCCATCCATTTATTAGTCTATAAAAGTCCACTACTGAACATAGGCCTCCCCCATAGGTTGGCTCACAGCGGGATTTTACTATGCTTGCCACGCTCGAGCAAGCGCAAGCGGGTAGGCAACCTCAGCATCTTTCTATAATATCAGTTGTAATTACGAAGATGCTGCTACCCATCTACTCTTTCCGTTTCCCTCTGTTGCCTGTTACGACACCCACGATATGCAGTAGTGGATATTCTTACACCGCCACTTTTTTACAGAAGAGGGGGCAAACGAGCATGTGGCTCACCTGATGTTAAATGACTACCGCCGCCCATGATCAACCGCAATACCAGGGGAATAGCAGGTGCGTTGCCGGCCCTTTAGAAAGGAGTAAGCTCTATTCTTGAAGGTCCCTAGGTCGTATCGATCCGGAAAAATCGCCGGTGGTAAACTATTCCACAGAGAGGTCGTACGCGGAAGAAAACTCCTTGTGAAACGTACAGTGGTGGACCGCCAAGCATCCACATGGTGCGGATAGTATCGGCACGAAAACGCCACTACGCGGTTACTTCCGCTCGCTTGACGATATTTGAACAAACCTTAACTTTTACAAATGGACTTGTGACAATCTGTACGGGAAGGTCCATGTTCAATAGTAAACTTGTATGGGCTATAGTGACAGTGTTAACTTTTATTTACTATCCATGGAACCTACATTGTTCTAGCAAGTAATAATAATAATAATGTCCTCCAGACCGAACTTCGACCACGGCGGCCTTCCTCAACGGAGTCTAGCCATCGGCGCAGGACAGGATTATAGTGCCCAAGTGTATACGCAAGCACTAGGTCCTCGCTCTATTCCCTCACTCTTCATAATCCGATGGGACAGTAAACCGACACGACCAGAGAGAGATCAGGCGCAGGACCAACGGCTTTACGTGTCCGAGGCACGGGGGTGAGACACCGCCAACTTCCTGGACTCCGGGCAACTACTGAGAATTTCTTGACGGAAAAATTCAATGATTAGTTTTTTTTTTTTGATTCGAACCCAGGACCTCATGATAAGCAGTCGCACTACGACAACCACTAGACCAGCGAGGCAGTCAGTTCTAGCAAGTATAATTTACATGTAGGGAGTAGGGATACCGTATAATTTCTTCAAGGATTGGGTATGGGATAATATAAATACCATAACAAATCAAAATATGTTTACTTTCAACAAAAAATATTAGACTTAACATTAATTACTATAATATAAAAAAAATTCAACGCACATTACACACATTATTAAAATAGTCTAAAATTCAGTCACTCACACTTTCAAGATCGCTAGAGTCGTCGGTGTCACTCGAAGTGTCAGTGTCATAGTGCCCGAGACCAGGCAAGATACCGACACATCGTAAGGCACCCAAGTCCCCCATGTTTCCTGTCGATGCCGTCTCTACTTCACCGTTCTGCTGGACTCCACTGAAAGTAAAAGAGTAGCTTGAATTTGTTGCAAAAATTATGTGTGGGTACGTACTTTTCAATATCAACTATATAACTTAATGGTTACAATAAGCGACTACTGAGTACCAATGAAACAAATACTATAATCACTGATGCAGAAAACCTAACGCTTTAAAATAACATCCTGTATATACGATTCATGAGCGCGCACTGCAATGGCAGGTCACACACTTAAAAAAAATAACAAGTGTAGTTTTTGAGCTCACGAGTTTATGTCGGCGACACTGGAATACGTTACAGTTTCTATAAACTTAAATAATAAATAAAATAATATTATGCAATCAATCAAATTCTTTAAAGAGTTTATTTTTATTTCTACACATCATGATGTAAATAAATCACTTTTAGTTGGTGAAGACCGATATGGTCAATAAAATGTGCTGTGTGGTATAAAATAAAGAAATTACATTGCAATTTCGACATTCTGTCCTGATTTTTTATAGAATAAAGCTGATAAATAACAAGCACATAGTCCATTTTATGTTAAGTGGATGCCGTGGGTCAATGACATACATATACATCTATCTATTCTCGAATAACAATCAAAATGCAGATGCTTTACAAACGCTCGAGATGTTATCGTATAAAGATTTTAAATACATCCAATATTGTAAATTTGTTAAACAAACAATAAAATTTCAGATGATAATTGCCAACAATGAACTAACTACCGATCAGTTGTGCTGAGACTAGTTCCTGTTACCATTCTGGTATTTTAGAGACAAAGATTCTATACTTTTATAACATTTTTTACTTGGTAGAGCCATGCTGCTGCTATAATATAGTAACACGAAAGGGTCAGCTCGACCGGGGAAGGACCATACTCTCACAAAATACCATGATCTATGGGTCACAGCATCCGCTTACCATCACATGGACTGCACCTTTATTCCATAAAAAAAATATTTTTGGTGGTTTTCTTTTTCGAATCTAAAAACAAATCAGTGGCTAAAAATCACGATCAGTTCGATGTAAAAGTTTACTCACTTGTTGACTACCCCATTCTTGGGAGGAGAAACAGCTTTCTCAGAAGGTTCGGATTTGTCACATTCCATTTCACTCGCTTTCCGCTTTCTCACAACGACCTGAAAGTACATAAATACATTATCGGGGCTTGCTTACATAAATATTCATAAGCATTACATTTTTTGGAACAAAGTCAAAGGCAGGGGTATGAAAGTCCTCAGTAGCTCGCTTTAATTTGATATTACTATACTATACAAAAGTATAACCAACAAAAAAAAAAAAAAAATGGCTGATTATGTTATTTTAAAATATAAGTTAGATCTATGAGATTAGTATAAAGTGCTAATATTGTTTTGTGATAAAATAAAAAGTTGTGTTTGAATGAGTTTAAAAGGTTAACTGCGGCATATTTCTGCTAATGCCGCCGGTAGTGGTGAATGAATGAATTCCCTGCAGAGGACAAATGTTCAGAGAAGGCAGTGAAAACTTTTCACTCAAAAAAAACCGTAAGTTCAAAAGTTTTGAAGTTATGGTTTTTTTTTTAAATATTAAGACGAAATTGTCGTATAATGTACTCAAAATTTAATTTTTATTTTTCAAAATCTACTACCAATTTTTTGTTCTAGGTAGTTAAGCATACATTGGACTTCCTGATTAAAATGAAATTCAGCAACATGAAAATTAAACAATAAAACATGTGCAAGTGATATTTGAACGAAGCTGGTATATAAATGTATTATAGCCGTGTGGAGCATCTACATCTCAAACTAATTTCAAAAAGGTGTGGTTTCACTGTGGATTAAAAGTAGTAGTTTTTCTTTTTTAATCAATATCAATAGCAAAGGACATTTTTGTATGAATAGATATTTAGGGAAAAGTTTTTATTACAATATTTTATGTTATATTTATTACAATAAATGCTCAAAATGCCTTTCTCTAACTCTTATGCATAACCAACATCTTCGTATAAAGTTTCTTTGCATACTTCTTCTATCCCGTTCATTTTTTTTACATCACCCACATGATTTAACTATTGTAGTAACTCTCTTTCATCAGAAATATTATTCTCATAAACTGCTTCTTTGAAGTAACCTTATAAAAAATAATCCAAAGGATTCAAGTCGGGACCGTGATGACCGTCAGTGGCCATGAAATAGAAGCTCTGCGTCCAATCCAAGGGTTGGGTATGCCTCTTTCAAAAGTCATTTGTCGTGAACAGTGGGCGGATGCACCGTCGTGCTACAACCACATTCTCTCGTGGACTACTCGGTGGTATGTCTGCTAATAAATTTACAAGAACGTGTCTCAAAAATTGGATATAACGAGCGTCTAAGTCTCGGCGGCTATTCAAATAGACCGATAACGCTGCCACCCGGTATTCTTGTCCACAAATTCAATACAAATTGTAACCGGAATCGATCTTCTCTGACTATTCGGGGATTCACGACACTCCAACGATAAAAGTTATGCGTGTTAAACACTTCAGTTCTTTAAAACATGATTCTTCACTCCATAATATGGACTTTAAAAATGTTTTGATCTTGTCGGCATCGATGCGGTATCTCTCGACAGAAATCTATTCGTCACTGATAATCAGCAGGTAACAGCGCTTGTACTCGTCGTATGATACGGCTGTAAAAGCTTCTAGCTATACCATTTCGTCTAGAAATATGGCGAGTACTAGTGGAAGGATCTTCTACTTCTGCCAGTACCTGACGTTCATCCACTGTCCTAGGCCTTCCTTCAGAATTTCTATCTCCAAGAATACGACCTTCTAAGTAGGCGTTATTGACCCAGAGAGAAATTCGGTGATCGGGATAGCGATCCCTAAGCGCTAACGATATATACGTGCAGGTTGCCGAGCATTCCCACCACAGAGTAAATAAAAAATATTTCCGCATATTCACGGGGAGTGCGGGGCATTTTTTTTTATAGAAGAGGGGGCAAACGAGCATACGGCATCACCTGATATTAAGTGACTACCGCCGCCCATGAACCAATGCAACGCCAGGGGAATTACTGGTGCGTTGCCTGCCTTTTAGAAAGGAGTAAGGTCTTTTCTTAAAGGTCCCTAGGTCATATCGGTCCGGAAAAATCACCGGTGGTAAACTATTCCACAGAGAGGTCGTACGCGGAAGAAAACTCTTAGTGAAACGTACAGTGGTGGATCGCCAAGCATCTAGGTGGTGTGGATGGTATCTGGAGTTTTGCCGCGATGTGCGTTTATGAAATTTGGCGGCTGGGATTAATTCTAACAATTTTTCAGAGCACTCCCCGTGGTAGATGCGATAAAATAGGCAAAGAGATGCAACATCTCTTCGCTGCGCCAGTGAATCGAGCCGATCGGAAAACGGTCCACGTTCGAGCCGCTCTGCGCTGGATGCGGTCTAGTGGAAGGAGCTGGCACTGGGGAGCCCCAGCCCAGAGATGGGACAGTATTCCATGTACGGCCGAACCTGCGTCTGTAAAGTTGCAGGCGGTGTGCCGACATGAAATACTGTCCCGCTCTGCTGAGCACGCCAAGCTTTTTAGAGGCCAATTTAGCCTTCTCTTCCAAGTGACCACGAAACTGCACGTCACTAGATATGTCGACGCCGAGGATTCTGATACTGGCTTTTGTTTTATAAGCCAAGACCAACAATATCCAAATCAGAAACAAAAACGAGGTCAAGCGCACTTCACAAAGAATGATAATCGTAATAGGATCTAGAAACACGGGTGTAGTTCCGAGCTGTAAGCAAGTCACTGAAGGAGCTCTGCGTTAAAAATTCGTCTATTATTGGTCGGAAACAATACAAAATAATTCACATAATAGGTTAATTACCTGAAGATTTGTAAGCTTTAAAACCGTACGCGAATTTATAATATTTTCAATAATTTCCATTCAATTCAATATTGATTAAAAAAGAAAAACTACTACTTTTAATTCACAGTGAAACCACACCTTTTTGAAATTGGTATGAGATGTAGATGTTTTTAAAATAATGTTCCACAAGGCTACAATAATTTTTTTACACCAGCTTCGTTCAAATATCATTTGGAACATTTTCAAATGTAAAAATTGCACACGTTTTGTTGTTTAATTTTCATGCTGCTAATAATTACTTTCGAATATCATTTTAATTAGGAAACCCAATGTATGATTGACTACCTAGAACAAAAAATAACAAAAAAAATGATTTTGTAAAATTTTAAATTTAAAAACACCATAACTTCAAACCTACAAGACCTAGGACAATAAGTTTAAATGCTTTTCTTAGATATTAATTCCCTCCTCATGGTCCACTACTTACGGGATAACTGAATAGCAAATTAGTTAGTTTCTAAAAAGACATTTTCTTTTAATTTTACTAAAATGTAGGAAATAGTACTGAACTAAGTTGAAAACGCTCCCTAGTGTATTTTTCGGTAATTTATAACCTCAACGCCATCTATAACAGCACAGAAGGAACTTCCTTCATTTCGTCACCTAATCATTTGTCAGAGTGGCTCATCTATGTCCTAAATAGTATATTATCTATGGTCAAAAGTGTGGTATATGCGATACTGCATTGCCAATATTTATGCCGCGCGTGGCGTAGTTTGTTCCGATTTAAAAATTATAGAAAACCAACATAACTAGAGACTGCATTCCATCTCAAAATTGAAGGAGACAAAGCGTCTGTAGCCTCTTCGTGTGAAGTACGATGCAAGTGTTACCAGGCTACAAGTACGCTACTTACTAGCAGAAATTTAATCGTTTAATAATTGAGTAGGTGGTAGGACTACCTGATGGTGTTTACCGTGTAGTGGCGGTGTAAATATATCCACTAGCCCATATCCCGTGGGTGTCGTAAGAGGCGATATGGGCAGCAGCGTCTTCCTAAAAACACCTTAAAATAAAAATGCGTTTGCCAACCTGCTTGCCAAGCGTATCAACTAAGTTCAGCAGTGGACTTTAAGTTTAGTTTAAGAGTTTACCTTCGGCGACTTTTCCGGACCGATACGGACAACGTTAGGGGCCTTCAAGAAAAGAGCTTACTTTCTAAAAGGCCGGCAACGCATCTGCAATTCCCCTGGTGTTGCGGCTGTTCATGGGCGGCGGTAGTCACTTACCATCAGGTGAGCCGCATGCTCGTTTGCCCCCTCTTCTATAAAAAAGGCTTTAGCCATAGGTGGTGGGACTACTTTTCTGCTTAAAGGTCTGTCAGTGTAGGTGTTCAAGTGGGTGCTATTACGTATTTCCGCCATCAAATAGCAGTGCATGCTTTGATATGTTCCCGCCTGAAGTTTATAGAGCCGATATAATTACGTGCTGTGACACATTCCATCCCTCTTTGTTTGTGGGGATTCAGCACGGGTTTCTTGCATACTGTAAAATTTTCAACGATAACTTGCCCCTCATATTTTACGGTACGCTTTAATATCCAAAAATGGTGTTAGCAACTTAGTCTATGTTAACTACAATGCTTCACATATATAATATCTACATCAGTCTTAGATAAACTTACCGAGTTTTTTTCAGGTTTCTGAGGCAGCAAAAAAACCCACAGTTAGTGGTCACCGATGGTGAGTAGCGACAGTCCATAGGCATCTTCAGCCAACTTCTGACAAAGAGGGCTTCTAACAAATGGGTTGTCACCTTTAAGGACTAAGATGGAATGCCGCAGAGCTTGAAATGCAAATGACTGCCAATACATTTCAGACCGGAACACAGCTGTGGAAGCACTGCTAATTAGCAGCAGACATAGGCAAGAGTGTGATACCTAAACAGACAGACAGAAAAGGAGTCCTACACCCTAGTAAGAGAGTGAACAAGTTGTTTGTGAAAATAATACAAAATTTAAATTTTTCTCACCCCTTGCAATTTATTCTTTGGTGCCTGCACCGTAGTGGTGGTACGTGTAGGGGCCAATTGGGCGCGAAGTCTTATTAGTTCTTCACTTTCCGCCAAATTTGATACACGCTCCCTAAAATGTGTAACAGACTTTTGAGGTTATACTTGGTTAGCATTAAGGGGAAAATTGCTACAACCCAACAAGTATAAAAGTAAAGTAAAGTTACAGCCTATATACGTCCCACTGCTGGGCTCAGGCCTCCCCTCATTTCTGAGAGGGTTTAGGGCAAGGAAGTGTCCGCCGCGCTGCCCAAATGCGTGTTGACGAACTTCACATGTCTTCGAAATATTTTTTTTTCTTATTCCTCAGACATGCAGGTTTCCTCACGATGTTTTCCTTCACCGCCGAGCACGTGGTAAATCAGCACTTAAAATTGCAATTAACAATTTCATTGGTGCCGGCGGGGATCGAACCCGGGTTACTCGCGTTCTGTTATATTTACAGCGAGCGTTAACCACTGAGCTACCACGGCTCTACCTACCTACCCAACAAGTATAACAAAGAAAAAAGAAATGTTTCAAAGGATGAAAGTTAACCTACATGTGTAGCTAACTTCACACAATTTGTTTTGTTTTATTAATCCTAACAAAACATAAAAAGTGAATATTGCAAATGAAAATGATTTTTATTATGGATCTGAACTTATAATAAATTTAAGTTGATGCATAAGGTAGTGACCATAATTAAAATAGAAAAACGTCTCTTAAGCTTATATCACGAGAGATGAATGGAGTTCATACTATTTGCAGAAACTTAATTGTAATAAATGGAAAGGATAGTTTTATAATAAAACTTTTAATGAAAAGAAATTTTCAAATTTTAGCTTTGGAAATTAAGGCTTTATTCGTAATTCTTTGGAACACTATCTTAGCACCGACTTTAAAAGATATTATGTGGAAATTATTATTATTTTTAAAATTGGTTCCACTTTTTACTAAAACTTTGATAATTTTATACATTTTGAGTGGTCTAAGGAAAAACACAAGTTTAAGATAACAACTTCTTCCTACCACAGGCGATGATTTGCCTAAAGGGGAGTTCCTACATCTAATATTAATAGACTAAGTTACTGAAAATAAAATACTTGAATTTGAAAAAAATTTGAACAACTAGAATATTTCCCTTACATTTTTCCATTACAGATGGAATTTTAAAATATAATTATAATAATTTAATATAACTTAATATAATATACTTAATAAAATTTAACTTAATTATTTAATAGAAGTATAACCTATTTAATAAAAAAGAATCATTTAATTGGTTAAGGCGAAGAACTAGGCTCGTGCAGGCCAACCTCTACCACAGCGAAATTACGTCGGCTCAATTTCGCAGGTGGTTGGAGGCTCAGACAGCCATAGCATCCTTAATCCATGAGCTGTGGGTTAGGGCTGGTAAAATCAAAGGCCTAAACAACCTAAAAGGTAAGTTATTCTACAACACTGAGACAACAAGTCTAGAGCGTGTATTTATACTACTAAAGATATCTGTGCACAACCATTAACAGATTTCTGTTTCAGAGACGTATGCCGCTGCAATACAAAATACACAGGAGGGAAGCTTAGTCGTCGCCTCGGTCTATATTCCGGAGGAAGATACACCTTCCCCTCATGACCTTGTAAGGCTAGTGAATTTCTGCGAAAGAACTGGACTAGATATAATAGGTATAAGACTAGATATAATAGGCTGTGATCGGGACGGACTCCAAAGCGCATCATCCCCTCAGGGGAATGGAAAAACTCTACGTATGGAGTAAGGTGTTAGTTGCATATCGCTTTAGCACCGACCTTATCATTTTTAACACAGGTTCTAAATCAACTTTCATAAACAAACGTCGCACAATAATCAACCTCACACTTGCGACAGCAGGAACAGCTACTACTAATCTAACTAATCATGGCAGGATGACACGTGTTGAGAGAGGCCTCACGCTCAGAGACCATAGATGGATCTGCTTTGCACTACAGGTCGATATTCCCGCTACACCACCATGAAGAAATCACCGCAAGACTAACAAAATAAAGTACCAAAATAAGCTAACGTCTTCGCTCGCGGGTCTTGAGGGGACAAACACTATAGCAAATCAGTCGCTTCTAGAAGAACAGGTGGTAGCTGTTACTATTATTTTTATTGATAGACAGCTACCATGCAGCATGTCTTTAATTTTCAAACTTAATCGACAGTCAATTAATTTTGGTAAATAATGTTCTATCGAAACTAGTACATTGGTTTAACAAGACAAAATGTACTAAATTTACAATACCTAATGTTAAACATTCAAATACCAATGTGCTCTTAAATAGGGAAGAGTTGAGTCTCGTGGATACCACTGTTTTTCTTGGTATTACTATTGACGCGAAGCTTCAATGGGGCCCCCATATATCTAAATTAGCAGGCAGACTTAGTTCTGTGGCATATGTTGTAAGAAAGATTAGAAAAATTAGAAGTCTAACCAATGTTGAGACAGCTAGATTAGTTTATTTTAGTTACTTTCATAGCATAATGTCTTATGGAATATTACTATGGGGTAATTCGACTGATATTGAAGTCATATTTGTTTTGCAAAAGAGAGCCGTTCGGGCGATTAACAACTAAATTGTAAAGAGTCCCTTAGAGAAAAATTTAAGGAAATAAACATATTAACTTTGGCATCGCAATATACCTTCGATTTGCCACGATATTGTCCTTATCGCTGGAGGACTTAAGCACCACTATGCTCAATGACTTCAATAGTGCCTCCCAACGGATAGGTCTAAAGATGAACATGGATAAAACAAAGATCATGTTTAATGTCCACCTAAGCCACACCTAAGCCGGTAGTTGTTGGGAGCACTAAGCTCGAAGTTACGAGTACGTTTACCTGGGACAAATAGTCCGACTAGGTAAGTCCAACTTCGACCGAGACGTCAATCGACGGATTCAACTCGGCTGGGCAGCGTTCGGGAAATTACGACGCATCTTCTCGTCAGGTATACCTCAAAACCTGAAAACTAAGTTATACAACCAGTGCGTGTTGCCAGTGATGACCTACGGAACCGAGACGTGGTCCTTCAATGCTGGCCGTATGAGGACGCTCAAAGTCGCTCAGCGAGCTATGGAGAGGGCTATGCTCGGAGTTTCTCTGCGTGATAAACTTAGAAATGAGAATATCCGCAGTAGAACCAAAGTGACCGACATAGCCCAGCGGATTAGTAAGCTGAAGTGGCAATGGGCCGGCGATATAGCTCGAAGAACCGACAACAGGTGGAAAAAAGGCTCTCGAGTGGCAGCCTCGTACCGGTAGGCGAAATGTAGGGTAACCCCCCACTAGATGGAGTGACGACCTGGTAAGACATGCAGGAAGTCGTCCGGCTTTCTACCTGAGGACTTTATATATATCGTATATTTATGAAAATGTAATGTATGTACATAAAAACATAAATAGCTTTCTTAAGAATAAGTATGACTTTAAACACTAGGAACAAACATAAGCTCGTAATACCAGTAACTAGATTCCACAGAATTAGTAATTCATTTAGTAAACTTTTACTCAGATTGAACAAGCCACAGATCGGGATAGCAACAAGTGCTATTACAGGACATGGCTCCTTTAACAAACATTTATTTACCATAGGTGTTACAAATAGCCAATGTGCGGGGCATGTATTGGGGAGGAGGAAACGGTGGCCCACGTGTTGCTGGCATGTCTGGAGGCTCGCTCCCTGAAGTTGCTTAAAACACCAAAAGACTGTTGAACTTTTTCAGGGAGATTTCTTGGCTCAAATAATTTATAATATTGGTTAAGGCGATTCTTCATGAAACCTCGTTTTTTGAAGTCAGTTTAAGCTCAAAGTAATAAAAAAACTGTTGCCAACCTACCTGCCATGTGTCAGCTATGGCAAAAATCCCTCCCATAAGATGGGGGAAGCCTATGTTCAGCAGTGAACTTTTGAAGGACTGTAATGAAAAACGCATGAACATGGAAAGATACTCATAACCATTTATGAATAATAATTTACGTTAACATCACAACTCACAATGTGTTTTAAATAGACTTACAACAAATAGTATAATTTGGCCACACGCTGAATACCAAATATTTTATGGGCTTACTGGCTGAATAACCATATATTAGGCAAAAGTATTTGGCCAGAAAGGAAGTAGTGTTTATTCACAGCATTTATTATCTGAAGCTGGGATTGTCAAGAGAAGAAAAGGAGTAAAGTACTGCCCGAAAATGCAGAAAAATTAGTCTTTCTGCACCATTATCTTCCACTTTACTTACGTCAATTCGATTTATTAGTTTAGTTTATGACGGGCTGTTTTCTACAACTCCACGTCTAATCACGTATTTTCCGTGTGGGTAGGAATAATGTGACTATTCGATCCATGAAATCTCCCCGAAGAAGTTCAACAGTACTTTGATGTTGCAAGCAACTTCGGGGAGCGATCCCGGCGTGCCGAGATGTTTATCCCTGTATGAAGCGACCTCCGGACATGTCAGCAACATGTGAGCCGCCGTTTCTTCCTCCCCCATGCATGCCCTGCACAGGGGGCTATCTGTAACACCTATGGTAAAAAAATGTTTGTTAAAAGAGCCATGTCTAATCTTATACTTCTTATCAAATACAAATTGTTTTGGGATCCTATCGTACTTGGCTTGTAAGATAGGAATTTTTGAGTAAATTCTATCAATTATACCTGTATGGGGAACTCTACTCTTACTTAAAAGATTTAGGGTCTTGAGTCTAATGGCAGCTAAAGTTGCTTCTTGTTATATATGTAGATGAAGCGGGGTTAGCCCCAGTATAGCCTCTAAAGCTGCTATTGGTGTAGTTCTTATGCAGCCCGTGGCAGCCATACATGCCAATCTCTGGTAATGCTGAAGCATTCTCATAGTGGTGGCTTCATTAGTTTCGGTCCACCATACCAGAGAGCCGTATGTGATCATGGGCCAAATTACAATTTTGTACAGCCACAGTATAATTTTTGGCGTCATACCCCATTGTTTGCCAATCATGTTTCTGCATTGCCAGAAAGTTATACTAGCTTTGTTGGTTTTGTTTTCTATGAGTTTATTCCAGTTAAGTTTACTGTCCAAGGTAAGACGTAAATATTTTACCTCAGAGGATAGCTTTAGTTTTGTGCTGAAAAGACTTGGGAGATGATAATTATTCAGCATTCATTTTTGTGTGAACAATACTAGAACCGTTTTGTTTGGACGCGTTAACGGTTAGGTCATATTGGGGCTCTGCACCATGCTCTCCACTATACAGAGAAGGCCATTGCTTGTGGAACTCAGGTGTGGTCGCACACCATGCTTGCTGTCTTTCCAGAGACCAGTATTATCAAATCATCTGCATAACCTACTGTGTAGAAATGATTAGTATTGAATTTTCTGATGAGTTTATTAATGACCATATTCCACAGGAGAGGTGACAGAACCCCACCCTGTTTGAGATTCACCAGCAATCTTTATTGTTCGTGTACTGAGCATGTTTACTATCCAGTCAATTAGTGCCAGTTCAACTTTATGTTTACTTAGTGCACCTTTTATGCTGGAGAAGTTTGTTCTGTCAAAAGCACCTTCTATATCTATGAAAGAGCCTAGACATATTACTTTGTTTCGAATGGCCTCTTCAATCTTTGTTATTATGTAGTGAAGTGCCGATTCTATCGAATTACCTAAGCTATAGGCTTCTTGTTTTTCATGTAGCGGTAAATTAATTAGCGCCGACCCTCTCAACTCCCGTTCACACATCCTCTCCATCATCTTTAGGATAGTGATGGATTTAGGATAGTGTAGGAGAAAGGATGTGAGGCTAATGGGTCTGTAGTGTATAGGGTCTGTATAGGCGCTCTTACTTAGTTTGGGTATGAACATGACTCAATTTATTATCTGACAGTTCTTTTTTTATTTTTATAATATGGAAGATGATTATGTACCTATATCTACTTTATGATAACAAGAAAGAAATTATTATAAAATAATAAGGGAAAGTGCATGCTGTAAATTTAACTGTATGGGAGCAACCCAGGTTCAATCCCCTCCGGTAGCAATGAATTTGTTAATTGCAATTCTAAGCACTGATATACTACACTCGCTACTCAGTGGTGAAGGAAAACATTGGGAGGAAACCTTCACGTCTGAGAAGAAAAAAAAGTATTTTGAAGACAAGAAGTCTGCCAACATGCATTGGGCAGCTCAGCAGACATTTCCTTGCCCTAAAATCCTCTCAGAAATGAAAAGAGGCCTGGGCCCAACAGTGGGATGGTATATAGGCTGTAAATTTTAACTTAAATAAATATTTTCATTTTACCAATTGCCTGACTATAATAAAACCTCATACTTAAGTATTCAGTATTCTACCAAGTAGTACCTAAATATTCAGTATTCGATATCGACCAAATAATAACCAAATATTTGCTGCAAGTCTAGTTTAAGTATAATCAGAATCATGCAAATATATACAGATTAATGCCGATAAGTTTCATTTCACCCGTACCTGAACTCCTGCATCTCTTTCTGCTCCTCAAGTGATATTTGCTGAGCTGCTTTTGCTTTTGTCCTTTCAACTAGATCCAAAAAACCAACTTCATCATCGTCCAAACCTCTGATCATATTTTCTGAAATTATTTGAAAACATTAAATAAATATTTACTCAAAATAGTCCAATCAGCTGGGCGAAGGCTTGAGGCTTGACCCAAAATGATGTATGAATAAGACATTAAAAATCTTTATGCTTCCCATCATAGAAGTTGACAGAAGATGACCAACTCAAGACATCGGTTTCTCTGTCAGTTGGAGTGATGGTTATATATCTAAGATTTATATTTTTCAAATAAAAGTTATCCATCAAATAAGTCTCTAATCTATTTACTCATAAAGACTCTTTTGATTGATTCCCTGGCCTATAACAAAAGATACTTTATTACTTTCGATAAAACAGCCCTATAGGTTTTTACCAAAAAAAACTCACTCAGTTTATGTGCTTCTTCATACTCGGCTTCTTTCTTCAATCTTTGCTCCTCCAAACGGTGGTACAGAGGTCGTGTATCATACGGCTCTTCTGGAGCCTCTAAAAGTTTGTTAATATTTTCATAATTATTTGTAGGCAAGAAACAGTGACTAATCGCAAAACATACTACCCAGAAATTTCATGACTTACAAAATGCGCAACGTATGTTAAAACAATAAGTAGTTTACTGCACCTTTAGGTTGATCTTCGGTCCTTACTTTTTCCCATTCTTCCTGGCGTTTTCGCCTCGCCTCCAATATTTCAGATTCTGATATAAATCCAGAACTCATTGTGAACCGATTATAAAGGTTAACAAAAGTTAATCAATTGTGTTAGTAAGGTAATATTTATCAAGCAATCACAATAAAGAACTCACAGTAGGTACGTAACCTTTTAAAAATATATTATAGTTACAAATAATTAAACTTCAACATACTGAGTAAACTGACAGACACAGAGTGACAGTAACAGAACAGACAGATTTTTTTATTAACTGACTTTACTGCTCTGTGTTCTAGCCCTTCTGAGCTAATCATTTCTTTCGGAGTTTTCATTTTTATGTTTTTTTTTCTTCACAATATGCTGATGCGTAACATTGCTAAACCTTTGGGAGATTTTGACGACAGCTCAACCCAGCGGACAGTTGATAACGACCGCCACTCAAGTTCATGAGGCGCCCAAGCGATCAAAATAACTTGAGGTTTATATCGACATCAAAGCACTTGTTTCATCGTTTTCTCTAATAGTTCACACGCGAATATACTTAGTTTACAAAATCGCATCACTTTTATGAATCAAAATCCACTTTAAACCATTATTTAAGCAACAATCCGTCTACGGCCAAGTTCCCGCCAAAAACCAGAACAGAGAGATTGACAGCAGACGTTCAGTGACTTTATCTACTACTAACGCATTTATATCAAAGTTAACATTACGATCTATCCGAGAATAAAATTTCAAATTTATATATCCCTGGGTAACTTTATTAGTACCTCCGATGCCTTTGACTACGGGACATGAAGGTGTCCTATTTATTGGCAGCCCTAAACGCTGACAACATTGTCGTGTTATAAAGCTATTTTGGGATCCGTTGTCTAGCAATGTACGGACGCTTTGTTCGTTTCCACGCGAATCCCTTACTACGATACGGGCTTTACCCAGTAACACGGTTGAAGGAGGCTGTGTTCCCATATTCGACAATGAGCACAGAGCGACATCACCAGGTCGACCGCTAGCATCGTCGACTTTAGTAGGTGTGATTTCCTTGTCTGATTCACTTGATGCAAATATGTTGCTGTTTTCGAAATGTAAAAACGTGTGATGTTTTTTGGCGCACTTGTTACACACGGAACTAGAATTACATTTAGCAACAAAATGTCTATCGCTTAGACAATTCAAACATAAGTTGTTTGTCCTTACTATTCTATAAAGTTCGCTGGGTGAATGTTTGCGAAAGGTCGCACAATTGTATAAATTACCGTGTTGTTTATTTTTACATAGAACACAGGCGCTATGGGGCGATACAGGCGCGGCGGTTACGTACGTTAGAGACCCTGCGGTTTTAGATGATGGAGTCTGTCTGCGGTCGACATCTTTCTTAACTTCTTGTTTAACGTTCGAGAAGTGCTGTATCACTTTACTTTGGTCTCGCACAAAGGATGCTAATAAATCAAATGAGGGCAACTCAGAACTACGATGCTCCATTTCAAACGCACGCACGGTGTCGGGGTCTAGTTTCTTTAGTGCAATATGGAGAAACACCACGTCCATAAGGTCATTAAATTTCAAGTTCTTAAGTGCAGCCATCGATGCTACAAATTTATCTAAAAACTGCTCTAAGCCGGTGATGTTCGCGGATGATATAGGTTTAATATCAAATATTTGGGCTAAATATGAAGTGGCTAACATTCGCTTATCTTCATATTTGTCCTCAAGTGTTTCAAATATTAATGAATAATTGTTTGCTGTTGGTGTGAAACCCGAGCAAATTGATTGTGCCCTACTACTCAGTTTACTAATTAAATAGTATAATATAATATAAATTTATTTAAATAGTATAATATAATATAGTATAGTAATAACGATGGATTATTATGTATGTTGTTTTGAAAACTACTAAAGAAGAAGGGCCATGTTTTAATATCGCCATTGAATACCGGAATATCTATGGGGAGCAACCTGAGTGAGTCACGTGGGCGTACCTGGGCTTCCGGCTTTGCTTCGCTTTGAGATGGGGACTGCAAGAGCTTCGCCGTTCTTTTCACTCGACACAACATGTCTTCAAATGCTAGAAGCGGCTGGTAGTTTACTGTATACTTAGAGTTGATTTGTAATTCCAAATTATTAATTTGGTCTAATATCCTTTCATAATCCGTCCACAAAGAGTCCACCGTTTCGATTTCACATAAAAACCTCTCCCGCACTGCTTCTACGTTAATATTCTTTATGTGATCACTTATAAACTATATACGTGAGAAGAGTATGTCCCTCTTGGCGTAAAGAGTTTTAATTTTAATTTCATTTCCACTAACTGCCATTTTAAATTACTATAATTAATATTAGATTAATCACAATTAATCGCACAACGCTGGAGGATGGACGCAATGTAATACAACTATATCTCACAACACTATTGTCTTATCGTGCCGTATTACGTCGTTAAATTGAACACCTTTACAACGAGCCGAGGTGATGCGTGTCGGTCGCTAAACTCACACTGTTTTTTTACAAAATGTCGGGTAGGTCGAATAAGCCGTATGTAACTAAACTATTTTAAATGAATAATTCTATTTGCGAATAACTAACCAAAGTTTAAATTTAAAATAAACGAACACTATTTAAATGAATAATTCTATTTGCGAATAACTAAACAAAGTTTAAATTTAAACTAAACGAATACTATTTAAATCTATTCAATATTAAATTAGAGTGCATTGTCTAAGGAATTAATCTAAAATGAAATAAATCTAGCAATGGTTGGTGAGGCTATAAAGCATGTCGTAAAGCGACAATTAAAAACAAAAGAACCTAACCTAACAACAACGAAACAACAAAAATAGAACAAAAACGAAGAATTTATTTAAAATTTTAAAAGATATTTACAGTTTTATAAAAAAAAATATGAAGATGATGATGAGTGACGTGAATTACAATAATTTTTTTTAAAATAATAAAGATAAGTGAGTACTGAAACGGAGCCCGAAGACCAAGGTGGCACACCGCGCTTGGCAGTGGTGCTCACCGCTCACGGAGTATGCACAGGATATGCCTGTGGTAGGTGCGCAGCGCCTGATCTAGGCACACGCAGCGTCTGGAGTAGGCACACGCAGAGCTTGAAGTAGGCACACACAGCGCCAGGACTAGGCACACACAGCGCCCGGATGATAAAAAGTGAAGATTAACCAACGAAAATTCGAGGTCCTAAAGCAAGATGTGTTGAAAAACACTGGATCACCAAACAAACAAACAAATTAAAAGAAATAAAAATAATAAGGTGAGAATGATGGTGATATTTATACATATATACAAATTAACAGTTAATAAAAGTTAAGAAAATTTACGATTTTACATCTTTGATGTGCCACTTGCCTCTAACTCCATTAGGGTCTTCAAGCACATAGACTAGTGGTGACAGTTTAGCTATCACTTTGCACTTGATGAACTTAGGGGCAAGTTTAGGATTAAAGTATGCGCCGGCATTGCTTAAAACATGGTTTTTACGCCAAACAGTGTCTCCCACATTATATTCTTTAAAAGACCGGCGAAGATCATAGCGAGCGCTATTTTTAGCGTGAGGTATGTGAAGTTTAGTTTTAACTTTGTGAAAAATAGATGAGAGGAGACCAGCAATAGACGCGTAAATATCACGAGGCATAAATATCAATTCCTCAAGGTTCTGAGTTGGAGTATAGAAGGAACCACAAGGTATTGTTTCCCTACCAAAGACTAAAAAGTTTGGAGTAAAGCCAGTAGCTACATTTGTAGCTCTGTTCATTGCGTACTGAATCTTAGCAAGATGGTTGTCCAAAATTTCACTTATTAGTGGCAGACTATAAGCATCACGACGTGTAACTGAGTTAAGCTTCCTGCTGTCTACGCAGAAACGCCATTCACCATTCTTCTTCGGAGTGATGAGAACTGGAGATAACCAAGGACTTTCGCATTGTTCAATGACGTTCCATCCCAGCATCTTGTCAACTTCATTAATTAACGCCTTTTGTTTTTCAGGAGACAGTCTGTAACATCTTTGTTTGATTGGAGGAGAATCACCAGTAATCAATCTTGTGGGTGATTAAGTGTGTGCTTCCCAGGATACCTTTTTCTTCTAAAGAAATTGTCTTGAAGCGTTGGATGATGTCGTTAGCGATGTTCTTTTGGTTAAGAGTTAAATGCTCATAAGGTAAAACTTTCATATTTTTAGTTTCGATAGCAGAATAGTATTTAGATTCTGTAAAGTTAAGAGAAGATAAAACACTAGGTAAAAGATTAAATTTTCTCCAAAAGTCAATTATTAGCGAAGGAAATATTTCAGGGAAAACATAAGCTTTAATCCAATGAGTTTGATTATTGAAATGAACAGGTAAGTCAAATTAACCCAAGGAATTAACTTTCTGATTAAGAATTTCCAAATGAGAATTATTACCCAGAATAGTTACTGAGCTGCCAGAATCTAGTAAACCAGATAAAGTTAAGTCATGAAATTTTGACATTAACGAATGGACGATTAAGATCTTGTTCTTTAGAGTAGAGTGTAGAAGAGATTTTGTAACAAGAAAAGAAGTTATGAATTGTTTTAATCCAACTAGTCCAATCGTCATTATCAAAGTTTAAGTTACTTTTCAAGTCAGCAGTTAGTTTTTTTGAACTAGTATGTTGTTTGGGAGAACAAGTAGGGCAATCTGCAGTTTTAAAACCTTTAAGACCACATTTAAAACAAATCACGAATCGTGGTCGAGTACAAGTGTTCAAAGTATGACCTTGTTTACGACAGCGAACACAAAAAGAGCTTTCTTGAGGAGCTTTAGTTAGAAAGAGACTATTAACTTATCTAGAAGGGTATTTGTAGGGTGAAGTGAATTTATTCATGAAGGGAGGAGAAGGTCGTGAGTTATTAGAAGAATTTGGAGAGTCAACTGAACTTGAAGTGGAATGCTTGTAGTTGAATTAAGAAATAAGAGGACTTTGTTGTACATTTGGTTCTTTAAATTGTTTGTCTCTGTCTAGGAACTTTTCGTAGTTTTGGCAAGTAGCCAGAAGAAAGTCGATAGAGTCAATGTCTTTTAGAGCTACGAAGACTGAATAACATGGGCGAATATTCCTCAAAATAATCTCCAATTGTTCTGTTTCAGAAGGTTTATTCGAAAGATGAGAGAACATTCCAGACATGATGGAAATATAGATGACGATAGATTCATCACGGCCTTGAGTTCGATTCCTAATCGCTTCTAGAAGTTTATGATCATAATCAAAACCACCAAAGTCTTTGATTAATAAAGAGGAAAGTAAGTACCAAGTTAAGTTTGGATTCTGATTATATTTAAATCTGAACCAATGAAGAGCATTGTCGGTGAAAATTTCGAACGCTTGAGAAATCAACAAGTCTTTGGACAAACCACGATCTAAGCAGTATTCTTCAAGTTTTTGAAGAAAGGATCTTGGACAGCTTTTACCATTAAATGTGTGTCTTTTCAGTTCTTTGAAGACGTTAGTTGGAGAAAAAGATTGAGGTGGTGGTGAAGGATACGGGGTATGGATCTTAACAGAAGTTTGAGAAACAAGAGGAGGTTCCATGACAGTCGGGTCAACAGGAGGGTCAAGTGATGGAGAGTTATTTTCAGTTGGAGGTGGAGTCAAGGATTCGAATTGTTTAGTAATAGCGTCAAATTTCATCTTCAATGTATCGAAAATAGCTTTAAAGTCTGGATATAAGTCAATATCTATTCGCTCCAATCTGTAAAAAACATGATTAATAAAAGTTTCTATTAGTCGTAAGTATTTGGTTTCACCTTGTAAAAATTTTTCAATTTTACAGTCCAGGTACATCAAAGTAGAACCAATTTGAGACAAGTCATCCTCGATCGGAATTGGAGAAGTCAGAATATCTTCAGGGTGAGAATTCTCAACTAAACGCAAAACCTGTTTTTTTAGAAGCAAAACAGTATTAGCTGGTTCCTCACATCTAATCTTCACATCGTATTAGTGTTCGGCCTTGTTAAGGAATTCGTACTTAATAACCCTTTTCATTGTTATAATTAAATGCAAAGTTAAGTTTAAGAAATAAAAATTTAATTAAAAATTGTACCTCTTTAAGTTATCTAGAATAAAAATATTAAAGTGATGAATGTAAGTGAAGTGTTATATTCAGGTCTAAATATAATCCAGATAAGTTGAAAAACTAGATGAAGTTTTGTTTTAGAATTTGGAAGATATGAAAAGGATGAGTAAATAAAGAGTTAAGAACGAAAGACAAAGCAATTAAATCAAAAGGAAATGGATAAGGCGCAGTAAAGGTGAAGAAAAGAGAATTTTTACGTTGGGCGCCAAAATGTCGTAAAGCGACAATTAAAAACAAAAGAACCTAACCTAACAACAACGAAACAACAAAAATAGAACAAAAACGAAGAATTTATTTAAAATTTTAAAAGATATTTACAGTTTTATAAAAAAAAATATGAAGATGATGATGGGTGACGTGAATTACAATTATTTTTTTTTAAATAATAAAGATAAGTGAGTACTGAAACGGAGCCCGAAGACCAAGGTGGCACACCGCGCTTGGCAGTGGTGCTCACCGCTCACGGAGTATGCACAGGCTATGCCTGTGATAGGTGCGCAGCGCCTGATCTAGGCACACGCAGCGTCTGGAGTAGGCACACGCAGCGCTTGAAGTAGGCACACACAGCGCCCGGACTAGGCACACACAGCGTCTGGAGTAGGCACACGCAGCGTCTGGAGTAGGTACACCAGCGTCTGGAGTACGTCTGAAGTAGGCACACGCAGCGTCTGGAGTAGGTACACGCAGCGCTCGAAGCAAGCACGCACAGCGGCTAAAGATAGCGCGGGCACTAGTAGGTGGAGGCGTAGGCGTGGCTAGACGACGATTTCAGATGAAGGCAGAGGCTTGCAGGATCCCGGGGCAGTGCGGCCCCAGGATAAGGCCTTTAGGAAATGCTTCTAGTATGAAAGCTGAAGCAAGACTCCCTTTATTGGCCGATTGTTCGGCTTTTATACTTTTTTTAGAGAGTTCCGCGCTTGACGACGGATCTGAGATAAGAACGGGAAATTATTTAAATTAAAAGCAAATTTTTGTAAATTGCCAAGAAGAAAAGAGTATTTTTGTGGAAGTTTTGAAGTAAAAACATCAGACCGTTTTACTACAAACTTGAATAAAAATTGCCATGACAACCAGATAAACAACGATGTCAAAACATGTCAAAATTTGGTTTCAGGCTCGTAATAGAGAAACGGCAAGATTTAAGTGAAAAATGAGATATTATTGAAATAGGAAAAAAGGTAGCGCAACAGCGCGCACGAAGCCCGAAATTGCAGAGTTACGGAGAACTAAATAAAAGATCAAAAAAGGTAGACTCCATTGACACCGATTTAAAAAGTGCTGATAGCGTGAAAATACGAAGTGAAAATGATTTGTTATTGTATTCTTATGGTTTAAAAAACGTTACAGGATCCTATGGAAATAAAGGTGATGCAAAATATCCAGTTTTGAGGTGAATGCAGAAAATCAAAAACAGAATGGAAAAATAAATTTAAAATAGTGTAAAATGATATGTAAGTAGCATAACACTACAATCTTTTAAAATTTTAGATAAATTATTCGTTTTTGTTCTATTTTTGTTGTTTCGTTGTTGTTAGATTAGGTTCTTTTGTTTTTTAATTGTCGCTTTACGACAAATGATATGTAAGTAGCATAACACTACAAGCACCAGTCAAAATCCGGCCGAAGGATCAGAAAATGGTTGGGCAGCGCGCCCTAAGGTTGCCGAGTCACAATTCCCCGGTCGAGCCTTGACCCTATTACGCGAGATGTTACACTATGTGGACTGTATACGCGGATGATGCCTAAACAAGATGGCGGGTTTGGCACGCGGTTCCTTGACAATGCACTCGCTCTTCCAAGAAAAATCTATTTCTTGCCAATGTTTATGAAGGAACCCTGCTTGATCACATTAGGAGAAATGAAATTGGGGCGGATTAACAAATAAAACACAAATATTCAAGCAGGGGACGTAAATAAGGAAGTGCACTTACCGGGGTGTTACTTCGATGCGGCTTGGACGCTTTGCTGCTGCGGTGCGACTTCTAGCGGATCTCCTGGGGCCCCAGGGATGCGGTCCTGGTCGGTTGTACGATGGAAAAGAGCGGTGCGCGACTATATCTCACACGAGGTGAGGCGGTTACTCCTGGAGCGCGACTGCCCCAGGCGTGGTGCGGTTGAACTAGCGGTGCGCGTGGGCAAGAGCCCTCTAGGACGCCTATCCTAGGCGGTGTGATTCCAACCAGCGGCGCAAAGGGAAGAGAGCGCACGAGGGCCGTGTGCTAGCTTATATTACTTCGGCCCTCCTATCAATGCGTTGTACTATACCACTTTGTTATAGTATGTGATGAAGGCAGACACATTTCAAAACTTTGATATTTCGCACATATCGTTAAGCTTTCGGCAAATAGTAATGTAAAGTTAAAGCAAAACATCTTTCTGGGGAATAGTTAGCCCTAGGTAGATGTCAAGTTTTATTTTCAAGCAGCTGTCTGTTTAAGTTCACTTTTTTCAACTATTATAGTTTGACTACATTATTTCTACAATTTATTAAATATTTTCCAGATAGTTCATTTAATAACTCTTGAAAATCAACAAAATAAACTTTTCTAAGTAGCGGTTTTGTGATTGAAGCCTTATATTAAAAATAAAAACTTGGTTCACACCATCTAAGGCGATAAACTGATACAATTTTTCATTTTACAAATCTGATTTTTAAAATAAGTTACCTAAACATCCCATTTCGATTTGTTACATGTTTTAAATTGTATCCTGCATAGTGTAAAATAAACCTGTAGCAAATTAATAAACTTACTTTCAATAATTTCAAAGCTTTTTCCGAAGATCATTTTTAAATAAGTTAAAAAAATAATTTTATATAATACCTTGGTATTATTTATCTATGTATTATTTATAATCAAATAAAAGCTTATGCAAACTATGGTGATTTGTTTATCGACATAAAATATATCGACATAATCCAAGCCCTCCGTTGCTTACGCATGTAAACAGCGACATCAGTGTATCGACACATGTAAAATTTGATGGTATGCGTAAAGCCAATGAGGGCACAAATGCTGTAGTGTGCGTTTATAGTGACGCGATTTAATTTTGCATTTGTAGTTAAGTATACATTTGTGTGTTTTTCTTGCGCCTCCTGATGTAGACAGAATTTTTGTTTAGGAATTAACACGCATGGCCTTTCCAGTTGGTTGAATACTCAAAAATAAAAAATCACTGAAACTTAATCAAAGACAGGACTAGTTACTATTATATTTTTTGAAGTGAAAACTTCTTTAGCGGCGTTGTACACTTTTTTATAATAGGAAAAAATGTTAACTCGCGTCAGGACACGTGACCCTGATCGAAAATGCGTAAGACGGATGGAGAGAAAGAGACAGCTGGCGCGGCGTAGGAGAGGAAATATCCCCCTCTCTTTCTATGGCGCGGCAAAAATGTATGCCTGCGCCTGCTTTGTCGTTTAGTTGTGTACGATAGCGCAATAAATAAATATTGTATTCTACCACATAAATTATAGTACTTTTATACTGATAATTAAAGCAATTCGTGCAAAATTATTCCCTAACCATTCCAAAATATCAAAAATGCACAACGCTAATATTCAAGTTTTCACTTCTTGCACTCCCGGTGTGCAACCTATTGTTTTTTTATAGGATAGGGTGACAAACGAGCACACAGTCCACCTGATAGCAAGTGGTTGCTGTGGCTCATAGACATCTACATCTATCCTCGATTACGAATCAAAATGCAGATGCGTTGTCACCCGTGAGGACTTAGACGGAATGCCTCGTTTCCAGTAAAAAGGGTCTCCAGTTCTCCACATATCTCTCAGTCTCCGGTTCTCGCCATACGAAACACAGCAGGATTGAGCTACTATATGACGCTGGTATTCTGTGAGAGGGTGGTCCTTCCCCGGTCGAGCCGACCCATTCGTATTACAACAGTACTACTAATATAACTGCAGTATGGCTCTACCACGTAAAAAATACTCTTTGAGTAAAGACCAAAGCGTAGAAAAAGGAGCAAAGAGACCACAATTGTACCCATAGCTAGATCTAATGTAGATCTAAATCTATCTATTCTATATCTATATCTATCTAGATCTAATGTAGATCTAGATCTAAATACCAACATCGTTGATATATCGATGTTGGTATCGATAGCTTAACATCGAAGTCTATCCTACTCAAAATATCGATATTGGTCCTTATCGATGTTATTGCACATGTACCTATTTAATAGTTTAAAGTTAGATGAACAAAACATTGGTAGTGTTTTTATGGTTTATTACTGTTTTGCGCCTAAGTTGACGTCATGTACCCAGCACTAGCGCCATCTAGTGTCGGGGACGAGAGCGAGGGGAGCTTACCAAAAAAAATAATAATAATCGATTTATTGTTTCTCACATAACTTTTACAAACAAATCATATTGAAGCTCTGTAGCCCGTGGTAGTTAAAAACTGTGTTACAGGCTACAGCATCTTCCCCGTTTCAGTGACACATAGTTGTAATGTGACAAACTATTATAGCAAACGGTATAAAAAATTAATTTGAATGACATCAAACATAACATATAGGCTAACAAAGTAAAAAGAGGAAAAAAAAAACCAATAATAATAAGGTAAATAAAAAGTGTGTGTGTGTGTGTGTGTGTGTGTGTGTGTGTGTGTGTGTGTGTGTGTGTGTGTGTGTTGTGTGTATGTGTGCGTGTGTGTGTGTGCGTGTAAACGTCGTAATATTGTATAAGAATTATTTAGAGGAAACGATAAGATTCTCAGTAGCGTCATAGTCAAAATTACTTAACCACTTTAGTAAAATTGACTTAATATTATGATTACTTAGATGGGCGGTTTTAAAAATTGTATTTAATTTATTGTACAGTAATGTAGCAGAATAGTTAAAGTGTCTTCTAGCGAAGTTGCTCTTGTAGGCAGGCAAGGGATAGCGGACCGTCCGCTTATCACTTATTTGTATTTGAGAAGCAGTACTTTTGTGATATTTACGAATAGAATGGAAAATATATAACTTTCGTATGGTAAGTACGCCACATTTTTTGTATAAGTCCTCAGTCGGGTGTCTAAAAGGTAGGCCTTTAATAACTTTCAATAAAGCACGTTGTGCACGTTCGAGTTCGATAAGGTGTGTTTTAGCTGCCCCACCCCAAGAACTAATGCAGTAAGTCATAACACATTCTGCAAGGGCTTTATATACTTTCATTATAGACTCATTATCTAAAACATCTCTTAAGTTTTTAAACACATATATGAGCTTCCTTAATTTACTAACAGCAGTGATATGTGCCGATTTAACTCCTAAGATCGTCCATGTGGATCGCTTGGCACGTTATTATGGGGCCGATAATGCTCGGCACGAGCATGTCTTAGGAGGGGGCAGTGCTGCGCACCTAAGTTGACGTTATGTACCCAGGGACGAGAGCGAGGGGAGCTTACCAGAAAATGACATCACTAATCTTACAACCGACAGCGCCATCTAGTATCTAAACGAAGAACTAAGCTTCTAGAAGCCCGACACTCGAACTTTCGGCGCCTAGTCGATTGACGCGCGTATTTACTTGAATATTCTGGATATTTCGGTGATAATGTGTATTTAAAGGCGCTGAAAGATGCGAGCGGGGAAGTATTGAATTTGGCGAGACAAGCAAAGCTTCGGAGCGGAATAAAGTGAATCAGTGTGATTAATTATTAGTGTTTTAAGTTTAATTAGTGTAAAGTGAATTAAAATGTTAATTTAGGTAATTCTATCGGCAATTTTTATTGTGACGAACCTCAAGCTCGTAACATTATTAATGAAATAAAATAAATTAATTAAAAATGTAGTGTTAAACAGTAGTTTAAAAAATAGGAAAAGTTACATCTATAATACCTATGTGCCAAATCGATTGAGAAAAACGGACAATGACCTTTCGGTCGCTTAACCAGGGGTTAACCTTCAATATAAAGGCACATGTTATATGTTGTACTTTCTTTATTTTTAATTATTTTTTATAATGATTGATATAATATAATATATTTATTAACTATTATTAAAATGTTATATAAAAGATCGCTGTAGAAAAAATCATCTATTGTTATAAAGTACTTTATTAATTTAACAACAAAAAGCATTTATTTATAACACATATAAAGATTCGTGTAATAACGACACCGAAAAGTACGGACTTATTCACAAGATAAAACTTTATTTTCAATATTATATAAGAAGTTTATTTTTATTCGGTGCAATTATCACTCGTATCTTCACTTGATGTGTATTCAGATGAATTGTCTGTAACATTAATTATAAAGCGATCTTTTTCGTGTGCGAATGCGAAAGAAGGCGTCAATTTGTCTATAGGTTTATCTGTCTACGACCGACAATGACACCACAGATTTAGATACATTACAGAGGGCAAAAATTTCTTTTAGTAGATTCCCCCTAGGAGAGGAAGATCTATAAACCTCTCACCTCTTTCTCTCACACAGTGCTCCCTCTATGTAATGTATGCTCTAAGCCACAGATTAACAAATTAGTGACAACTGCGACGTTATAGTTCACACCTGACAGTTAAATTTAACGCTCCATAATGATATTTTTGTAGGTGATCGATGCGTTTAAGAATTCTAAATTATTCAAAATTTCAAACCTTTAATAGGAAATGCAAGCTTTAGTTGATATTGATTTTGCGAGTTCGCATTGTTCACAAGTTCTGTGTTTATTAATCGATTATGGGTTCATTGACATCGATGTTTCGATGTTTGACATGTAGCAACATCGATGATTATCGAACATTCCTAATATTACATGGTCTATGAAATACAATTATTTGAACTGAATTTCAAAAATTCTTGTTGTAGCTTTATTTACTAATCTATGAATTGAAATTAGCACGAATTAGCATTCTGATGCACTTTCTCGCGATTTCTTGTTAGGTATATTTCTCTAGCGTCTACATTTTCATGAACAATTTTATTATATTATCATAATTGGAAAGCATGGATAAACCTGCAGAAATGTCTCAAAAAGATTACGTTGAAGACGGACAAAATAAATTAATAATCAAGTGTAAATTTTGCGGATCTAAGATATTAGATAAAAAATCTGCTAAGTATATCACGCAAGAGGTAATTTTTTATTACTTTCTGCTATTCTGACAATAGGTGTGTACATCATCATAACCTTTGCGTTTTTTACTTGTCATATATTTTATATTCCAGAAAAAACTACCATTCATGCAGCAGGATACAAGGAAAGATGGTGAAGTTCAGATTGAAACAATTAACCAATTCTATCACGTTGAGAATATGTATACATTCGAAAATATTGGATTTACGCATACAGTAGCTAACCATAAGTACTTAAGTTGTGCAGATTGTGATGCTGGGCCTCTAGGCTATTATGACATGGACACTAAACATAGTTATGTGGCACTAACGAGGGTAGAACATTGTTAGTTTTATGGTGCATTAGAACAATTGTTAAAATTACATTTAAAATGTATGTACATTGTCATGAAGTTATCATATTTATAATGCATGTTCCCGCTCCTATGAAATATACGGGGTTAAGTTAGAATGTTATATTAAATTTCTTCTTTTTTATAGAATAAGACTAACAAACAAGCTCACAGTCCACCTGATGGTAAGTGGATGTATAGACATCTACATATATCCTCGATTAAAAATAAAAATTCAGATGCATTGTCACCCCTGAGGACTAAGATGGAATGCCTTCATTCAGTAAAAAGGGTCTCTGGTTCTCTACACTCACTATATAAAACAGCAGCATTGTGTTGCTATTTAACGATGGTATTCTATGACAGTGTGATCCTTCCCTGGTCGAGCTGAGGTTAAAGAACTAATATTCTTTCGAGGTGACAATGCATTGGTAGCCTTTTTCATTTGAAGTTGATTACAAATATATGTGGGCTACAGTACCACTTACATTAGGTGGACTGGAAGTTCGATTTAAAACTTAAATTTTATATGAAAAAATTTCATTGGTACATTGGCTTACGTAAAGATTTGCACAAAATGCTTACCATCTATATTTTATTATATTTTGAGTTAAATTTATTTATATTTTATACAATATTTATTATAATGAATCACCAATTAGTGGGTGGCACAGGATAAACTGCTACCTCATATCATTCCATTGGAAATGGGCAGCAGCACTTTTGTGCTAACTGTAGTTGCCAATTGGCCTGCCAATATCATTACTTGACAAACATTCCCTCTATGGCAACCTATGGTTGAGGTCTATGTTCAGCTCGACTTTATAGGCTGTAGTGATGAAAATTATTATCCCATCTCTTGAATTATTTAGTAATTTTGTCTCTCACTACATTAGAAAATGAGTGTTGATGATATCTCATGATGTAACCACTTGAAACAACATATTCATTGCTCAGTATATTTATACTATCAAGATTGGGGTAAACTTGACTGTTGAACTTCCTCGGGGAAATATCATGGCTTGAATAACCACATTATTCCTGCCCATACGCAAAATACGCGTTTAGATGTGGAGTTGCGGAAAACAGCCCGTCGTAAACTAAGTAAACTAAAACTTGGGGTAAACTTATTACACATAATATTTTACATATTTTATTTAAAGATACCTAAGAAATAAATATATGTTATTTTAGGCTTAGAGCCAACTAGCTGAAAGCTCTCCATTTATTGAACAAAGTGTATAATAGAGTACAACAAAAAAAGGCAAAATATACTGCCAAAATACTTTTTCACTATATTGTTTATTAAAAAAATTGCAGTGCTTATGTTCCATTGATTTGTGATAAGTTTTAATTACAATAATTAAAAATGCGATATAATCTTACATATATAATAATCTAATGAATAATCTTATAAATATAATATTATCCCATTGACCTCTCAACATTCATGAACCAAATAAAAATAAAACATTACACCAAACTTGCAATATCAGTGGCCATAGGTTTAGGTGGTGCCACCCTACAGCCACATCACATACATTATATTGATATAATCGTTAACCAAAAACAAATTAAAATAAGTTTGAGAGGTCGACGGGATAATCCCATATTATATTAAATTAATTTTTGATAAATTTTTGGAATGGAAGTTGAATGAACTGGCTAAATAATTTGGTAATTTTTAATTAACATTTCATTTAATTTTCAATAAAATTATTTTAGTTCTGATGGCTTTTATTAACTCAGTGTGAATAAAGATATATATTGTAAAACTTAAATAAAGGCATCAGTTATTTTATTAGTTTCCTCTAAATATTAATTTGCTTTTCTTTACATACAGCAGCAGGTACTGGACCTTGTTATTTCCACAATAAAGCCCAATTTCTCTCGCTTTGTGGTGTGCAAAATTTATCAATGAAAAAAACCAGATTTCCATTCTTTGTTTTAATTTTCAAGAATTCTCATAATATCTTCGATATCTTTCTTCTTGATTTTGTTAGCTTTTGTCTTTTTGATGATTGTGTGATAAATATGTGTAAGTTATTTCAGACTTGGTATTTATATAAATGGATTGTGGCCGTGGAAGGAAAACCGCCACATCACCCCCCTGCACAGACCGGAGGTCGATAGTGCAGCCTCGTTGCCAACGAATGTGCAAGTGCCAGTGGATTGCCTTGTAGTCTGCGATGAGTCGAGAAGAAGGCAAGTAATCTGCGAGAGTGTCGTGAAGCAGAGGCGAGCAGTAAGGCTCAGAGCCGTACCAAACACTGTATAGCGCAGAGAGTAGCTTGAAGGAACAGGAAGCATTATTATTCCAGTGCTGCGATGAACCTTGTGAAGCTAGATGGCTTGCAGGATATGAAGACTGCAGACGATATCTGCTCGGGAGCGAATGGGTGGGGTATTCTATGACGATGATGAAGCTTGAAGTTTCCGAAGGTTGTTGGTTGCGTGTTCAGATCACGTCGGGGTCACCACTGTGGCCGTGGAAGGAAAATGGGAGATCTCCCGCCGGCCAAGGTGTTTTACCCGGGGGGTGGCCAACACTCCATTTGATAGTTCGGAGCTATTCTATATACACTGTTTATGATTCGGAACTTTGATAGCGCGATTTGGGCTTTCATGTATTTTGCTTGTGGCGCGTCGACAGCGCCGCCACAGGAACTGACCAAGGAATGAAATAAACATAATTTTTATCATACCTTGATCGATAGTTCGCATTTCGCTTTCTTCTATCTATTCATTATATATTCATCTAATTTTCAGGGACGAAAGTGCCAGATTGCCCTCCGATTCAATGACTTATTAATTTAGTATGCATGCGTCAAATTTATAGCTCTATTTTTTTAAACGTCAAAAGTGTATGTCATGATACATTTTAAGGTACATTCATTCATCTAGTCGATAGGTATGATAAAAATCAATCGATCAAGGTATGATAAAAAATAGTATACGTCGTAATTATTATATGCACAATGGGAGGAAAGTATGACATTGCAACCCATGTTCTTGTCGGGACTATACACATAACCACGCGGGTTGCAATTTGCAATATCATACTTTCCTCCCTTGGTACTTAATACACCATTTGTTTAAAACAACCTTTAATTCGTTAGAAATTTCAAAGAAAGAATGTTTTCCTTCTTCTGTTTCTTAATTAGTCTAGTTATACTTAATTAAGATGTATATTAACTTCATTATGTAGTATTTTTTATGAAAACATTTTATAATAAGTGACTTAGTGTTTACCTATGCAATGCAATAAAAAAATTATATCTAAATAATACCTATTTTATTGCAGTGTACAATTAAGGGGAAATATAATCTCAAATGGCTTAGCAAGATCCTTTGTTATGCCGAAAATATTGCAGCATTAATTTTGAAATAAATATATGGTAAAGTTGAGGATTAATGTTAAGGATTATGTTAGACGAAAACACGATTTCGTAAAATTTTCTCGATAGAAAAAAAATCCAAAGTTACCTCCAAAATAAACAATAAACCGCTGTTATTCATAAAATACTTGAAATAAGATCATGAAACTTTGCATACTAACTGAACTAACTATAAAGCAGTGCTTATGTTATTTACTTTTTTTTAAATACCATTATTTTCACTGTAAAAAGAAATTACCTAAACTATCGGTCTCTTGAAGCGTAATTCCTGCCGCCCGGTCCCCGGTCACTTCGCTTCGGCCTTTGAAGGGGGAGGTTGTGTCGCTTACGATCAGAATATACATAACCAATTTAAATGGGAATTAACCGTAATAAAAATAAGAAGCGACTGGCTTGGCGTTAAGAAACAGGCATAAATATGATAAACCTAATGAAATAAGTGTCTAACGACCTTTCTACTTACAGTATTAGTGATTACAAACATGTCGGTACATAGCATACGACGCGCGGGCAAGTGGGGACGAACTTAGAATTTGAGCTGACTTGCTATATCCCCTTAATAAAATAAAATTCAATCCCAAGTACACTACTATAAATCTTCAAGATACTCTGAGCTTGTTCTGCAATTACAGATTAATTAAAAGGTGAAGGTCAAACACCTCAATCCCCTCCATGGATGATATAAAATGTTAGATATTAAAAAATTAACACCACCATCTCTCACCACCGACATTATAATGATTTAAATTCTACTTTTAGTATTGTTATAAAACTTGAAAAATCAAATTAATGTTTAAAAATACAAATATAATCATTGCTTACCTAATATTTGCAAACAAATTGTATAAAGATGTTTGTCAAATACCCATACAGATGAAGCCATCATGAACATTATGCAATCACTGAGTTATTAATATATAAATCAATGTATGCAATGCAATAAAATAGGTATTATTTATTATTTTGATATAAAAATTTTTATTGCATGGCATAGGTAATTTAAGTCCAGTAAGTTTCACTTATTATAATGTCTTCATAAAAATACTATAATGTAATGAAGTTAATATAGGTATTAACTAAGTATAATTTTTTCATTATACAGGTGTGTGAACAGTCATTGCTTTTATATGTACTTAATTGTTGCGTTCGGAATTCCGAAGAGGAATCCCGAAAAGGAGTTCTGTATGTATACGTGGCGAGCCTTAGATATAGATTAATAATTAATTAATTAACCGAGTCAATGCTCAGGTCAGGCCCACAGAGTACCTTTGTATTAACACATTCAGTGCCACCGACTCGCCCGGAGAGTTCACGTAAATCTTATTCCAGTGCCGACGACTCGTCTGGCGAGTTCAGTGTTTTTCACTAATATTTCCAAAATGCATACGTATTTTCTGCACAAAATTATAGTTTAGACTAAATATATGCTAAACTAAAGATTTACGTGGTGGGCCGGGTGTGGAGACCCCATTTAAATTTGAAAGGAAACAAACTATTCTGCAATGTCTTGAACTCGCT
The DNA here is from genome assembly GCA_907164705.1 of Parnassius apollo. Taxonomy (NCBI): domain Eukaryota; kingdom Metazoa; phylum Arthropoda; class Insecta; order Lepidoptera; family Papilionidae; genus Parnassius; species Parnassius apollo. The sequence goes on from CAJQZP010001576.1 coordinate 359,270, forward strand.
AGGCGAGTTCCCTGACATAGATCCTCAACCTTTGACATGTTAGACAACGACGTGAACATAGTATAACAATAGCATGGACTACCTACACACTTGTGATATGGAACTAATATACAAAAAACTAGTTTCATTAGAATAATTAGGATCGCGCCAAATGGAAGTCCGTAGTCTCTGCCTACCTCTCTGGGTGACAGGCGTGAGTGTTTATGTGTTACTTATCGAAAGTCACTCTTGTTTGATTACGTATTGATATACCACCAGTTTGGAATAAAGCCTCTGTCCTAGGAAGAACTATCAAGACATTTTTTTTAAAACAAAATTTAGAAATACAAAGTTATTGTAATATTTGAGAAATATATTCTTAATATATATTGATAAAGTATTCATTAATAAACATTCATAGATTCTTTTGCGTTTCAATCATTATATAAGTATAACTTTTTAATCCCAGTTATCAGACCTTAATTAATTTTAATTTAATTTTTACAAAAACACTAGGGGTAGGGCAGACAAGACTACGTAGAGTCGGGGTGTGCTAATTCGGTTTTAGAACCGATTTGACCTATTTTATGTATAAAGTCTAGTTGCTCTCTCTACTAGCTCTGCTACTAAAGTGGTGAATGAAATAATGTAATGTGAATTGTTATGATTTTGTTTTCTGATAAACCTCTTGAATGCTCTCCACTGCAACTCAATTTGTTGTATATAAGTCCCATCTCCATCCACAAATGGATTGACTGGGTCTGAGTGATTAACTTTTTTATGAGTGTATCTGTGTTAAAAAAAAAACAAACTGACATAACATTTGCTTTTCGTTATATGTAATTTAATTAATCAAAATCAAGTACCTGATGTCTAGCCAACTCGATATAACCTCAAAACTTTAACTCTCGATATCTCGAAAAATAAAGATTTCCGGCATAAAAAGCAGCTAAATGGTAATCAATAGCATCATTGCCTGTCAACTAAAGCTAAAATAGTCACTTAAATCGTGCAGAAAATTACTAAAGCCGACCCAAAATAATACATTTTAATCTGATACCATATTCTTAAAACTGAAAGCCCGTATTGAATTATTTCAGGGTAAAATTGTCTATTCACAAGTATTAGAAATTCAAAATATAACCTTAACTATAACCACAATTTAAAAGGTTGACAACCACTGCTCAAATTACGAAACAAACTTACCTTTTATTTTATCCAAAGAGTTTTTTGCCATTTTTACAAGCCGAATAGTCCGGAAACACTTTTTAATTGCGTGAACACGTTAAGTACACTGTGACGGCCACAAAAATTACAAAACATAGAATTTACCCTTACGTAGTGCCAGTGAACTCGCGTGGCGAGTCGATCAATTTATATTGCAGTGCCGGCGACTCGCCTGGCGAGTCAACCGTAAAATGTAGGCGGAATCCGAGAAGACATCATGAAAATCGTAGGGGTGATGAATGTGTTAACCGACTGGTTAGGCCATGGACTCAGATGAAGTAATAAAGGTAGATACAGCGCGGCCTTTGTTATTGGTGAAGCCAAAAAAACTCCGCTCCTTTATGTAAGCACACGCGTTCACGCACACACATGCATCAAACTACGCTCATTTTCGCTCAGTACTTCCCGGGGCGCCGTGCAGTAAATTTGCCTACAAAATGCCGTTCTGTGTAGTTAAATGATGCTAAAACGATACTAAAGTAAGCAAAAAGTCTGAAGCAATAACGTTTCACTCGTAAATACTCATTTAACAATATTTTAATTTGTTATTCCAACACAATTTTGAAGGTTTTTTACTTCATCTGAGGCCATAGAAGTTATCTCCATGGGTCGGGTCCTGACCTGACTGTCAAGGGTCAGGGGCTAGCGCGTTTAAGGCATAGGCGAGCGACGTTAAATGATTTTTAATATATTAAAAAAGTATCATTGGCGGCGTATAAATATAGTGAATTTCAAAGGTTTTTAATACTTTTCACGTATGTAACTAGATTTTTATATACACTTGTAGAAGTATTTTTGTTTATTGTTTTGGTTATCCCTGGTCTCTTTTTCTGTTGTCTCAGAACTAGTATCAGAGTTAATCAGAGTAAGAGTAACAAACAAGCACAGTGCACCCGATGGTTAGTGAATGCCGTAGCACATCGACATCTATAACTCGTACGAATTAACTTGAGACCTGGGCCGATGACGTAATTGTCAATGTACGGTGTGCAAAATAATGCGTCGTAATATTTTTTTATTTGAAATTTTTGAGATTTGCATGAGATTATTAATAAAAACAAAATAAAATGTTCTGGCAAGGGGTGAAGTAATAAGTGATATACTGTTGCTATTTTTATATATTTTTAATATTTATTTTTTATAATATATATAATATTATTTTAAGTTAACGCGTCAAGGAAGGACAAAGAAATAAACACACACACTTTCTCATTTATAATATTATTAATTTATTTATTATACACTTTATTGCACTATAAAAAGTGTTACAGATTCGTACACAATAAAAATACAAAGCATAACAGGCGACCTTATTGCTAAAGAGCAATCTCTCCCAGGCAACTTTAGGGTGAAAGTGAATCAATCTTGGATAAGCGGAACAGCACAAACTATGTAAAATCAAGGAATAGAAGTAAGGAATATTAATAAGGATTTATTATAATATGTATTATTGATTGTCACTGTATACGATCGGTTCTATTCCGTCCATTAGATCGTCCTCACTTTCACTCTCTGAGCTGAATTCTTCCCCTCCGAGGGATATAATTAATTATCTCTGTTGGATTTCTCCAAGTCTATCACTCTCCCAGTATTCATTTTCTAATATTTCGATATGGTTAATTTCTTTCTTCCAATCTGAAGCCGTTATAGACTGTATTGCGTCTCTTGTTAAACCCTCTATTTCCCTTTCAAACTGGTTAACATTTTTAGCTGCCACCCTTTGTTTTATTAAGTTCCATATATATTCGATAGGGTTCAAATCACAATGGTAGGGTGGCTGCCGTAATACCTCGTGTCCATGCTCCCTCATGAGTTCGTCCACTATATATTTTTTCGGTGGTTTATTGAGCAGTATTATATGGTACAGTTCCGGTTTCGTCATTTTTTCATCAAAAGGAATGTTGTTTTTCCGAAGCCAACTCTGCATCTCACCTTTCAGAGACGAGCTCACGGGTAGTTTTTCAGACTGCGTTGAGTGGTAGGGAGCATTGTCTATAACGACGAGACTGTTTTGAGGTAAGTTTGGGATTAGTTTTTCTGTCAACCACTTTTTAAAGTTTTTACTATCCATTTCGTGATGGTAGTCCCCGGCATTACTTTTGCATTTGTAAAGCAATACGGCACCAGGGATAAAGCCGTTTTCACCGCCAGCGTGCACCAATATCCACCGCTGTCCTGGATTATCATTTTTTCTAATGCTTGCGTCATTGTTATTTTGCCAGCATTTGCGCACGGTATAGTGGGAGTGAATCCATGTTTCGTCTAAATAAGTTACGGGTTTTTTGTCCACCCCAAGTTCATTGTTTTCTTTCTTCCTTCGTAAATAACGGGCTCTCCAGGCAGCAATGTCTGGCTTTTGTATTAAGACTTGTCTTGCGTTCTTACATTTTTTAAATTTGTACCCCAAGTAGCCGATCTTTAACGTTTTTTTCACCTGTAAAATAAAGATTTTATTTTTAATTTTTAGTTATCGCGTGGAATTTTTTCAAAAAATAATTTAAAATTAAATATCTCAGAAATGGTTCACTTTTGCATATGGGTGTCCGTACATAAAATTGTTGCAAATTACCAGTTCTAGCACCCCTAACAAGATTATGCTTGAATTAAATGTCACCTTGATATCCTAAAGTATGATATATAATACATATAAAAAATGTCAATAAATATGGGTACGTACCTGGAAAATTTAGATCTGCTTTTGCAGCCGTTAAAATCTTTTTCAATGTTGGAATTTCTTTCCGTACTGTATAGAAACTGTTGACAAGGTTTCTTAGAGCACACAGATCAAAATTGTCGAGTTCAATTTTTTTTGAGCTCTGTTTCCTTTTTTTCCTGGAGTTGATAGTTTAAGTTATGGTCTTGCTTGAGAAGTACATGGTTCCGATACTACTGTGACATCATCATTTTGGTCTTGAGAAATTGCCTGAACTTTTTTCGCCTCGTTTTTCATTCTTAGTAGTGTTGCCTTTGATATGCCTGTTGCTGCACAAGCCCTCTTTAAAGCTTGGTCCACAGGAATAAGAAACTTTTTATTTGATTTTTCATCTTCGAAAAATTTTAAAACTTTTAGAGCAAGTGTCCGTGCTTGGCTATGTATTGTCTTTCCTCCCATCTTTTTTTAAAAATAAAAAAAGGCGGAGTAACTCCAAAGCGTCGCAAGAAAACGGCACAACACAACGTCCAAACTTAACAATAAAACAACGCAATTAACAACAAACAGATAAAATAACGTTCAAGTATAACAAAAACAAACAAAAGTCCAAACCAAACAACAAACAATTATCAAAAATATCGAACTAGAGTCGAGACGCGTATCCGTAACAAAAATGCTATCGGTACTGAGCGCGCACGGCCAGCGCGGGACGAGGTGCGGGGAGTCGGGAAGGGGGTCGCATTCCAGCGGAGTCTCATGTTAATTCGTACGTGTTGTACATCCATCATTGATTAAGTATTCAAATTCAGATGCGTTGCACTGCCTGAGAACTAAGATGGAATGCCTTCTTACCAGTAAAGTGGTTTCCGGTTCTCTACACTCATCATATGAAACACAACAGCATTATTCCTAGCATTGAATGAATTGGTAAACAGTAGTTTACCAATTCGTGCTCGTCATTATACAATACGCGCACTTGGTAGCGCCACGCTGCAGCTATATAGTAGTATAGTTGTAGCACGAATGGGTCGGCTCAATCGGAGTGTGACTACGCGCTCAAAGAATACCAGCGTTAGTGTAGCAGTTTGGTGCTGCTGTGTATCGTATGGTGAATGTTTTTTTTTACTGGAAACGACGCATTCCATCTTATTCCTCAGGGGTGACAACGAATTCTGCGTTTTGATTCTTATTCGAGGATATAATATGAATATATCCATCGGCCACAGCATCCATTTATCGTTAGGTGGACTGCGTTTGTCACCCTCATTCTATAAAAAGTAAGTGAATATTTCCTAGATTAAGCATATAAGTATTCAACAAAATGATAAAGTTTTAATTACGAAAAATAAAGGAAACCGTTTAGTTCGTGCGTGGAACGTCGACATCGAAGGGGTAAAGATCCGACCACCGCCTGATAATTAAAACATGTGATTTCATCATTCGTTGTGAATTATCACCCTATAACATACTGCATATATATATATATATATATATATATATATATATATATATATATATATATATATATATATATATATATAATAATTAATTGGCACTGCGAAATTGAACGAACGAACACGAGTGACCCTTCACTACGGAATGTGCACTCGTTTTGTTGTTATACCTACCTAGTTACATCGTGGACTGCTTTTGCTAATTACGCATAGTTCGTTTCATCATCATCATCATCACTACTGCCCTTCACAAGTCCACGCCTCCCCCAAGGTTGGATAGTTCGTTAACGTATAGCATAGTTCACTTTCGTTGAAACAACTGTATTTAAAAGTTTGTTTGTGTAATATTTACGATTTTACCACCCCAATATAAGTTCTTTGTCATCTAATCTGCAACAACAGAAGTCATACTGATGTTACTTTAATTTGTATTACGCGTATAACTAAAATATTTTGCAATGTATGATAATAAATGTCTCAACTCGAAACTCTATTTTTTTTTTTGTAGTGAAAGAGTTATGAGCTGATAATATTTAGTATTATGATTTTCCCAATAATCACGAACTCAAAATTATTTTATGGCACGTCTATAACTTCATTAAACACTTCTTTAGAAAAATGACACGTTAATACATAAAGGTTCGCCAGTCGCCACCCCAGACAAAATATTGCATGCAGGATGGACCACTTTTAAATTAAATAAGAAATTGTCTAGTGTTAAATAAAAAAGTTATCGAGGTGTACGGCGTCTATTCTGTCTAGTAGTCTGTATGGGTTTAATGTAATTGCTGTTTTTGTAAGGAGAAGGTATATGTTTTGTGAATTGCTGTAGTTTTGTTTCCGGTTAGAGAGTAAGGTACCTGCCTAAGTAACAAAACCATTTTTATAATTACCGCACTCGTTCAAGGAGATAATAACAGACTCCTATTGCACGATAATGTCTCTACAAGTTTGCAGAGACGCGCTACCCCGCGTTCTGCCACCAGAGTTGCATTATCTATCATAAGATACGACTGCACTGCACCAATAATAAAAATCATTCCAAATAAATCATAGTTTCGTATAATTCATGTTTTGTAATATTACACTTAGTTATCTAAAATCGTAATATTTATCTTTATGAATAAAATATGTAGGTATAGTGGCCAATTTTTTTTTAATTTGGTTATTTTAAATACTTGGTCGCCGGGTTTTAAGGCCTAGTAATTTTCACCATAATATGTTGTCCATTATACTCCTTTTTCTTGTGTAGTTTTTTTGTTTTATAATACTCTACTTTATATCACTTGAAATATTATAAATGGAAGTAAATCGTAGGCTTTTATTATTGAGATAAAAGCATAGATAAGATTTACTAGATTTGAATTACGTATATTGGCCATTTTTTTTAAATTTTGGTTTTCTTAAATACTTGGTCGTCGGTTCTTAAGGCCTAGTAATTTTCACCATATTATGCCCTATTATACTCCTTTTTTGTGTAGTTTTTTCTGTTTTATACTCTACTTTATATCACTTGAAATATTATAAATGCAAGTAAATCGTACGCTTTTATTACTAAACTATAAATCGTAGTCAGAAAACGACCTTGTTTCAGCTATCCAAACAGTGCAAATGCAAAATGTGTCGAACAATTAAGGCTTCGGAGATAGTAAATTATAGGTCCTGCGCCTAAACTCGCTCACTGGGACCGTGTCGGATTGCGATTTGATGATTGTGAGGGAATAGAGAGTGCACTTGTGCTTGCGCATTCGAACACTCTAATTCTGCACTGTACAGATAGGCCAGTCTCTCTTGACACTGGCCGCTATGACAGAAATTCGGTATGGAGGACACAACCCAACAAACAACCCAACACTCAACTCAACTCGAGACATAACCACAAACTCAAGAGTACTAACGTAGACACAACTGACGCACAAAATGATAATGACGAAGAGTGCATTTGTTTGTCAGTATGTTCTTCGTTACACTAATGACTTCAAGTGTTGTTTGGCGAGGCAATTTATATATTTTTTATTTTAACGCTTTGTTGCTACATTCACGTGATTATTAATCACAAAAATATTAAATACTTATATTACGTATAGTTTGATTATTTACGTTCGTTAAATAGTAATAGTAAGGTAGATCAAATTGCATATTTTTCATTTTATTTCGAATTTCATTTAGTTAAGCCTTATTACCCGTACTCGTAATTACTGCTTGGTGTAGGCTGTGACCTGTGAGGCACTCCATCCGGTAAATGATAAAAGCAAAAAGTTTTGCTTGAAGTGTTATTTTGTTTGTTACTATTTAATAAAACATTCCTTTTTATTATAATTGTTTTATTTGAATATTTTACAGTAATTATATAGAGTAATATTTATTATTTCGTACAAAATGACCATCGTTTCCGTGGTGTAGCGGTTATCACATCTGCCTAACACGCAGAAGGTCCCCGGTTCGATCCCGGGCGGAAACATATGTTTTTGATCTTTCTACCAGAGTTCTTTTTTTTGCTCTCCAAATTCTAAACAAGTTCATTTTATTGCCCAAGTTTTTCATCATCATCATTTATATATTTTGTGATAAAAAATAAGGTGCCATTTTTTACACAATTCATAATAATTTATTGAAATATATTATATTTCAATAAATATCCATCAAAATATAATAATAATATAATAAATATAATAATAAGCTTACAGTATATACAACCAAATCGTTTGTATCTGTACTAAATATACAAAATAAAATAAAATACAGAAATAGAAATTAGAGTCTGTACTATTTTATCAATGTATAATTCCGTGTTTTTGTAATTTTTATACTGTACTTGTAAAATTAATACGTAAGGTAAATAGATATCAACTTAAATTAAATTTCCTGGGATGTTGGCGTGAAAGAATTCATTATCTCATTCTCATCCCGTTGACTGTGGGAAATGCAAGTAAGATCTTACGGCGTTCCATAGATGGCGGTGTAATCATCACGTTTATGCCAGATGGAACACGATCGACAGCAGCGGGACTTGTCAATCGCAAGTTCTCCTCATGACATGGCAGTGGACTTTTATAGGTTGATGAGAATGAACTTTTAAAATTTAATAACAGTTCTCACATTGGATAAAATGCGATATTATGCTTCTTATCATTTCTTATGCCTTGTAAAATTAGAACATTCATACTGTTGTTATTGTTTATTGTTCAAAAATGAAATTATTATTCATGAATAAAATTGATATTGTTATTCTACTATCTAATAATTTCATATTTCATAGGAACTTGTAAATTTGAAATAAACCCTGGGTACGTAGTACCATTATTTATTATGTGCCTTGGGTATTTGCCTACATAGAATATTACATGATTTGAAATGTTGTAACAGCGATATCTATCGATAGATGTCGCTTTTACAAATCGTCCAAATACAGTGGCGCTATATTTAGCAAGAAACACAAACAGTAGATTCAAAAATTTTATTTCATCTAGTTAGTCTAATGTACCTCTGATTTTATCATATTTAGTGTATGTGTGTGTATAATTTATAATTACCTATACATCATAAGTAAAGATACTTATTTTAAGTTTATACAAAGTGCAATAATACATCGGCTAATATAACGGTTAGGTTGAATTGAGACTCAATAATAACACCAATACCGAGATACCTTACCGTCTTTTTTTAATCGTGACCCCCGCACTAGGACTACTTTAGCAGCTCTAGCACTACTTTCTCCTGTACGTGGAGGCAGTTTACAAATAAAAATAGATCTGAAACAATTATTTGTTGGTCATACACATACGGTTTCCAGCGCTGCAATTACTGCGCTACGGAGCCGTCATAGCAGTCGTAGTCTAAATAGGCTAAAGCCAGAGGATGAGCGGAAGAGTGAACCTAATTTGCAATTGTTGCATTCCGAGGAAGTTAGGGAAGATGGTTGGCCCTATGCAATTCAATACACGGTGTAATGGTATTAGCCAGTATACTTTTGCGTGAGTAGACAATTAGGAGCGTCAAGGCTATAGCTAGGATTCAATCCTTCATCTGCCCTTGTATACCCCTTTTTTAATAAATTCTATTAACTCCTCGAAGGTGATAACGCATCTACATTGTAATCTTAAATAGAGGATATATGTATTTTGAGCCACAACATCAAATTACCATATTTTTTTTATTAGAAGGGCATACGAGCATGCGGATCACCTGATGGTAAGTGTGGACCGCCGCCTATGAGCAACTGGCAACACCAAGGAAATCGCAGGCACGTCGTCGACATTTAAAAAAAAATAGTAAGCTCGTTTGTTGAAGGTTTCTAAGCCGTATCGGTTCGGAAAAATCGTTCGTAGTAAACAATCCCACAGAAAAGTGCGAGGAAGAAAACTCCATCATCATAATATCCATATGCACATATGATTTAATAGTATACGGTGTAACGGTTTTCGCTTATATACTTTTGCAGGAAAAGGTTTGTGAAGATTGAGGATAGACGTAGGAGTCTATGGGCCGCAGTATCTAGATGCTATCAGGTAGACTGTATGCTTATTTAGCACCTTTATTCTATAAAATAAAAACACGGGTAACATAAATTTTACGCCTCTGATTTGTGCGTAGAATTTCGACATTTGACCTGCACTGTTCTCTCTTATATAACACATGCACTAATTCTATTGTATTAAGCAAAAGTTAGCAAAAGAATAGCAATACAAAAGTGCTTTGTACTGAAATACAAAAGTACTAGACGTCTAGACGTTGAAATGTATCAACGCATAGATAAAATCGTCGCAAAGTCACCTTTTTAATTGTCTGTGAAATTGTTTCTATTACACGAGTAACATTATTTCAACATCATTACAGCCAATCAAAAGTTACAGCTGTGTAGTGGCGTTTAACAATATCCACTACCCCATATCTTCCAATGGGTGTCGTAAGAGGCGACAGAGATAAAACAGCAGGAGACGGGCAGCCAACCTATACCGGTAGTTGTTAGGAGAGTACGTTTACCTGGGGCAAATAGTCCGAATAGGCAAGTCCAACTTCGACCGAGTGGTCAATTGAATGATTTTATTCGGCTGGGCAGTGTTCGGGAGATTACGACACATCTTCTCGTCAGGTATACCTCAAAACTTGAAAACAAGATTGTACAACCAGTGCGTGTTGCCAGTGATGAGTGATGACTTATGGATCTGAGACGTGGTCCTCAGTGAGCTATAGAGAGGGCTATGCTCGGGGTTTCTCTGCGTGATAAATTTAGAAATGAGGATATCCGCAGTAGAAATAGAGTAACCGCCATAGCCCAACAGATTAGTAAGTTGAAGTGGCAATGTGCCGACAATATAGCTCGAAGAACCGACAACCGATGGGAAAGCAAGGTTCTCGAGTGGCAGCCTCGTACCGGTAGGCGAAGTGTGGGCGGCCCCTTACTAGATGTAGTGACGACCTGGTAAGACACAGAAAGTCGATGGGTGTAGGTGGCTCAACACCGCGTTTTGTGGCGTTCTTTAGTGGACTGTAATGATGATAATGATGATACAATTTGTAAAATAAAAAAAACCTACAGTCGAATTCAATACCTCCTCCTTTTTGAAGTCGGTAAAAGTCAACAAAAAACTAACACCATTAAACATTTTTGCTTATTCTTTCCTTTGATAAGATAATTCACAAAAGTGGCAATTAAATATGTCATAACTAGCTTGGGTTGCCAGCTCTCGTTTCATATTTTAGAGGATTTGATAAGATTAAGTAAAGGTAATAAGTAGGAAAAAAATAGATGATATCTTACTGTTTTCAATAAACTGTTATGGTATTGGTAGCGATATTTATTAATAAAAAACAATGTTTATACGCAATGTAACGTAATTTGCCTCTAACATCATGCGTCATTTCAAAGTTATTTGTAAACTTTTTGACCTTAACTAGCAAAGGGAATGTCGAATACGAATAAGAGTAAGATTTCAAGTTAGTGTAAAATAGAGGACGTTCTTTAAAATAAAGGACGTCTGGAAACCCTGTAACCAACCTTGGAATTACCAACGGAGCATCGTCAAAGGTGTAAGAGTCTAGTATTGCGATCCTCAATCAAAAGCAAATCTTCCCTACAAAGGGTTCGAAACCAGCATTGTATTTAAGAAATTAAAAAAAAAAACGTGTTAGCGCCATGCTGCAGCTATATTAATAGTATAGTTGTAGCACGAATGGGTCGGCTCGACTAGGGAAGGACCGCGAGCCAAGGAGCAGCTTGATGCTGCTGTTTTTCGTATGGTGAGTGCAGAGGACCGGATACCTTTTTTACTGGAAAAGAGGCATTCCATCTTAGTCCTCACGCCTGATAACGCATCTACATTTCGAAATCTAAATTTCGCAAACGGCGGGATAGATGTAGATATCTATGGGCCACAGCAACTACTTACCATCAGGTGGACTGTGTGCTCGCTTGTCACCTTTATCCTATAAAAAAATGAATTAGCTAAGATCCGGGTAATGAAATAAAATTATGTGTCACCCTGTCTGAAGAGCACCTACCTCCCTCAATTACATGCACTTTCCTCGTCACCGCTAATCCCAACACCACTACACTCGGAAAGACACCAACGTCGATAAAACGACACGTGTTTTACCTCTACACGAGGCATCCTCAGGTGAAGTCCACTTGCAGGCTGCAGCTGCAAGTAGATTTCCGGAAAGTAACGCCTGATTCTATTGATCAGCATTGTACTGATTATAAGAATGCAAGGTTAAAACTGCTATTGTAAGACTGTTCTGTAGAATCCTAAACCCTTGCTTTTATTGTACTACCACGCGTTTTTTAAATAGAATAAGGGTGACAAACGAGCACACAGTCCACCTGACGGTAAGTGGACGCTAAGTGACGGTAAGATAGGTGGCCCATAGACATCTACATTTATCCTGAATTAAGAATCAAAATGCAGATGCGTTGTTACCTCTGAAGACTGAGATGGAATGCTTCGTTTGCGGTAAAAAGGGTCTCCGGTTTCCACTATCACCATACGAAATACAGCAGCCATAAGCTGTTATTTTACGCTGGTATTCTTTGAGATGGTGGTCCTACGCGTGGTCCTACCCCGGTCGAGCTGACCCATTTGTGGTACAACTGATATAGTTGCAGCGTGGCTTACAACGTATAAGAACTTGTACTATTATCAGAATAAAATATGTTTAAGCACACGAAATGTGAAGATTATAAGATAATTGCAGCTAACAAAGATGACCCGAAAGCAAACGTGACCGCAAACATTAGATAATGTGCAATACTTACACAATCTTAGCGAGCGTGATCATTCAAAGGCACTTGTATTGATGGCGACAGATAAGTTAAGCTGTTACTACACCTAGCGATTTACCATTTTAAATGGCATGAAATTGGGCAGATATGATTGCTAAGAAGCTGAAACAAAACATTTTTTTTAAATCAGCAAAATAACTGTTTGGTGGCGGTAAGAGAATTAATACATTTCCACCATACTACACAAAGAGAGCTTACGATATCTAGTAACATTACTCCTGTTTGTGCATTTGATTGAGCTACCCATTAAATGCGCGAGTTTGTTTGTACTTCTTCATGTGTATATATGTGTTTTACGATTAAAAAAACATCACAATATTACATTTTATTTCATTTTGAAATCTTTTGACATGGACCTAGAAAAAAGGGCAGACGCCGTCTCTTAAAACAACTACTGACGCACCCATAGTAAGTCAGTTAGCTAATACAAACAAGCCGGCACGCACACATGCACACCATAGTAAGTCTACCCCCGCCATACGCTCCAATCCGCGCTCGCGTAGTTACTCATACATAGTTAAATGGTCGCCATTGCGGTGCGACAATTGTTTCTTAACGACACTCTGTCCGGCCTTGTTTTCTAGGTCCATGCCTTTTGAATAAATGCATTAAAACAATTTCTCCTTATCGCATCTTGCCGTCTAGGGTAGGCTATAATAGAATGGAATCGAAGAACAGGCAGGTACGGTACATGTAAAGGGGGACCCTGCTTCACTCGGTGTAAGCAAAAAGATTCCAATGATCAAACCTACACACTTGAAAAGTAAAATACTATACATATCGAAATACAATATTTGTAAGAATCGTCTTAGGGATCGACCCAAAAGATCGTTTGGTTTATATCACGTTGATGTTTCACTTTCCCCTGTGCCAGCCGTATAGCAGAATAGCTCTAAAAATCTCCGGGCTAGCGACAGGAAGCATTATCAAAAGAGCGTGATTTCTGATACTGAACTCGACAATACTTCAGTCAAATGCGACGTTTACGGTAAATTCTCCCTTGTATGAAGTTCATGCCCAAAAAGCTACATACGAGGGGTGATCAAAAAGTAATGATAATCGGTTACTTCAGGTCCGCATAAAAATCCAAAAAAAAAAAATATTTTTGCTTGCTTATATACTCACTACGTCAGCCTAAAAAAATCATATAAATAGATCACGATTTCCGGGAGATACTTTGCGCCCTCCTTTCTGCCAAGGAGGGTCGCGTTCGTATACGGCTTAGAGATCTCTAGTCAGATCGTTAAGCCAATTCCTAAAAGGTTGGGTTTAGTGGGTAAAAGTCACCACATAACCACGCAGCCGGCTTCGTGTTATGCTATGAGCATTCCCAACCTCCCTCCCCCGCTTTTCGGTATATTTGCTTCGGGCGCAAAAAAAAAAAAAGAAAACGGGAGATACATTCATTTGAATACGAACTGTCAAAGAGATAACATCAACATGGAGAAAAACGAAATTAGAGCTGTCATCAACAGTACCTCTGTTTGAAAAAAAATTCTTCAAAAGACATACACAGTGACTTAGTGGAAACATTGGGGGATTCTGCTCCACCATATTCTACAGTTACGCGCTGGGCCAAGGAGTTTAAACTGGGCAGAACATCCACTGAAGATGAACATCGCGAAGGACGCCCATCCACGTCCCTCACTGAAGACAACGTGAAAAAAGTCGAAGATGTTGTGTTGGCAGATCGAAGAGTGACCATCAGGCATGTAGCTGAGGTCACAGGGATCAAGAAAATTTTTTGTTCCGTTCTGTGATTAATGACGAGATCTGGATCCACCATTTTGATCCTGAAACGAAATCACAATCGATGGAAGCGAGCCTGCTCACCGACGCCAAAGAAATTCAAAGTTTCAAGTTCGGCGGGAAAGGTTATGGCATCTGTTTTTTGGGACGCTCAAGGCAAAATTATGGTGGAATATTTGAAAAAGGGGGCCACTATTACATGCTCTTACTACGCAGACCAAATAAAAAGATTACGGGAGGCCATTAAGGAAAAAAGACACGGCAAACTGCGAGCTGGAGTGCTGTTTCACCAAGACAACGCACCGGCTCACAAAGCCGCAATTGCGATGGCTGCCATTCAAGAAACGGGATTCGAACTGCTCGAACACCCTCCCTATTCACCAGATCTAGCTCCTAGTGACTTCTACCTCTTTCCTCGGCTCAAGGAACGTCTCCGAGGCAAGAAATTCGAAGACGATAGCGAAGTAATGGCCGCTGTTGAAGCGTTTTGGGAGGGTCAAGACAAAGAATTTTTTTCAAAGGGAATCCTGGGTTTAGAAAAAAGAAGGACTAAATGTATTGATTTGTTAGGAGACTATGTAGAAAAATAAATTATTATTTTAACTTTAATTACCGTGTTTTATTTTCATTATCATTACTTTTGGATCACCCCTCGTAGGTATATAATATAAATTTTTACAAAAATCCCTGTCACCCTATTACCCAGATAATTCTTTGAAACTGTTCGTTGAAAAGCGATCGTCAGCTGATCAGGACATACGAAAATAAATTAAAATAAATAATTTTTTTTTGTAATTAGGTACTCAAATTCTTATCTTAAAATAAATAAGTTTTTTTTTAACGAATAATGTCAAAGACGAGTTACTTCGATACCCTAAATAAAATTAATAAAATTGTTACATTCAGCCATGAAGGAAAACATCGTGAAGGGATCTGCATCTCCGACTTAAAATAATATGTATGTTTGATAAGGTACTTCATAACCCTTACAAAATTGAGAGAAATACAAGCAGGTCATTATCGAGCTAAAATCTACCTGATGGTAAGAGGCTGTTCTCATGTGTCACATATATACGATAAATTTGATCAAGATTTGACTAGTAGTTTTTGAGTTATCCGTAATAATGCGTATTTAAGTAACTTCGACTACATTGATGATGTTCACGTTTTATTTATATTGTAAACCAACTTCCAAATAAAGAAGTTTTGTCACTCTTAAGGACTAAGATTAAATGCCTTAGACCCCTTTAGAGTCTGTAATTATTCTGGTTCTCATAACTGTTAAACTGGAACAAGCACTCACATTTTTGTTTGGCAGAGAAATAACCAAGAGGGTGATCTTAACCCAGACAGTGTTGTTACATCTATATGTAATTATGTTTTGAGCACGGCACTAAGACGTGGTAATTTAATGGTCGATTCTTACAATTTGACAGTACGCGAGTACATTTTATTTGTGCGCGGCGTAGACACTGCAACCAGTAAGATCTTTTGTGATCGCTTCTATGGCTATAGTTCACTGTTAAGCCCAGTATCTTTAATGAATTGAAGGAGTTGCTTAGCTAATAGCATTAAAATGCACTAAAATGCTCACAGCATTTTCACTTCTTCTGGGCTAAGTATACGTAGCATCCCAGATGAGTGTTACGTTTGCGTATAAACCCTGCACATCCTAAAAATTAGGCTGTCCGTTAAGGAACAGAACCTTTAATACAAAAAACATGCGAATACATAGTATTAAAAGTTTACCTGACTTCTTCAAATAATATAAATAGTATGTATTTTTTCAACACGCGTATACTCAATTCTTAGAACCTGCGCGCGTGTATTTCCCTTGACCGCTCAAGCCTGAATGGCCTTAGATAATTATATGTATATATTGTATATTTAAGACTGAATGACTATATACTACTAATCAATTGACGATCCAACATCATAGGAGTTTTAATAAAAATTATATTATTAATTAAATAAATGCGTTAGTAACTTTGGATCGCTAATAATAGTTAAATCGGCAGTACCATTGAAATTTTAATTGCAATATCCGGATTATCCACGTGCTTGGAGGTGAAGGTAATGTTACTTTGCCCAACTGTAATGTTAGTTTACTTTTACTTTTAAAGGACACGTGGCAACTAACTCCAACAAAGAAAACTCAGAAGACTGAGGCAGAATGAATCACATTATGGAATTTAAAAAATAAAAATAACTATCCAAATATCAGCGTGAAAATAGCAGCTTAATGCTGATCTCTTTCTTCTTATCGAGACATTTTTTCTTAGTTCTCAAGGACAGAGAATAAATAAAAGTATTACGTATCAGGGGTAACAACGCATTTGAATTTTTGTTATTTACCGATGGTAAATTTAGGTGTCTATGGTCTATGGGCTACAGCATCAATTTACCATCATGACAACTGTGTGCTCCTTTGTCATCCTTAATTAACTTCCCGCTAAGAAAATTAAAAATTTTCAAAAATAGGGAAGTTATTGGTTTCACCCCGATTTTCAAAAAACGTGTTTTCATCAGTTCTCGACGTTTTGAGATCCCAGGAAGCTATTCTGACTAATTTCACGTGGACGTCCGTACGGATGTATGTATATATGTGTCCTTTCATAACTTTGGAACGTCTTGATTGATTGAGATGCGGCGTTCTAAAGATCTTAATGTGGAATAGATTTGGTGATAATATGAATTGATTCGGAATTTTGGTGAAATTTGGAGCGCTTTGCATTTGAAATTAGCGGGAAGTTCCAGGGATGGCCTGCAGGGTCAAATAATTTTTCTATTAAAAAAATAATATAATCAGGTGTCACTTTGCGGAAATCCATCATATTAAACATTTTAAAAATTAATTAGCTAAGACGTGCGTACTAGACATGTACCAAAAACAATTAAATGGATATGGTAAAAAAAACAACTTGTTAAACAAGTGTTCTATTTAGAACGTATTATTATACATAAATGAATACTTTCCTATGTTTCACATTTCATCTAATTGCAATAACGGGTAAGGCACACGAATGTGTTACGCAAAAACAAGTTATACAATGGGACAAAGTAACAACATTTCAGTTTCGTGACATCCGCAATACGAGGCTTCGTGTTAAGAAGCTTTTTGGAGCTTCTCTCATTGTTGTTTTTAGATCTATATATATAAATAAGAGTGAAATGTCCGTCTGTAATCTCGAAATAACGGTCTTTTATTGAGCTGAGGGCTTATTATGCCAATAAAATTATGCCATTAAGACATGAATAACTATTATTAAAAATTTTGTCTGTATGTTTGGATGGATGAATGGTTGTTTTTGAAACCTCTAAATAATTTAAAATAATTGGACCTTGATGATTACTTAAATGTTAATAACGCCACATTGATAGATCCTACACACACGAAGCCGGGGCTAGTAAATATCTAAAAATAAACATGGAAAGGATATGAATATCATGTGCAAGTGATCTATAAGTAATAATAAGACTTTTACTTGCAATTATCCCAATTTTAACGTAATTTATGGGCAACAACGTTTAACCTACCGATCGATCACTGCGAATGTGTGCGCCTGTAGTAAAATTATTTAATGATAGAACGTTCAAGCTCTGGTACTGCTGGAAGGAGCTTCTGGAAGGACAATCCTAGGTACGTGCGTCCTACCAGCAGTACGCAATATTATGTGAACTTTTTATGGATATCAGAGCTTCTAGAATTACTGCTTGACTTTCATGCGTAATAAAATTAGGCAGGGGTGACAAACACTGTATTTTAGTGTATTTTAGTATAGGTATCTAGAAATCGACGCGGGCGCTTTTTGAGATTACGGGGTAGAAAAATAAACAAGCATTTCATATAATGATTTCTTATATTTACGCGAACACTACACATTGAAATAATACTAGTTTTTACGGCTCCGGGAAGTCTGCAGTCTGTGAACACGTACAGGATCGCCCCCGTCACTACATCGGATTTGATAGACCGCAAATCCTCGCTAAAGAACACCGATTCCTTCCAGGGATGATTCGCGAGGCTATTGAAATCAAAAAACATTCCAATTTCAATAGAGAAGATGGCTGGGTGCTACCATCTGCTTGGGATCCGATAATAAATAAAATTAAATCCCAACCCAAGCATACAACTGCAAGACTTCAAGATACCATAAGTTCATACTGTATAGATCGGAACAAAAGTTAAATTTTAATCTATGGTAACCGCGGTTAACTATGACATATGTACGTTGAACATCTCAGTCCCGCCCTGTGACCATGAGTGCTGTAAAGCGTTCGAAACGTCGGGTATTTAAAAAGTTAAATATACGCGATAAATTCCGTAAAAACTAGTATTATTTCAATGTGGAGCTTAGTAAAAATTTTAATTAAAAAAAAATATGCAGAAATTCCATTCGTGATGTGTTAGGTGAAGCAGTTTCTTCCTGTCTACGGAGAGCACAAAACACATCGCGGACCACATTTCTTGCAAAAATAGCTCACTTTCTGCTGTTTCTTGTGGATTTTTGGACAAACTATACATTTGCGTTGAACTCTCTTTCTGTCATCTGATTTTGACAAGGCTTCAAGAATGTGTTGTCCGCTATGACAGATGTTCGCATGTGGTGGCAGCTCATTCTCTTGTAGGTTATTAACGTCAATTTTAGTCAGAGCTAATACCAGGTTGGTAGTACCTAAACAACCTTTGAGACACCTGGTCATGTTCGGCGCGGAACAAATTATTAAAAATCAATTGCGCATTTGTTTCTATAACGCCCAGATCTGAGGCATATATTATATGTTCCCATTTATGTGTGCCCCTAACTTTTTCCTGCCTGATGTGGTTGTGAATGTGCTGGAGTAATTGAGGCCTAGCGACTTCTCTGAAAAATAAATTTCCTTTATCATTCCACCTTCTTATGCGTGATGGCAGGCCTGACAGTGTCGTTTCACAACAAATGCATGAGTTTTTTTGTCTTTCCAGGCACAGCCAATGAGCTGCACTGAGTCTTTTTCCGCTGTACTTACAACAAATGCCCCCTTGCGCATCGGACACTTTGCAGCCATCTCCGACAACGGGATAGAAGCTGTGTGCTATTGTTACCAGTCCAATGAAATATAATCCAACTTTGAATATCTCCACAGCTGTTTTGATCGAAGCAAACCATGAGTCTACAACTATAACTCCACCACGACACCATGCCATGGCTCTGTCAATCTCAAAGTAGTTGCAGTACCAGCACCAAACTCTCTTTGCCATTTCTTTTGCCTATATTACTCATGCTGAACCTTCTATGTTTTGGACAGTTAAGTGCATATTTTTTTATTCCTTATTACAAAAGGAGATGTGTGAAATTGGATGCTTAAAATCGTTCATAACAGTTATACAAAAATATGTAGGTAATAAGAAAATAAATTTTAAGCATAAATAAATGGTTTTTATTTCTGTAGTACATGGGACTATCATAAAAATAATTATAAAGTGAAAACTATATTAAAAACGAAACGTTTTTTTAAATATTTATCTATTTTGTCTATGGCAATAGATAATGAAGGCGGTTTTTATAATAAAATAACCTCAATAAAACCATAATATTGAAACAGTGAGGCAAATCTGTAGAAATTAATATTCATAGGTACTTATATAATAACATACTTTAACGCGTGAAGTTTTTCAACTGTGGTACATGGACCAGCTCTTCTTTGCCAACGCATTTAACCCATTGCTTGCATCTGAAAAAGTAATATAAATACACTAATTATAAATTTCGAAATATTTTTATTGAATGAATAGAAAGAACATAAGCAGCTCTGATCTGATGTAGTTTCTAAGTATATCCGTCTATTACCAGAAATGACTACTTCGTTAATTGTTAAATTAAATGGCAATCATAATGTGACTCTTAGGGCGTAAGTACGTGAAGTAGTACCATATTAATGAAAATAAACCAGCTCATTTCTAATTTCATTCTTATTGCAGGGACATAAGCCACAACTCAAATTCTACCCATTGATAACAGTCCAAGTTATTTATCAAATTTTAGTTATCAAATTGAAACACATGTACCTAATAATTAATGACTGTAATACCTGACTATAATTACAACATAATGTTTTATGTTATATTAGGATTTATATTATTGTTCTTATATAATATTAATACAATATTACAATTAAAGTGGAATTTCCACCTACCTTTCTTAATCCACGGGAAATTCCACCAAGAAGCCTTTTCTTGCTATTATTTTATCCGTTCTTACATCCCAAATATTTGGAAAATTTTACAATGCATATTAAATTTATTTAAATTTCTAGAACAAAACAACGGCTCCTATTGCAAAATTAAACAAAAATGTCTGAATTGAAAATCTAAATATTTCAATTCAGATACAAATGTAACTGTTTCATCTCAAATTTGATTTGACAACGATTTTTTTTATAGGGGAGCGATATAGAGTAAACGAGCATACGGCTCACCTGGTGGTAAGTGATTACCGCCGCCCATGAGCAACTGCAACTCGAGGGGAATTGCAGATGTGTTGCCAGCCTTTTAAAAAGAAGTAGGCTCTTTTCTTGAAGGTCCATAAGTCGTATCGGTCCGGAAAAATGGTGGTGTCGATTCCACAAGGAAGTTGTGCGAGGAACAAAACTTCTTTTAAATCGCACGGTGGTGGACCACCAGTCATCCAGATGGTATAAATGAATTTTGTCGCGATGTGCGGTGATGAAATTATACGGCTGGAAATAGTCCGAACAATTCCTCAGAGCACTCCCCGTGGTAGATGCGACAAAATACGCAAAGAGATGCAACATGTCTTCGCAGTGCCAGTGAATCCAGCCGATCGGAAAGTGCTCGGTCGCTGACGATTCGAACAGCTCTGCGCTGGATGCGGTTAAGTGGAAGGAGGTGGCACTGGAGAGCCCCGGCCCAGAGATGGGAACAGTATTCCGTGTGCGGCCGAACCTGCGCCTTGTAAAGTTACAGGCGGTGAACCGGCATGAAATGCGGTCCCGCTCTGCTGAGCACGCCAAGCTTTTTAGAGGCCAATTTGGCCTTCTCTTCCAAGTGATCACGAAACTGCACGTCACTCGATATGTCGATGCCGAGGATTCCGATACTGGTTGAGGCAATAAGGGGAGTGCCTTGAAACTGAGGAGATACGACAAAGGGGTTCTTTTTAGCGGTATTTACTATTCTTTATTGCACACCAGACAAAATAAACAGAAATTATATATAGAATTCTATACATGATTTCTGTATATTTTGTAGATATTTCTAGATATTTCTATTCCAAGTGAAGTAATCAAAAGCCCTTTAATATATTATTTTTTCGATTTTTTCAAAAAAAAATCTTCAAGTTCGTGAAGTTTTATTACAATTGGTTCAGCTATTCTTGAAGATTAGCCCGAGCAGACAAGCAGACTGATACACAAACATAATTTAATGACAATTGAGAATCACACGCGATCTTCAGTTGAGATCTAGATACGTTTAGTAATCTATCATCCGAAGGATCCGAAGTCTAGCCGTATACCATAAAACGGAACAATTGGTGTCCCGAAAATCTTTTTTGCGGGACACATCCGCAGGATACTCTAGAAACGGGACGTCCCGTTATTGCTATGCCCAAGCAACTTATGAATGATTATGATATAGAGTACGTGAGGGCAATATGATCATCCGGTTAATATGATCTCTTTCTTGTAACTTAAAAACTAGAGTTTTGTTTGCATAGATTGCTTTGTGATACGCAGCTTTTCATCAGTCAATCAATTAATAAGGGGTCAAAAGAGCTTTATCGATGCCATTTTGACAGTTGACATTATAGTAAATATTTTAGTCATTTTTATTATGGTGTAGAATATTTAGTTTTCTTAAGTGTTCTTAATTATAGCCGGAGCTTGTTTGCAATTTTTTCTTAATATATTAGTAATTATAGTGTACGACTTTGTGTTTTGGTCTATGTCTTTCTCCTAGTTTAGGTTTTATAGGGCGGCAAATCTTAATCTTAATCAAATCTTTATCTTTTTTCTTATCTTATATTACCCTCATGTATCTTATGATTAAAATGCAATTTACTGGAATAGTGCAACGGTCTTGTTAGTCTATATGTAATGAAACTGAGGTCTGTGTCTGTCTTGTGGGACGTTTATTAGTTGTTAATTTTTTTTTAAACAAAAAGCCAATTAGACTTACCTCAATTTGAGTCTGTATAGTGAATTGTATAAATTAAAATAAGATAACTTCGCCGCTAAAAAGAAGATATTATAATAAATTTTTAGGTACAAAATCCACGAACACTGTGCCAGGGTCGGTAAAGCTTTTGACCTCGCAACTGTTCATGTTCTCGTAAGTACTATTGACGACAAAAGTGTTGATTAGCAAAAATTACGTAATTAATAAAGGTTGAATGTCAAAGGTAAGTTTACCTTGAGTTAGATGTACTTTTGTCTATTCTGTGGTTAGATTAGACAGCAGCTTCTATTTTGGTTTAAGGTAATGAAATATTCAGACTTGTTATTTATTATACGTTCGTAAAGCAATGGTATAATAATTACTTTTAAAGTATATAAAATCTTATTTAAAAACAGTTTTAATATTCATATATGTTTGTTTTAATACAGTCTATTCAGAAACACTAACTTGCATGTGATGACGGAGATTTCTATATATCTCTGGATGAAGATGACTACGATTACTTTCAGAACAGTGGTAGCTGAGAGGCTAAGCACTAGCTGTGAATTTGGTAGCATGCGAGCAACCAGAGTTCATTTAGTCAAGAAGCTTTTTTTTAATTTATTTTATGTACACACATTAAGATACAGAAGCAGTCTTATAGTAATTTCGTACAAAGGTTCTACTTATTCCAAATTAGCTGAAATATCTTCCAGTAGACCCATAAAGGAAATTATATTGAAAATGCTTGACACTGTCTTGTGATATATTGCTTCAAATTTCGCACAAAATATAGCACATTTCTTTACGGGAGGATGGACCACAATTACAGACGTTACTATCAAGATCTTCCCACAAAAGTTCAATGGGATTGAGATCCAGGCTTTGAAGAGGCCAAACTATGTTTTTTAACACCCCTTTGTGCCTCTTTCTCTTCTAAATATCAAATAAATATAAATTCTTCGTTTTAAGCCGAATAGCTTAATCTTGGATTCATCGGTGCAAAGAACTTTTTTTAAATCTTCTTCAGTCCAATTTTTACGGGCAAAGGCCCATTGCATCCGTTTCTTCTTGTTTTGTGGTCTTAGCAGAGGTTTTCGAACGGCTACACGACCATACAATTTCGCATCTCTCGGTTGCCGTTTTACTGTAGTCAATGATAAAGGTTTAACTCGGGTTTTGTTTACTTCAACGCGGATTTCCGGTGCAGTTAAGCGTCTATTTTTGCTTGCTGGTAACAACAATGAAATGATATTCACTTGCCGTGGTAGCTCTCGGCCTTCTCGAGCGTGAACGATCTTCAAAAGTGCCTGCCTCCCTGTATCTAGTTATTGTGCCATGAACACAAGTCTTCGATAACTTCAATTGTAAAGCAATCTCACGTTTGGATTTGTCTTCGTTATGTAAAACAACGATGGCAGAACGCACTTCACCGCTAATTTCGCGTGCTTTTCCCATTTTATGACGTTTTCACTGTAGAAACATCAAGTTTAGATTGAGATTGTGAACAAAACCATGCAAACTCAAGTAATAATAAGTCGGAAACACGTGTTTTTAGAAGCTAAATAATCCTAATTATTGACCAATGGGAAATGAAGGCAAAGCAATTTGTTATTAGCCCATCAAAATATTATTACGACTCTACCACCTGGCTCTAACGCAGCGTTTGTCAGTGTTTGAAAACAATACATGTTTATTGTCCAGTACCAGTTAACAATAGAATATGCAGGTGTACATTTCTTTTATTTATCTTATAGAATTTAGTTACAATTTATAGATAATTATGTTGTTTAATTGTGGTCTAAATTTTTTGCCGGCAGTGTATGTTATGTTACCTTAGAATTAGCATGGGCAAACAAAGGTCATGAGTGATGTCCATGTCACACGTATGCCAGTAGTTGTTGGGAGAACTACGCTCGAAGTTATCGGCGAGTATGTTTACCTAGGACAAATAGTATGACTAGGTAAGTACAACTTTGACGAAAAGTAAATCAACGGATCGTACTCGGTTGCCCAACCGAGCGTTCAACAGATTATGACATATCTTATCACATTTACCTGAAAACTTCAAAGTAAGAGTGTACAGTCAGTATGGGTTGTTAATAATGACATATGGATTTGAGACGTGGTCATTAAATGCTAGCTGTATGAGGAAGCTTCAGTAGCTCAGCGGGATCGGGAGAGGGCTGTTTTCGGAGTTTCTCTGTAATGAGGCTATCGTCAGTAGAACCGTGGTAACCGTGATAGGTCAACGGATCTGCTGCTGTGAAGGGTGTGTGGGATCTATTGAAAAGGCAATGGACCGACCATATAGCACGAAGAACCGGCACCGGTAAACGAAGTGTAGTGTGATTCCCCCAGATGTAGCGACGACCAGGTAAGAGATGTATAAAGTTGACTGATGCAGGTGGCTCAAAACCGTACTTGAGTCTTGCCGCCTTGAACGGGATTGGGTCTGGAGGATATTATTATTATATTTGTTATTCTAATCAATTCTCATTGAAAAAACTATTTTTTCAGATTTTTCAAAATTCAAGAATTTCGAAACTCGAAGCTATAGTGTTATAGTACGCTTCTCTATGTATGTATCTGATACAACAAAGAAACCTCCTTTATACTGTATACCGTTGGACAATGTTAGATAATATCGCGAGAAATTGTAACGTTGCACTTTTAAAACAACGAGATAGATAAACAATAACGCAATAGATATTGCAAACAATTTCTTCACTAGTATTTTTATCTTCAATACTTCGTAATGAAATAACCGTCAACT
Organism: Parnassius apollo; assembly: GCA_907164705.1. Lineage (NCBI taxonomy): Eukaryota > Metazoa > Arthropoda > Insecta > Lepidoptera > Papilionidae > Parnassius > Parnassius apollo. Next base: position 384,548 of record CAJQZP010001576.1, read on the forward strand.
GAATAAAGTCACCGGTATAGCCTTCGTTATCTGTAAACTCAATCAATTCTCACAAAAATATTGATTTATTTGAGAATTGCAAAAGCAATGGGTGGCGTTGATCACGTCTGGTGTGAAAATGACAACTTTTTTCATTATATATACATATTCCATTAATTCATACCATATTCCATTCGGCGTGTAGATAATCCCCAGGTTCTGTGTTAAAATATGCTTAATGGATGCGGCAGCATGGTATTTTGCGCATGTCTCTCGGGTTGCTATTGTGTATAAGTGGTTATTTTTAATGAAACTGAAATTATTTTTAGGTATATTTCGGATCTCGTTATGCAATGGAATGAACATTCATAAACATCCGGTACAGCACCACAAGCATAAGGCAGTTGTGGCCCAAAAGTAAATATAAAGGAATGTTGTGCGTTATGCGTATATACATATATAATCTTAATATATATAAATTACGTGTCACGTTCTTTGTCCGCGATGGACTCCTAAACTACTTAATCGATTTTAATCAAATTTGCACACCGTGTGCACAGTGCCGTTTGGTCCAACTTGAGAGATAGGATAGTTTTTTGGCCCATGAGTGACCCATAATTTTTTTTGCTAGTATAAGGGTTTTTAATAGCTAATGACAAAGGGTCGTCGAAAAAGGCAGAACAACATCTACCTGACAAGCTAGTTTATATATATATAAATTACGTGTCACGTTGTTTGTCCGCGATGGACTCCTAAACTACTTAACCGATTTTAATCAAATTTCACACCGTGTGTAGTTTGGTCCAACTTGAGAGATAGGATAGCTTTTGGCCCACAATTTTTTTTTGAAATTTAAGGATTTTTAATAGGACATGACAAATTGTCCTCGAAAAGGGCACAACAACATCTGCCTGGCAAGCTAGTTAGCATATTATATATATATATATATATATATATATATATATATATATATATATATATGTATATATATACATACAATTTACATACAATTTGTCATATCCTATTAAAAATCCTATCCTATACATACATATAGACATACTTACATTAATATATATATATATATATATATATGTCTATATTATGTGTCCCATGAAATAAGATTAGTTATAAGATTACCTATGCGTAATGTTTATTTAGAGTATTTCGTGCTAATTTGTTAAGAAATGGACAAATAAATCTTTTTTCTATCTAAAACTGAAGTAACAAAGGAGTTGACGGTCCTAGATGGTAAGTGGCGACTGCAGTCCATAGATACCTGTAACAACTTTAAACAAAGGAGGCTACATATGCTTTTCACCTCTGAGGATTAAGGTAGAATTTCTCACAGTCTGTAATTATACATGTACATAACTCAGACAATGTAAGTACAACAAACAAATACAGTATTGCAGGCATGCTGATTGGCGGCTGGAATAGATGAGATAGTAGTAGCTATCCAGACGAACTCCTGGGCAGAACAGGACTTCAATCACTAAGTAAAACTATTGAGGAAAAGTCCATCTAGTGAAAACACCTTAGGCAAACCTTAGTTAGTCGATAGTATTTTTTATAGCAGAAGGGGCAAACGAGCATACGGCTTACCTGATGGTAAGTGATTACCGCCCATGAACTACTGCAACACCAGGGGAATTGCAGATGCGTTGCCGGCTTTTAAAAAGGAGTAAGCGCCTTTCTTGAAGGTCCCTAAGTCCTATCGGTACGGAAAAGTCTCTGGTGGTAGTCGATTACACAAGGAAGTTGTGCAAGGAAGAAAACTTCTTTTAAATCGCACAGAGGTGGACCGCCAGTCATCCAGATGAAATGGATGGTATCGCGAGTTTTGTCGCGATGTGCGATGGTGAAATTGTGCGGCTGGAAGTAGTTTTTTTTTAATTAATTGAGAATCTCCGTGGTTACATCGTGCTACGATCTTTGCAAGGTACATGCTAGCAACGCATTCAGCGTTGAATCAAAAATTGGGTTCTAGCCTTTTTGCCTTCTTTTTTTAGATCCGACGCTCACGTCGGGTCTAAGGAAAGACCTAAGATCAGAATCGTTTATTTATCTATCCAATATAAAATCCTACAAAAATTATATAAAATAAGGTAATCTGTAGAGGCGAAGGAAGGCATAGATTGCCTCATGGGGAGGATTTCGCCATAGTTGCCACGCTAGGCACGATACGATACCCATGGGAAAATATGGGGTAGCGGATATTCTTACAGCGCCACTACTCGTTTATGTGTGGTAGAGCCATGCTGCAGTTATATTAGTAGTATTGTAGCACAAATGGCTCGGCTCGACCGGGGAAGGACCACGCTCTCACAGAATACCAGCGTAAAATAGTAGCTTAATGCTGCTGTGTTTCGTATGGTGAGTGTAGTGTAGTATACATATTCAACCGGAGATGGGAATAATGGTTAAAGGTGTGAAGTATTTCGTACTGCGAGCGTGATATCTGGAGAGGCTGGTGTCCAGGGGTCCAGGAGGGCCGATGATGATGAAGAATAAAGCTTATTTTTCTAAGCTTTATATTTATATAGAAAGCATATAAGACGAGACTTACAATTTTTGAAATGGCTATGGATTTTGACTTTCATTAATTTGAGGAAATTCATTTAGCTCGCAGAATTGACAATCAAGCTCTAGAGTGGAACCCATCGGCTAAATGTTTTAGCTTATTTAATACTTTTAATGAAAGTATATTTTTTGAAAAAAAAAAGCCCAGTTTCGTGGCTATTCTGCTCTAAAGCTATTTGATCTGGCGGTATATTATGTTGTTAATAAATTTAATAAATTTATGAAACTTTAACTTTATCCATCACCTTAAGTAGTTTATTATTAGTCTCAGATTTAAACGAGAGTCTGTGTCTATACAGAAGTCCCGTGGAAAATATGCGAACTTAAATGTAAAGTTTGTGACACCGCGGCTAAGTGACTTCTTTCGTAGAAATACTCATAAAACCATTGATTAAGCCCTGAACCTATTAATAAACTAGGATTTATAATAAGTAATAACCTTATCAGTCTAGCTAGACGAGGACTTGTCGAGAAAAAAGGGATTATGTAGTCATTTTCTATGTTTCGGTATATTTTTCTTGGATTCCGTGCGACTTTCTTAGCGTTTCTCTTAGCTTAGTAGATATTTACGACACTACAAAAGCAAATAAAATGATATATTATTCTCTTACATAATTTTATAAGGCATAATAAAATATTGTTACTTTGTAACACACGCTTGTTGAACAGCTTGAGAGAATACACCCCTTATTTGAATACAAAGGTACAGTCGCGCGCGAAAGCATTATGCTTAAAATAGTTGCATATTATTATGAACAGTAAAATTTTATTTCACTTTTAGAGAAAGCGTAGCTCACGTAAAAATGTCAAAGATTATACGCTTTGGAGTTAATTTCATAAATATTAACAATGGTGTTTTAAATTTTACGATTGTATACTTGTTGTATTGGAAGAAAAAGGACACGGCTTTGCGTCTTATTATGATGAAGAAAAAATTTGTTAAAAAGGCCTATTATAAAAAATTATTGTATTGGGGACAGTGATGTGTACAAATTACTCTTAATTTACACTTGAAAATCATAAAAAAAGTTAAATAAACATTTAAAAATATATTTTAAGGAAATGTTGTGAAATTCGCCAAAATTTATGAGGGAAACGATAGAATACTATAATACACAATAGAATGGCTGTCAACCTTATTTTGTACGACACATACAAGCAATAACGTCGTATTATCACTACTACAAACCCGATTCGCTGTGTTGACATACAGATTTTAATACATATTCATTTGTAAATAGCGTGCAATTTGGCATTTTCTAAATAATTTGCATGGGAAATTTGGAAACGATTGTAATGTCAAAAAACATCTGGTGTTGACATTTATACGTGTGAATTGACGTGTTAGTGAAATTTTAGTGGCTACACGGGCTCCGCCCGCTCCCCCGTTCCATTAAGTATGTATTATAATATTCTATGGGGGCAACGCTGATCCAAAACCCCCCTCTTAGAAATAAGAGAAAGACGTATCTTACCGTTTCGGCATATATATATATATATATATATATATATATATATATATATGTATATAATATAATATCTGATCATTATCATGTGCACTGTTTAACATAGATATAAACAATAGGACCGCCCACGGGGTATGTTGCTGTGGTCCATAGACATCTACATCTATCCTCGATTACTAATCTAAATGCAGATTCGTTGTCACCCGTGAGGATTAAGATGGAATGCCTCGTTTCCAGTAAAAAAAGGTCTCAGGTTCTCTACACTCACCATACGAAACACAGCAGCATTAAGCTGCTATTTTACGCTGGTATTCTGTGAGAGCGTGGTACTTCCTCGGTCGAGCCGACCCATTCGTACTACAACTATAGATATTACTAATACAACTGCAGCATGGCTCTACCACGTATAATCCTCTGCCTCTGTCACCTCTTACGAAACCCACGTGATGATATGGAGTTAGTGAATTATTTTCCACCGCTACTACACGGCAAACTAAGTACCTACTAGGTTATCGATAAATTCGTCACGTGGGTGTTGTAAGAGGCAACAAAAGGAAACTGAACCAGGAGTTGGGCAGCAGCATCTTCCTGATAACAGCTGAAAAAAATAAAAAGTTGCGGTTGTCAGGCCGCTTGTCAAGAGTGGCAACGATGGCCAATATGAGGTATAATAAGGGAGGCTTAGAGACTTTTGATAGGCTGTAAAGATTTATTATCTTTACAGTACACACAGTACTATGATAGTATATGTATTTATATGTTTGAATATATGTAAGGATAGATCATATATGTATAGTTTATTTATTAGTAGTATGTATATATTATGTAGTTAATTATCATTTTTTGTGTTCTTTTATTCTATATTGCCACACCCACGTCAAACTCTCACCACTCCATGGGTTGACTGGTAGAGAATGCCTCAAGACATTAAGTCCGCCCTTTGTATTCTTTTAATTAAGGATGCAATAAAGAATAAAATAAAATAAATAATAAATATATTATGCACAGAATAATATTAGAGCACCACAAGCTTCGATCAAGAAACCGCAAGATTCACGCACGTTGCACGTTTAGCTAAAACGTCATAATAAGGCCAAAGTGTCTCGCTTTGGAAAAAGGCCTACGGCAAGCAGTGATTTTCCACAGGTTGATGATGAAGTAAAACGAAATATATTTATTTATTTAAGACCACCAACAAGATATGGGTAAGGTCGTAAAAAAGTGTAAATAACGCACTGGAAGATATAACACAATAACGTACTGGAATAATATAAAGGTCAATGTTCACTTCGGAAATGGTGTAAGTAAAATCCATTTTAAAATATAATCAATTACTTATTTTCATGAAATTAAGATTAAATAATCAAAAACGAATCTAAGACTATGCATAGACTATGCATATCTTGCATGTTGGCGAAACTAAACACCAAAGTAACACAACACAGTAGAATTAAAGCCTTTAACAAAATAATGTGCTTACAAAAAACAGTAGGTACTAATCAAAGTAGGTTATTCATGAAAGAAACATGACGAATTTAACAAATATATGTTTACAGTTTACAATTAGTACAGATACCGTAATTTTACCATTTATCACAGAATTTTGTTTTACTGTTTTTTTTTTAATTATAAGGGCTATCCCATTTGAGACTATTCGCGTTCGCACAGAGCCATATTTAAGAAGAAATTGAAATTTAAAAATGCGTTTTTTTAATGTAATCAATAGCCGAACTATAATATAGTATTAATTTAATATGTAATGATTTAAAAAAAAACTTTTTGTGTTTATCTAATAAACTCAGCATACAAATATAATAAAGCCACATTAAAAATGTGTTTTTAACAATAACTTATTTATATTTTGCCATTTAATAAAATTTTAAAAAAATGCTTCTTATCATTTAAAACATTTTTTATATTATGGTCCTATGTGAGTGGAAAAGTTGACGAAAGGCGACGACCTCTTAATTAAAACGGACCTAGTTCGGCTACTGAGAGACTCCTAGTAATAATAAATCTGAATAGTATAACACTCCACTCTTATGTAGGTACGTCAGAATAACATTACATCTTTTTCATTTCACCGTAGTCGGTTAAGTTATGTGAACATTCCTTTTTTAAAATTCCGGTGTGTGACATAACAAACACCATAACGCACGTAACGAACTGGAACGAACACACTCGAAAATTTAAAACTCAACAATAAATACCGGTCATAAATGATGCGCGATTTACTTAATATAACCTGACATACACTAGTAATTGACTATAAATTTCGAATCAGGAATCTAGTAAACGATATCTTTGTACTTCACACGTAGAATTGACATATTTTTGTCATTAGACCACAAGAAATTCCATAATTTATAGCACAAATTTCGGGCAGTGTCTACAGCGTCTGTCAGGACACTGCCCGAAATTTGTGCTATAAATTATGGAATTCACAATTGTTTACAGTCATGCCTACAAATGACAAAAATATGTCAAAACTGACATTTGACAGTAAGCGTACGGCATTACCTCATCGATATTAGGTCAATAATGTAGTTTAATGTTGAAAACAAAAAATCTACCCCATATCGAATCGGAGTAGCACACTGGATAACTTTTGGAGACACAAATTAAAATGAGATTATTTTCCACTAGCATTGTATTATTGCAATAATTTATACATTATCACACGGCATCTTTATTGCTTTCAAAGTAAACTACAATTTTAAAACCATAATGCTATATTATTTTTATTTGTTGCATTTTTTCGACCCGTAAGTTGATAGTAGACAAATAAATTTTGTATGCAGCTTTATTTTGTTGATTCAAAAATATTTTTTATTTTTTATGTCTAAGCCTCTTGAATATTATGGTTATTTCTACATTATTCTAAACATGATTATCAATGTTTTATTAATAATAATATTATCATACTTTTTGTTAGCGTATGGTATTCACAATCAAACATGGGCCCACTCAAAACTTTCAAAAAGTACATTTTTTACGACGTTACCCATATCATATATATATATATATATATATATATATATATATATATATATATATATATATATATATATATATCACATAACATAATACATATAAAAAACATAAAACACTCACGCCTGTCACCCAGAGGGGTAGGCAGAAACTACGGACTTCCATTTGGCACGATCCTGACATACCTCTTTCGTCTCCTTTACATCCATATATCTACGCATACATGCTCGTCGGTTAAGGGTACTTCTAACATGGCCCATTTTCAAAATATCGCCAATTTGGTCGATAAACTTTTTCCTTGGGCGTCCCTTCCCGACTCGGCCATTCACATCTGCCATATAAATTTGCTTTGTCACTCTTTCCTCATTCATTCTTTCTACGTGACCAAACCACCGAAGCATTCCTTTCTTAATCCTGGTCACAACATCATCTTGCATACCACATTTATCTCTTATCACGCAATTTCTCACACAATCAATATATCACATCGTTTAATATGTATTAACAGACTTTACAAACAGGCGACTACTTTAGGCAACGCACCTACAATTCCCCTGGTGTTGCAGTTGTTCGTAGGCGGCGGTAGTCACTTTCCATCAGGTGAGCCGCATGATCGTTTGCCCCTTATTATTTAGATTTCTATGGAACATAGGCATATAGGGTCGGCGTGTTAAAACAAAGAGGTAAAAAAGATTAAATATATTTCATATATCTTAATCATATATGACCTAATTTATAATTTCTAATATAATATTCCTTCTAATAAAAATTATTATTATTAGTACTTTAAACTGCGGTAGCTCAGGAGACATTCATTCATCATCATTTCTTCATCAGCATTCTTTTAAATTTCATGATTAGCTAGCCAACTCGAGTTTGATTTCCGCCTGCAACAATGAAATTGTAAATTCCAATTTTGGTATAAAAATTGTATAAGGCGTATATTTTTTATTCTACTAGCTAGTATGTTGCGAATTGCTGCCACAGAAAAAAAATACGAAAATATCGTCTTAAATTTTGAAGGGTTATATTGTTTCATTACGAATGATAATAAATTCATTAAAATGAAATAAGTTTTATGACTTTCAAATAAATTTGTAGGTATGATTTGCGCTCCACTTATTGTAAGTTAATTGTACTATGCCTATAATCTTGTACTACTAGTGCAATCAATAAGTTGGCAAAGTTTTACCACAATCTGATGAATGGTGTGGCAGCACATCAAATAATAACAAACAAAATTTAATTTTTATATATTAGATTTCTTAGTAGGTATAAGAAGTTTAAAATATAATGATTTCTTATATTTACGCGAACACTACACATTGAAATAATACTAATTTTTACGGAATTTATCGCGTATATTTAATTTCTTAAATACCCGACGTTTCGAGAGCTTTACAGCACCCATGGTCACGGGAAGGACTGAGATGTTCAACGTCCAGATGTCATAGTTAACCGCGGTTACCATATATTAAAATTTAACTTTTGTTCCGATCTACATAGTATGAACTTATGGTATCATGAAGTCTTGCAGTTGTATGCTTGGGTTGGGATTTAATTTTATTTATTATCGGATCCCAAGCAGATGGTAGCACCCAGCCATCTTCTATATTGAAATTAGGATGTTTTTTGATTTCAATAGCCTCGCGAATCATCCTAGGAAGGAATCGGTGTTCTTTAGCGAGGATTTGTGGTCTATCAAATCTGAGGTAGTGACGGGGCGATCCTGTACGTGTTCACAGACTGCAGTCCTATAATAAATAAAATTAAATCCCAACCCAAGCATACAACTGCAAGACTTCATGATACCATAAGTTCATACTGTGTAGATCGGAACAAAAGTTAAATTTTAATCTATGGTAACCGCGGTTAACTATGACATCTGGACGTTGAACATCTCAGTCCTTTCCGTGACCATGGGTGCTGTAAAGCTCTCGAAACGTCGGGTATTTAAAAAGTTAAATATACGCGATAAATTCCGTAAAAACTAGTATTATTTTAAAGTTTAAAATATGTTTGGTAAACGTCATTTTTTAGTTGACTGTCGTTTCAAAGTTTGCATTTCTCTTAAAAAAGGTACAGTTACCAAACTGTGATTAATTCGGTGTACTTGAGGACTTAATGCATGACTTGATGGTGTTTGTCCACAACGCTGCGTATTGAATCATTACATGCCCTTTACAAGTCCACTGCTGAACATAGGGCTCCACTAAGGAATGCCTTAAAGCACCGTCCTGGGCCACTTGCATCCATCAACTTCCTGCATGACTTACCAGGCCATCACTCCATCTAGTACTACTACTTTGCTTACCGGTACGAGACTGCCACTCGAAAACCTTTTTTCCTTATCGGTTCTCGGTTCCTCCGAATAAAAAAATAGTTTTTTTTATCCCGTTACAGTCATCAAAGTCCTATTTTTTTATTTATTGTTAAATAATATACAGTACAGTTTTACAATAATAAAATGCCGCTATACTCAATTGTTTATCGCGACACTGTTCTCGTCACTCTCTAAAATCGATCTCATTTTATCATGAGTGCAGGGAATATAAAATCGCTTTAAAATGATAGGTTGGTAAATTACTATAAAATATAACTTTTTGCGTGGCAGACGCTGCAGGTCGTGCTGCAGCTGTATTATGGCTGCATCAAAACAGGTTGGCTCGACCAGGAGAACTACATTCCCACAGAATACGAGCCTGAAAGAACAGAATAATGCTGTGTTTCGCGTGGTGGGTGTAGATAACCCGAGATCCCTTTTACCAGTGGCGAGGCATTCCATCTTAGTCCTCTGGTGTAACAACGCATCTGAATTTTAACTTACACGATCCCTATGGGACGCAGTATTCATTGACCATCAGGTAGACGGTGTGCTCGCTTGTCACGCTTATTCTATAAAAATTTAATGGGGAAAAAAATAACTTAATTATGGATTTAACGAGGTTGAATGATTCCCTTTACAAAACTAAATATACACAGGATCCAGAAAAAATAAAGGCTAATCTTTATATTTTTAACATAAAGTTGATTTTGCTATGACATTATAAAACTCAGAAGTATTGATATCTTTGTTCTCGAGGCATTGTGTGAGAATTGATATGCCACTTATTGAGAAGGGACCATAATAATTAAGAAAGACAATGAAGCGGGAAGAATGGTTTTAATTAAAACCTTTTGTGCTGTAACAAATTGATGTTACTGTGACATAATTGTATTATACATTCCCTGAGAGGCAGTTGTTATGTTATTGGACCTCGTGGATCAGTAGCGTAGATCCCATTTTAAAGTACCATCGTTTTTTGTTAATTGTAACGATAGTATTATATATAATATTAATTTTCGGTGTTTATCATAGAGAAAATATCCGCAGTAGAACCAGAGCAACCGACATATCGTCAGATCGGAAGGCTAAAGACACTGGAGCGGCCATATATTGTATTATAATCTCCACGTTAGGATTACTTCCTGTAACCGGAGGGCAGTTTACATACATAAATTTTACAATTAAAAACATTCAGACCCGGAACAATTATTTGTAGGCCATAAAAATATTAGATCCGCGCGGGATTCAAAACCGCGGCCCTCAGCGACGCAACTAATCGCTTAGCTAATGCACAACCCACCTGTCAATGAAGGCCTCATTGACAAGTAGATTGATATTAGTACCGGATGTCTAGCAACTTTGACTCAGCTCCCCGTGATCAGTCAAGATTTGAATTGTGCCAATATAAGAATGTACAAGGCCATCTAATCGTTGCTACGAGGGCTTTTTGAGCATGGTCTTTCCGATAGTCATCTTTTACGAAACCCACGACACAAAATGCGATGATGGATTCTTTTAGGCTGCTATCAGACGGCAAAAGCATTAAGACAATTTATTTTGTCATATTTTGATGATCCCATGTCATCCCGTGGGTGTCGTAAGAGGTGACAGGGGGAAACAGATTAGCAGAAAGGCAACAGCGTCTTCCTAATAACGACTAAAAGTAAAAATAAACTGCAGTTGACAAACCGCTCGCCAAGCGTGGCAACTATGGCAAATATCCCACCCATGACATTGAAGTATTATGTATTTCCGTACTAGAACAGCTATTTCAAACAAAAAATGTGCGCTACTCTGTATTCGCGCTGTTAGTTTTTTTTTATCATAGAATAAACACAGGTAGAATGATCAGTAGGTAATAATAGATTGTAGGTATTGTTAAATAGGTAAAGCGTAATTACGATAACTTATAAATTTCTACAAAAAATGTGTATAATAATATATTCGTCCTATACTTAAGTACCCACAGAAATATCGCATCTGAACCAATTAATTTCATAATCTATATTCTATGACACGAGATGGCGTCTTAGGAATAATTTGTTTTATTATTAATACAAAATACTTTTTATTGATTAACTATCTTATTAACCGATGAAAAGTAATTCCTTGGTTTTTACTGACATTTCTTTAATTATTTGTGCAATATCTAAGTACACACGACGGCATATTTTTATTAAGAGATTTTTTTAAATCAACACAAAACGTCTCTACAAGCGTCTAGCGAGTGACTGATTAAAGTGCGGTGTATGCACCGCAGTTGAGTGGAACAGAGTAGCTGAACGCAGTTTCGCCTCTAGTACGTAGTACATAATAGCTCAATGTCCCATGAGCAATATATAGGGGTAGCCCATGTTAAGAAGAGGACTTTAATATGCTGTAACGGCAAGGGTAACGGTGAAGGTATTCTTTTTTATAGAAGTGTGTCAAACGAGTATTCAAGCCACCCGATGGTAAGTGAATGCCGTGGCTCATAGATGCCTATATCTTTCCTCAATAAAGATCTCAAAATGCATTGCATTGTCACTTCTGAGGTCTAGAATAGAATAGAACAAAATGAGAACTTCATATATAGTACGTGAGGGTAATATGGTGATCTGGTTAGTATGGTCACTTTCTTATAACTCAAAAACTGCAGCCTTATTTGCATAGAAGGCTATATGATACGATAGCTCCTCATCAACCAATCAAATAATAAAGAGTCAAAAGGACGCAAATCTAACAGTTCATACTGTAGTAAATATTTTAGTCGATTTTAGTATGGCGTAATGTAGTTAGTTTTTATTAAGTTGATTTTCGAAGTGTTTCTAATTATTGCCATAACTTATTTGCCATTTTTATTAACATATTGGTAATAGTATCCGACTTTGTGTTTTTGTATCTATACTCCTACTAGTTTTGGTTTTATAGGGCGGCAAAACTTAAGGTGACCATATTACCTTGACGTACCTTATAATAAGAGTTTCCTAACTAAATAACTTTAAATTACTATTTAGAAATTGATCTTTTGACTAGGCTAGCTTAAGGGGAGGAAATGGTTCCCGAAACACAGGTATACTTGTTCAGGGGCCAAGGAATTAATAAATTTATGTAAAAAAGTTGTATTATAAAATAAATAAATAAATAGGAATAATTTTAATTCAGAGGAATTTACAAGAATGATTACTGAAAGTCATTTATGCTTTTTTACATAATAGGGTGACAAACGAGCACACAGTTCAACTGATGGTAAATAGTTGCTAGGGCCTATAGACGTCTACATCTATCAAAATGCAGATGCGTTGTCACCATTGAGGATTAATAGGAATGCTTCGTTTTCGGTAAAATGGGTTACCACTTGTTAGAAAAAAATATCTGTCTTGGAAATAAGCAAGAAACCCAGGAATCCACTAAGATAAAATACCGCGTTATTACGAAAAATTTCTTCGATTCTCACCACCAGCATAATGCTGCTGTTTTAAGCTGGTATTTTGATACTTATTGATGTAAGTGTGAGTTGTGACATCGAATTCAGAAGGTGCATACAAAGTATTGAGTCTTATGCGCTATGGTGTATTGAGTGGAGTAATCATGTCGCAAATCGTAAGATTTCATCATTTGCTTATTTATTTCAAATCTTTAATGCACATAAAGTGTACATGTGGCAGAGTTAATACCTTTAGACATTATTTACCAGTCAACCTCGAGCTAAACAGATAAACTTAAGCAGGATCATTAAAATCATAAAAATATGTAATATAAAAAGTTGTTAGTGGTGGTCAAGAATATGCACTACCCCATATCTTCCCGTGGGTGTTGTTAGAGGTGACAGAGGGAAATATGCAGGAGATGGGCGGCAACATCTTCCTGATAACAACAATATCAAAATAAAAAACACCTGCGGTTGCTCACCCGCTCGTAAAGCATGGCAACTATGGAAAACAAAGATATTAATTACTTTGCAACTATCCGCTTAATTAAATACAATGATGTGTCTTACCTAGATTGAAGAGCACCTCCCGCCCTCCCTCAATTGCGTGCACTAATTTTCGGGATTAGTGCACGCAATTGAGGGAGGGCGGAAGTCGCTCTTTAATGTAGGTAAGACACATCATTGTATTTAATTAAGCGGATAGTTGCAAAGTAATTAATATCTTTATTATAATGGATTTCCGCAGAGTAACACCTGATTCTATCAACTAACTATGGAAAATGTGTGATCCGCCCCATGATGAAAGTTACGAAGAGACGGTCCCTAGTCCCCGGCGGCCCCGCTATTCCTGGCTACGGTGGCGACCATGGTAACGGCGGGGCAGGGGGTGCTAAGAGTCTACGGTAGGAGGTTCGATTGCCAGCTAAGACGACTCAACCTGGCAATATAACGAACTATAACGTACAACATAACTATAACGTACGCACCCAAGCGGCCAGCAGCTGGCCGATTTCATGGAGAAAGACGACACTTTATGATGAACTCTTTCTTCCAGAAGCGGTCCCACATTAAGTGGACCTGGTCGGGCCCCGACGGTTCGACAAAAAATGTGATTAACTTAATAATGCGACTAGACAGGAACTGTTCAGTGATGTCTCAATGATCGCGAGGATAAAAACTGGCGGTGATCACCGAATGGTTAGAAGCACACTGAACCTAAATATTAAGTTGGAGAGGTCTCGTGTAGTGAAGGCAAAATTCCGTACCCCTTGTGCTCTAATCCACAGTCCCGAAAACTTTCAGCTCGAGTTACAAAACTATTTTAGCCTAGAAAACTACAATACCGTGGACGATATAAATGACAAGCTAGTGGAAATTGTCCATGCGGTTGGACCTAAGTTCTGTAAGATCCATCGCAGAAGAACACAAAAACTCTCCGATTACACTCTTAATCTCGTGACTATTAGACGGGAAATGAAGCTGCAGTCTTCAGCAGATTTGACAGCATACGGGCAACTGAACAGACAGATCTCCAATTGCATGCGGCGGGATTTACGCAACTTTTATTAAATTTAAAAACCTCGTATTAAAGATGCGATCGAGCGGAATCAGGGCTTTAAAATCTTTGCCAGGGATCTGTCTGCCAGAAAGAACCAACTGTTAAAGCTGAAAACCGAGTGTGGCAGTATTGTTTACGGGACACCTGAGATTTTGAGTGAGATTGAGAGGTTCTATGCGCAGGTGTACACGTCATCGTTGGAGCCACAAGCAACTGTGAACAAAAATCAAAAAAGCCAAAAGCCAGTCTCATCCAACACTATTCCGATAATATCCCGGATGTCAGTCTGTGCGAGATTAGAATGGCTCTCCAGCATCCTAAAAACGGCAAATCTAATCATTCATTTGCAATCCAAGTGTACGTATTATGTAGTTGGTTTAAATTAAAAATGTGCTTACTACTTAGACGCCTTTTTCAGGAACTGCAAATTTGAGGAGTACACTGCTAATATACATAAAAATACTTAAAAGCTAGATAAATATGAAAATAAATGATAGTGTTTTTTTAAATCTAAATACAAGGAATATTTACTGAGTAAAAGGGTGTTTTGTTTTAAATATTTACTGATGCTTGATTGAAATTTGGTCAGTTCTGATATGTTTTTAGGCGAGGATGGAATTACAGCGGAGCTTCTGAAAGCGGGTGAAAAAAGGTACTTGAAGTCCTTTAAAGACTCTTTAATTCAGTCCTCCATGGTTGGACTACTCCGGAAGCATGGAGTAGAAGTGCCGATAGCCGAAACCCGCTAATAACGGTATATTGTTATAACGTTATATTATTTCGTTTTTATATTAATTGGAAAATATTTGAAAATAATCGTATACGCATGTAGGTACATTTATTTTAAAATAATATTTGTAACTAGTAACCTGTGCCGTATTAGACTTGTATTTAGACTTTTAGGCAGTGTGCGAGCGGACAGTGAATAGAGCCGACGCTTCTCATTTTTTAACCGCACGGTAGAATCTAACATACATTTAAATACACTTACATAATATCTTAGCTAAATCAGTCTAGAAAACGTTTACATGTACTTGGGCGTACACGCATCGCAGTTCCGAAAAGAGATTATCGCTAACCACCTACGCATCAATAACACTCACCACTTTCTAACTACCAAACATACAATGAAACTATAAACATGACATCGATAACAGTATCAGTACTAACGTGTATTGCAACTACTACCATAGTGTTTGATCTAAAGATCTTGCAAAGTATCACATTTGCAGTAGGTACACCTTTACACCTTCCGATATATAAAGGGATAAAAACTTCGATCAACAATACCATGTTGATCGAAGGGTAAAAATATCCCAACGGGACCATAGTTTGCGGCATTATTTAGAGGTGTTGATCCGTGAATTTGTAAAGGTTTTTATGATGATGATAATTACTCGAAAAAATCGAAAGGAAACTGGTGTGTCTTAAAAACAACAAAAATATCAAGAACGTGTAAAGTCCGCTGACTCTCATTGCGGTTGTAGGGTGGATACGCCTGTGCTCAGCTGTGGGACGTATATAGGTTACATTACTTAACATAATACAAGGTATTAACACAAATCTCTTTAGAACTGGGACTTGGTAATTCGGTTTAAATAAATATTGTAAATATCCTATCTCATTAACATACAACTTAGTTATGTACAACATTAAAGGACAACAATTTATGTGAAGTATTCTAATATAATTATAATATAATGAAATAATTTAATTGTAACTATAATATTTTTATAACTTAGGGTTGAATGGAGCGAACATAACTTTTTCAAGGATCTATTCTGTCGTTTTACCTGTATTGCCAAATAAAAATAAATTAGAATTTGAAGTGTAAGGCCAGGCTCCCAATCGATGGAGTAACGACCTGGTAAGACATGCAGAAAGTCGATGGATGCAGTTGACTCAGGACCGTGCGTTGTGACATTTCTTAGAGGTGGCCTATGTTTAACTTTGAATAATTTTAACTATGTTTAATTTTAATGATGATGATGATGAAAATGAAAACTGATTATTTTTCATCGTAAGAAATTAAAATTTCGTTTGTTAAACGTCAACATGTTTTATAATCTACTATCGTTACGTTTAATTCAAAATTATTGTTTTTATTTTTTGTAAAATATCAGTGCCATAGGCTTCTACTCAGATCACATGTTACCTACACCTTATTTTTTTCCAGACGGTAAAAAAGGTCATACACTATAGGAAGAAGAAGGAGATATATTGGTGAATATTTTTAGAGAAAGAATTCATTAGTATAGTCGAGCAGCAACTAAAAATACATAAATCATTGAAATGTGAAAGCATCTCTGCTACATCGCAGCTTTTTAATTCTATAGGTCCATCTCCTCACTTGTAACGCTTCTTGCGACTCCCACGGGAAAGAGATAGGGTGGTCTAAGAAACCCTATCCTACCAAATGTTTGCAAAGTTTCTATATTATCACCTATTATCCTCTTAGCTACGACGACTCTGTTAAATCAAGCTGCATGCAAAGGGAGCTATTTAACCGTGATTTGCTTCACATTGATAATTTGTCAAGTATACATCTTACCAATACCTTGTAATCCTGTTTTGCGCAAATAATAAGTCTCCGTAGAAACTGACTATCGTGACCAAAATTCGGTGTAAAGGATATTATTAAATTGCTTACCACAATTAATACCTACGTCTCTCATACCATTTTTAACGTAGTAGGGATATAAATATAAATTTCCTTATGACGTCAGCTACGAAAAGCAAGTAATCATCTCAGTTCTTTATATAGTAAAAAGTATGCTTCCTTTCAGTTTTGAAAGGGCTATGGAACAATTAGTTAACTGTTCTGCTTCAAGAAGTGTTAGCCGACATATATTTTGAACTTGGGAGAACCATTCTGCAGACATATTATGATTGTAGTACGAATGAGTCTCGCAGAATACCAGCGTAAAATATTAGCTTAATACTGCCGTTTTTTGTATAGTGAAGGCTCTACCTTCACCATACAAAAACCGGTGAACCTTTTTACTCGAAATGGAATGCCCCGATTCCACCTTAGTCCTCGAGAGTGACAACGCATCGATTCTTAATCGAGGATAGATATAGATGTCCATGGGCCACCAAATCTACTTACCATCGGGTGGACTGTGTGCTCGTTTGTTACCTTTATCTTATAAAAAATACAAACAATAATATTATCTAGTGTTTGAGCTTAGTATGAAGTTTTACTTGTAAATGTTTTTTCAACACAATTTTCCCATGTAATGTACCAACAAACATTGTTGTCGAAGCGTCATCATTCCGAAAGAAATCTCAATTCCAATTAAGCAGTAAAGATAAAACAGCAAGATTATTTCACATTTACAAATTCGCCTTTTGTTGGTTAATATAGCCCGTTATAAATAATTCTGTCGGTTTGTGCCGACACGACGACGTCTCAATGGGCAATAGTTTGATATTGTGCAAATGAACCCGGGGGCGGATTGATGTGTTTTATACTGAATAATTACATTCCGAATCTTCATTAATTGATGTCAGTGTTGCCCCCAGAATGTGCGAAAACATGACCATTGTAAGATGACCTCGCGTTTTTCGTTGCGCCAATGGATTACCGGTTCGCTAGAAAACGGAGGTGGTGCTTTTGAAGAGGTTAAAAGCGTGTTGTATGGATCGCTCGTGTACATTCGCTTTCTATACTTAGACAAATCGCATCGCGTCGTATTTTCAAAAAACGGTTAGTTAGGATAGCGTGTTAGTGCCTCCCAAACTTTTAAAAATAAGCTTACAAATGGCGAAATAGTTTTAGCTAAATTAAAAACACATAAATATTAATTGTTTGCTAATTAAAAAAAATGTTTGCATTGCTAAGACATTTTTTAAAAACTTAATATAGCTTAAGTAAATCCCATATATTATGTAAATCACACAAAATATAGGTTAATTGTAAACTTTGGGAAACGCTGACCAAAGTAACTATTAAAAAAGACATCTATAGTTTACGACTAGTGAATTTCGTGCTGTGATAATATAGTTATATTTTTTATTTTATTTTTTTAGTTATATTGCCATTGGAGATTTTAAAAAGGAAGGAAGAATAAAGGTAAGTTTTTTTTATTTTATACTATAAAATTGGTATTTATTTCGTGATTTAAAACCGTAATTCGATTTTTGCCTTTGTTCTTAAAGTTTTAAATAATAATTTTTATTACGTGTTGTTTTAGTTAAATATATTTTGCCGCAACCTCTTAGTGATAAAATACTCTTAATATCGTAATTGCGGAACTTCCACCTATGCTATTGAACGACATCTTTTTAATTTTGTGATTAAATTTTAGAAATGTAATTTTCCACATTTTTTATAGAATAATGTTAACAAACGAGCATACAATCCACCTGATAGTAAGTAGGTGCTGTAGCCCATAGACATCTACATTTATCCTCAAATAAAAATCAAAATGCAGATGCGTTGTCACCCGTGAGGACTAAGATGGAATGCCTCGTTTCCAGTAAAAAAGATTCCGGTCCTCTACACTCACCATACGAAACACAGCAGCATTTGCTGCTATTTTACGCTGGTATACTGTAAGAGTTTTATCCTTTCTGGTGGAGCCGACCCACTTGTGCTACAATCATAGCTGCAGCAGTAGCTGCAGCTTGACTCCACCACGTCAATATATAGGGTACATAAAAATATCCAACGTCTTAAAGGTTTATTTATTTAAAAAACTAAATTGGGTATCTACTACTGCTTACATAATTATTTTAGTAGAAAAAGTAAAAGTTATGTTGCAGCCTTTACGTCCCAATGCTGGACACAGGTATGCTCTCTATTTCTGAAAACCTTATAGAGAAATTAGTCCACTCAATTGACAGACTTCCCATGATTTTTTTACGTGGTAGAGCCATGCTGCAGTTATATTAGTAGTATAGTTGTAGCACGAATGGGTCGGCTCGACCGGGGAAGGACCACGCTCTCACAGAATACCAGCGTGAAATAGTAGCTTGATGCTGCTGTATTTCGTATGGTGAGTGTAGAGAACCGGAGACCCTTTTTACTGGAAACGAGGCATTCCATCTTAGTCCTCACGGGTGACAACGCATCTGCATTTTGATTCGTAATCGAGGATAGATGTAGATGTCTATGGGCCACAGCAACCACTTACCATCAGGTGGACTGTGCGCTCGTTTGTCACCCTATCCTACAAAAAAAAAAAGAAAAAAAAGATGTGTATTTTATCCCTTAGACATGGTTGACGTGGTTTCATCCCGTTGTTTACATCACCCCCGATTACGTAGTAAATAAGAACATAAACGTATTAACAAGTTTGTTGGTGCCGGCGGGAACGATCCCGGGTTGTCTTGCGTACTATGGAATTTATGTAATGCGTATATCGCCTGAACTACAACGGATCTGATATACATCAATAAAAATTACCTCTGTTAAAACTTGGATTCTGCTTCTAAGAGACGGTATGGAGGCAAAGCTGCATCAAATGTTGCCATATTTACCTTAAACACCTACCGTAAGTTTTTGTACGTGTTAGAGCCACGCTGCAGCTATTGTATATTTATGGTTGTAGCATGAATGGGTCGGCTCTACCGGGGAGGGAGCACGCTCTCACAGAATACCAGCGTAAAATAGCAGCTTAATACTGCTATATTTTGTTTGGTGACTGTAGAGATCCGGAGACCCTTTTTTACTGGAAACGAGGCATTCTATTTTAATCCTCAGAGGTGACAACGCATCTGCGTTTTGATTTTTAACCGAGGATAAATGTAGTATATAGTGTAGTGTAGGATAGAGTCTAATGTCTATGAGACACATCATCCACTTATCATCAGGTGGACTATGTTCTCGTGCTCGTTTTTCACCCTAATTCTATAAAAAATAAAGTAGTACGTAAACCGTGTAGTGGTAGTGTAACAATATCCACTATCCCATATCATCCAGGAGGTCTGATAAGAAGCGGCGGAGGGAACTGAAACAGGAGATAGGCAGTAGCATCTTTCGGATAACAACACAAAATAATAAGAAACTGTGCCTGCCCAGCGTGGCAAGTATGGTGAAATTCCAATGAGGTAATCTATGGCGAGGACCACTTTCGACAGTGGACTTTTATAGGCTATAATAGATGGATAGATGAATAGTTCATAATTCGATAAAGTTTTCAGTAAAAAATACAAAACATCTTTCCTATCATCTCTTTGAGGAGACCATGGTGGTACAAAGACATGGGTTACAGGTCACAGTCAGCGCTTAGTCTCTGTTATAAGTACCGTTACAGACTATCAAATGTCCTCTAACCCTATCAGAAGAGTGGGCAGTGCTATGTTAGCTCTTTTCCCCACATCGACTCTCAAGCAGTCCACTGCCGAACTTGATCTTCTTTTAAGGATTTTCAATGTTTTCATTAATTTATTGCATCCTGTCAAAAGTTAAAGTCACAGCTGAACGTAGATATTCTTTTAGATTGTCTCCTAGGTAAGATATTTCTCATAGTCGCCTGGCAAGACGCTTGGCAAGTGGGTTGCCCTCCCAAGTTGGTTATTTTTATTCAGCTGTTATTAGGAATATGCTGCTGCCCATCTCATATAAAACACTCGCGCCTGTCACCCAGAGGGGTAGGCAGAGACTCTCTCTCTCTCTCTCTCTCTCTCGCCTCTTCCACATCCATATACCTACACATACATGCTCGTCGGTTAAGGATACTCTTAATTTGGCCCATTTTTAGTATATCGCCAATTTGGTCGACAAACTTCCGTCTAGGACGTCCCTTTCCGACTCTTGCATTGATGCATTCCATTCTTCCATTCATGCTGCCCATCTCCTGGTTTAGTTTCCATCTGTCACCTCCTACGACATCCATGGGACGATACGGGGTAGTGGATATTATTCATCACAGTTTCACGGCTGTGCCCGTGTTGCCATAACAAGTCCTGTTTTACTAGGTGGTAGTTTTATTTAAATATGTGGTAGTACTTGTTTTCTTTATAGGTGTCTGTCTGAATAGTAACCACCCTCTTACCAATTACGGATGGTAGCAGCAGTGCTTGCACGGAGTGTGAGCGTCTGAAGGGTGGAACAGCCCCTATATTTACAGGCTGTGAGGCATTCCATTTAAGTCCTCAGAGGTGACACCGTCTCTCTCACCGTCTCCGTTTGAAGTTAGCTGCAGGTGTTAATGGACTGCTATGACCATTTACCATCAGGTGGACTGCAAGTTTGTTTGTCACTTAAAAAAGGTACCTAAATATCTGGTTTTCACCGAGACTCGGTTTTGACTTGAATTCTAGCTGGAGCTCACATTAAAGAGTGTAACAACAAAATCATTAACCTAGTTCCATCTCTCTTCTTATTCCTTAGAGGGTTCTTGTGTAAGGATAATTTTCTCCTGACCTTTCCTAACAACAAACACGTGGCATAACACTTAATCAGGCCAGGATCGAACTCAATCTTATATTTATTGAAAGACAACGATTATCCCTGAGTGATATGACCTTCATCCATCATCGTCATTGACATTAAAATTACATAAAAATTCACAAAATCAGCATTCACAAAACAAATAATAGCCGTGCCGAATTAATAACAAGAGTCAAAGAAAGCTTTTATAATTCGCAAAGAATTTTGTACTTTTACTTTTTTCCAAACGGAAAAGGAACTGTTGCCAGTTATCGAATTTACAAAAATTTCACGCACTTTAAAAAAGTTGCCTACGACTCACAGTTGCGTCTTTTACGTATTTATGCATTTAACGTAATCATCGTATAATCGTGAAATATGAGGTCGACAGTTCAATTATAGTAAAAGTATGTTTGAAAGTTTTGAAATAATCTATGGTAATTGTTGATCGTTTGCTATATTAAGTTGTATTAATCAATCGTAATCGATAGGCGTTACGTTTACTATAACCGTTTTATCTACTCTTTGGTAAAAAAATATTAGTATTTCTAAACCATAAATTACTAACATTATATTAATATTATATAAATAAATTTATTCGTGCTATTCTGCAGCTCGACCGAGGAACGTTAACGCTCTCACAGTATACCATAGTAAAATAGAAGCTTTATGCTGCTGTGTTTTGTATGATGAGTGTAGAGAAACTACCCTTTTTACTGGTATTATAGTATTCTATTTTAGACAACACATATAATTTTATACTTAATCGAGGATAGATGTAGCTGTCTATGGGTCACAGCATTATATATATTTTATATATTATCAGATTTTATTATATATATAGGTGTCTATGGGCATTATATATATTTTATATATTATCAGATTTTATTATATATATAGGTGCTATGGGTCAAGCATTATATATATTTTATATATTATCAGATTTTATTATATATATAGGTGTCTATGGGTCACAGCATTATATATATTTTATATATTATCAGATTTTATTATATATATAGGTGTCTATGGGTCACAGCATTATATATATTTTATATATTATCAGATTTTATTATATATATATAGGTGTCTATGGGTCACAGCATTATATATATTTTATATATTATCAGATTTTATTATATATATAGGTGTCTATGGGTCACAGCATTATATATATTTTATATATTATCAGATTTTATTATATATAGGTGTCTATGGGTCACAGCATTATATATATTTTATATATTATCAGATTTTATTATATATATAGGTGTCTATGGGTCACAGCATTATATATATTTTATATATTATCAGATTTTATTATATATATAGGTGTCTATGGGTCACAGCATTATATATATTTTATATATTATCAGATTTTATTATATATATAGGTGTCTATGGGTCACAGCCTTATATATATTTTATATATTATCAGATTTTATTATATATATAGGTGTCTATGGGTCACAGCATTATATATATTTTATATATTATCAGATTTTATTATATATAGGTGTCTATGGGTCACAGCATTATATATATTTTATATATTATCAGATTTTATTATATATATAGGTGTCTATGGGTCACAGCATTATACATATTTTATATATTATCAGATTTTATTATATATATAGGTGTCTATGGGCCACAGCATTCACTTTCAATCACTCACTCACCATCGTACGCTTTTAAGTTAAGGTTCCATAAAACAAACAAGGCCTATCAAAAAGTAAAAATTTTATTACGCGCAAGTCGTTTTGTGGTACTCGTACCTATATAGTTTATTATACTACTAAATAGATGATTGATAATAACCCCTGGGAATGAGGTGATCGCTTCCATGCTGTCTCTAAATATAAACAACATATCTTAATATATACTATATATATATATATATATATATATATATATATATATATATATATATATATAAATTACGTGTCACATTGTTTGTCCGCTATGGACTCCTAAACTACTTGACCGATTTTAATCAAATTTGCACACCGTGTGCAGTTTGATCCAACTTGAGAGATAGGATAGTGTTTTTCCCATTTACATTTACCCTCAATTTTTTGCGAATTTAAGGATTTTTAATAGGACATGACAAAGGTCGTCGAAAAAGGCAGAACAACGTCTGCCTGGCAAGCTAGATAAATTGTATATTAGATAATGTTTACAAAAGTCCTACTGGGCTTTTTTTGCTCGTTCTTCTCAGAACTAAGGATTTTTTTGACTAGTGGCTAGCCCAGTAGCAAAAGCATACATGACTTTCAGTAAGTATTTTTATTATCTATATTGAGTTAAAAATCTATTCTATTGATTGATTGATGATTGGAATTACGCTCGGACTGATGACCCATCAGTGCGAGTGTATAGAAACCCATTTACACACACTATACACTGTGGTAGTATGAATTGTGTGTTAACTACAAAAATCTCCGACACCCTAAATTTCGAGCAAAGGTGTATTTCAAAGCATATATAATCATCATAAGGTAGTTGTATCATGCCTTACATAATTGTTAAAATCACATTAAAAACAATAGCACTTCGCAATTTAATGAAAAGACAATTGAAGACGCCTTGGCATTTCTGAATGCTTTCTAACACTGTCGCGGACAGATGAACTAATTAGGTCACTGTTTACACTCAACAATGAATGGAGCTCGATGAAGCAATGTACGTTTCGGAACTTTAATTATTGTCCAGTTAAGAGTTAGTGTACCTTATTTAATTTACCGTTACCGTTTCAGCATATTAAAGTTCACATAAAAAATTGCCACAATTGCCACAGATGCCACCTTGACAAATGTGAATATTCTTACACCGCCACTACACTGCAACACGGTAACACAATATTTAATTTAATGTTATATTATATAATGAAATGACTTTTTCCGGCCAATTTCGTTCGCGTAGACATCTTCCGGGCCTTAAGAAGAAATCAACTAGGCAAGTCATGTAGTGATATAAGTGTAGGTACATTCTCACACATACGCTCGTTCACCATTATTTATTATTGCAAGTGCAAATGGATAGTTATCGGTGCCCATGAGCCACAGTATCCACTTAACATCAGGTGGACTGTATTCTAGTTTTTCACCTTGTATTTTATAAAAAAAAAAGCAAAGCAAAATCCATCTGTTAGTAAGTTATTAGCTTGCTAATGGCCAGATATCTAAATATGATTTACAATCAAAATGCAGTTTCGTTTTTTCTCCTGAGAATAAAATTGGAGCCTCGATACTATATAAAATGTAAAAGGTCTCCGGTTTCCATCATTAACCATAAAAACACTGCAGTAATTTTATGGTGGTATTCTGTGAGAGTATACTTCTTCTTTAGACCATGCTCACATGGAAGTAAGCTTTGATCGATCGATATAGATATGGAGAAAATAATATACAAATTACAAACCCAAACATGTGTTTGTTTCTGTACAAATAGACACTCTTAATGCACTGAAACTCGCGATGTAATATAATATAGGATAATCTGAGTATTATGCTATATGACTCATAAACATATTAAACATTGCCATTAAACTGCGATGGTTTTACATAATATAATAATAATAATAATGTTTATTGATAAACAAAATATGGTACACACTTATAATCTAATCTTAAGATTAAAGTTTCGGGTAGAACAAACATTTTTAAAACAATAGATACTTGAATACATAAGTTATAGTTTCATTCGAACAAGAAACAAGTTTCACCACTCCATACTCAACAATATAGTACGGGTGTCCCGAAATACGAGTAATACTATAATATATTGTTACACATAATATGAGTGTCCCTAATTAATAGCTGTAGCTTCCAAGAAATCTTGATTTTATAAAATATGAATTTTTACACGTGATAGAGCCACGCTGCAGCCGTATTATGGATGTAGCACGAATAAGTCGGCTCAACCGGGGAAGGACCACGCTCTCACAGAATAACAGAGTAAAATAGCAGCTTAATACTGTTATATTTTGTTTGGTGAGTGTAGAGATCCGGAGACCCTTTTTTTACTGGAAACGAGGCATTCCAACTTAGTCCTCAGGGGTGACAACGCATCTGCGTTTTGATTCTTAATCGAGGATAAATGTAGACGTCTATGGGCCACAGCATCCCTTTACCATCAGGTGGACTGTATGCTCGTTTGTCACTCTTATTCTATAAAAAAAGAATGTGATGATAGATCATCATATTCATATTTAATTTAATAAAAGTACCAGAGCAACGCGTTAATAAAACAACTGTTATGCTTCCTTATATTACGCGAATATCAGACATTGAATAAATCTAATTTTACGGATTTTTTCCCAACAAAATACAAAAAAAAAATCAATGTTTTCATTCAATTTATCACTTATTTCGCGCCCTAATGTGTAATTTAGCAGGCTTAGCATCATTTTTAACGACTTTGTACTATTAAATCTGTTTATAAAACTTCTAGTGCTTAGCAAAACCAACAGTTAAGGAAGTTAAGCTTAGTTACACAATATTAAGTATTGTTACACATACATACATTTATCTCTATGGAATGTTTATTATATTATAATAATAAAGTTAATTTAAAGTCAGTGAATAAAACACGTTTCAATACGCAGAAGCAAATTAACGACCACATTTCTCGTACTACTAGCGGCGTTGGTTCTTAGTATATATATAATATATATATATATATATATATATATATATATATATATATATATATATATATATATATATATAAGTTTATCGACCAAATTGGCGAAATTTTGAAAATGGGCCACATTAGGAGTACCCTTAACCGACGAGCGTGTATATGGATATGCGTATATGGATGTAAAGGAGGCGAGAGAGGTATGTCAGGGTCGTGCCAAATGGAAGTCCGTAGTTTCTGCCTACCCCTCTGGGTTTATGTATTATATGTTATGTTAGGTACGTTCCTAGTTATTGCCAAAGCTTGTTTGCAAGTTTTTTTTATTGTAAATATATTAGTTACAGTATACGTATTTGTGCTTTTGTCTTTTTTTCCTCCTAGTTTAGGTTTTATAGGACGGCAAAGCTTAAGGTGAATTATTACCCTCACGTATCTTATAAATATCCTGTCACTTGTCACCCACTTATTGTTATAAATTAATATTTATTTGTATTTTAATTTTAATTTTATTTTAATGCAACAATATGCTGGTTTATTTGCCTTTTGCAATTTGATATCTCCTCTTTTAGTAGCGGTGGACAACTTCAACTCCAGATTGCAGATGACCTTTTAAATTAGAGCAGATTTTTTCTTTATAGTGCCTAAATCGTATCAGTTTCAAAAGAAAGTTGTGCGAGGAAGGAAACTTCTGGCGAATCGCCCGGTGGTTGAGCGCTAATCATCTAGATATGGATTGTATTGCGAGTTTATGGGAGATATCCGACTTTGGTTTGGATTGGCATTAGAGACATAATTTTTTGATGATATGTTGTCATAATAAATTACTCGATATTAGAAATAAAGATACGTAGCAAATCAATTTGAATAGTTCAATCTTCATTTCAGCGATGTTGATGACCGTAACGAATACAATAAATTGCACATTGAATCGATTTTAAAATCTAAATAGAATCGAATGCTATGTGAAGCGACCTTTATTCAGATATCGTTAGTGCAGGCCGTTACCATCAGAACGATCATTGCTTGCGTAATTTATGGTATCATTTGACATTAGCAACGTCTTTGATGCAATTGAGTTTTCAACACTAGTGTTAATAAAGTTTAAAATACAATAAACTTAATGATGGGATCCGGATGAAAGATAGATGATTAAAGACGTTGGAAGGATGTTGATACTGAATGAAATGACGGGTGTATGTTCGATATGACCTTAATGCTTATAGAAAAATCGTTGGGTTATATTAATTGTACAAATAGACAAGTTAACGTTATAATGATTTTTTAATATCAGTAATCTTATTAATTAACATTACTAATATTCCTTTTAACCAATCCTGGTAAGCTTAAACGCTTGTGTTAGGAGTGGTTCACGACAGTAGTTAAATGGTGGATTCGAACCCACGACCTTTTGAGTTCGCGATCCGCGCCCTGCCATTAGTCTACTGTCGCCGCTTGTCGACAGTAGCCTAATGGCCGATTTGTCATTATGGTCTGTACACCACTAGGGCTATGTCAATTACTTTTGTTCTTCTGTAGATATCCTCATTACGGATTTTATCACGCAGAGAAATTCCGAGCATATTCCTCTCTATCGCACGCTATGTGACTGCGCTTCCCCATACGGCCAGAGGTGTAGAATCACGTTTCAGTACCGTAAGTCATTATTGGCAATACGCACTAGTCGTTTACTTTTGTTTTAGGATTCTGAGGAATATCAGACAAAAAGGTTTGTCGCAGAAGGTCTGCAAATCCCAGTTAGTTGGATGCAGGCTCAGGATCATATTTTGTGAACATTTATGGGAAAGTTTTAAGTAAATTTGTGATGGGCTGTTGTGATGGTAATGGTGATATAAACATTAATAAATGTTTAATAAAAACAATAATATTTAACATATTTTGACGGCTAGGTGCTTCCATTAACCCACATGAATGATGCTCGAGTGGGAAAAGACCACGCCCTCACAGAATACTAGCGTCTAATAGCAGTTTATTGCTACTGGGTTTTGTATGCTGAGTTTAGAGAACCGAAGACGCCTTACCTGTTGGAACTAAGGCATTCCATTTCAGTTCACATCTTAGGATATATGTGACATCTATTTACTTTAGGGTGAACTGTGTGCTCATTTGTTACCCTTATTGTAATAAGAAAGTATATTTTTTAATTTTAATTATACAAAAATGTATCAATCAGTTCATTTTTTCAACCAAGGCTAACGAAATATTTTATTAGTCATAGTTATATCGATTTTTCGGCTTACCCTTAAATGGGGTAACATCCTTGTAAAACATGCAGGAAGTTGGTGGATGCAGGTGGCTTAGGACCGTGTTTTGTGGCATTTCTTAGGATAGGACAATGTTTAGAAATTGTAAAAATGAAATAATTATGACGATGATGGGTTGAAAGCAGTCTTTTTTGTTTTCTTTTACTCGTTGACTTGTTAACAATTTTTTTTTATTTTTTTATTTTATAGAATAATTGTAATAAACGAGCACGCAGGTCACCTGATGATAGGTGGAAGCTGTGACCCATATACGTCCAAATTTTTACTAGAATTGAGGCATTCCATTTTAGTCCTCAGGGGTGAAATTTTAGTGAAAGATGTAGATAATTATGTGCCACAACATCCAATTATAGTAAGATGTACTGTGTGCTCGTTTGTCATGCTTATTATATAAAAATATGCACATATTTTTAGCATATATGAAACAAGAAAGGAAACGAGTAAGCATATATCATCGTGACAAGCATGAGTCCCTTGTCGCCCCGTTGAATCTAGTGTCACAGGCCAAGTCTAGACCTTGCTCTTTCCAAGGACCTGTTCGCGCAGTTGAGACTTAGTACTTTCTATTGAACCGTGACCTTATCGAGTTTTCACTTTTGAATCACCTTATAAATAATTTGAGAGTATTAAAATTATTTACGTTAGTTTGATTTATTGAATCTAGCCGAATCCAATAGCGATGGTCTATGGAGCCGGAAGAGCCGACAAGCTAGGCTAGGAGCTCGCCGTAAATTTCACAGTATGCAAGCAGTCCGGGTTTGATTCCCGCTTTCACCGATGAAATTGTTATTTACAATTTTAAGTGTTGATTTACCACGTGCTTGGCGGAAAAAAAAGAATGTCATAGTCTTGAGAAATCATAATATTTTGATTTCGATTTTTTTTATAGAAGAAGGGTGATAAGCGAGCACACAGTCCACCTCATGGTAAGTGGATGCTGTGGCTCATAGACATATTATATGAATGTAGATTTAGCATCAGAATTGTGAGGGTTAAGGAAAATTTAGTACGCCGCCTAAGAAAAGCAATGGTAAAAACCATATCCACTACATAATTATTCAACTCAAATAAAAAACACCGAACGACCCAAAATTCACTTCGCATCACCACACGGCATTTGTTACTCTAATATTCATCCTTCTATCAAGCTTATAAAGGTCCAATGAATATAGGATTCCCCTAATAATTGCCTCATATGAATTTTGACATAGTTGCGACGTTTGGCAGGCGGACTGGCAACCGAGTTTTTTATTATTTTGAGATGTTCCGTTTCAGTTTCCCCCCGTCACCTCTTATGACACTCATGAGACGATACGAGGTAGTGGATATTCTTATTATCATTATTCACCGCCAAACGATTGTTACACTAAATAAAATAAAATGAAATGCTCTGTGGATTCATTAATCTATGTACTTCAAAATAGCTTTATTTTCAAACATTTGAAATAGGCTGATTAGTATCGACTCACGACTCATTCGTTTTACACAATTCGGTAAGAAGGTATTATTTTTAGCGGTATTATGAGTAGGTACGAACGGCAAGATAGCGAACGTCTATTGCAAGTACAATTTATATTTTGCAACATAAAATTATCTCACTTAAATACATATTTATAAAGGTTGTGTATAAAATGAGCGATGTGAAATTAAAGTATGATTTTAATTTTTGGTAATTTCTTTTTTAATAAAAATATTCAAGAATTTAAAATTGCATAAAAGCGGAAAGAGTGGACATATTTTTCCATACTAAATATAACTAAGCGACATTAGCCTAATTGTAGGTTGCGGATCGCAAACTCTCAAGCTGTGGTTTCGAATCCGTCTTTTGACTACTGTTGTGTACCACTTCTAACACAAGCGAAGCTTACTTGGATTGTTTCAAAGGAATATAAAGTTAATGTTTAACATCGGCTAGTATTTTAAATATAACGCTACCCTACCTACTCAACTTTGTTGCTAGGTACCACAGGAAAGTATAATTAGATATACCATGTCAAAATCAAAATCGGTCCAGCGGTTTCGGAGATTAGCCGGATCAAACAGACAGACAGAGAGACAAAAATTCTAAAAATCGTTTTTTTTTGTAATAAGTGTCGAATACTGTCATATGAATTTATTTAAAAGCTGTTATTTTGATATTACAAACAAACACTCCAATTTCATTTATTTGTATAGGTATATACATAGATAAAAACCTTACTTATAATACGAATAAATAGATGATAAACAATCTTAAACGCATTACATTTGTACATAAATGCAATTAACAACACTACTGACCTTAGGCCACCATCTTAAATGCAGTCATGTCATTCAAAGAGCACAGTACATAAACACTACGTTTTAATCTTATTGATCTCCATAGGCTTGAATTAATGTTTGTACAGATAATAAACTCGACAATGGTGTAATATGTGCTTAACAACCTTTTCATAAAGTGCCACGTGGGAATCACTTTACCGACTAGTATATATAAATATATATATTTATATATATTGCTGTTTAATTTCTCGTTCCTCGCGCCATACCACTTTGTCATTAATTTGGTTGATTAAATAAAATTTATGGTGTGCAGAGTCGCTTTTTAATGTTAACTATAATGGCTGATTTAAATGTATCAAATATCCAAGTAATTAGCTAAATTTTAACTTAATTTTGAATGATTCAATGCACGTAAATGTAGTTAATAATCAGATGCGATTAAAAATTTAGCGTGCAAGGAAACAAGCAAAATAAATTTTTTCTATTTTTTGGTTAACTTATTACGACATCAAATCACTTATTATAATGGCACTTAGGCACAGATTATATTCCTACATATTAATTTCGTTAAATTCATTAGTATGGCGGAGCATTACGTTCGGAATACATTGAAGGATTTTTTTTCAAAAATGTTCAAAGGGACGAAAGATCTGTACAATATTACTACCGTAAAGAATGTTAAAGCATACATTAAGAAAAAAATCCAGTAGCGAGGGGCGGAAGCTGGCACGGTAACTATGCTGCGCTTTATATTTACGAGAGTTATTGTTTTTAGACAGAAATGAAATGACATTACGCACCTTACGCAGATCGTCGCTTCATCTAGTTCAGGAGCATCCCACACTACAAAGTTTCTAAGCGCGGTTTACACTCTATGACCCGTTCACTCTAATATGTGACAGCTCATTGCCACTAAAATATTTGCTGTGGCTTTGAAAACAATTTCGATAAAGGCCTTAAATATTTTTTTCGATTTAAACATTAATGGATTGAGCATCGCGGAAATCTCCGAAAAACTTCGCGGTATATAATATTGTGAAGAGTTATGAAATTCTTTTTGTTTATAAATGTTAAGATTATACCAATGAACTACCTCTACCTTATACTATTATCGTTTCGTAGATGTCGTAAGAGGCAAACAACCAGAAAACAAACCAGGAGACGGGCAGCAGATAACTTAAACATAAACACTCACGCCTGTCACCCAGAGCGGTAGGCAGAGACTACAGATTTCCATTTAGAACGATCCTGACACACCTCTCTCGCCTCCTCCACAGCCATATACCTACGTATATATGCTCGTCGGTTAAGGGTCCACTTAATTTGGTCCATTTTCAATATATCGCCAATTTGGTTGATAAAATTTCTTCTAGGACGTCCCTTTCTGCCTCTGCCGTTCACTTCTGCGACATAAATTTACTTTGTCACTCTTTAAGCAGGTAACCCCATAATAAAGCATTCTATGGGGAGGTATATATTCAGCAATGGACTTTGGTAGGCTGTAAGAAGCGAACAGTCTTGTGTTTGTTTTAGCTGGAGGCTTTGTATGGCGAAACAAATAAAAAAATGTCAGCCGAATCTATATAAAAACTAGGTGCTATATTATCATGACGAAAACCTTTACATCGTCAGCGACTTATAATTAATCACGCCATTAAATTTAAACAATAAGGTGTAATTGAAAAGAAAAACATAGCTGCAATGAACCTTAGTAATTTAACTGAAATTGCATTTTGCATTAAAAAGTCGTGTTAATTTCAACTTTAATTAAATGTTATTAGGATCAAATTGGTGTCACAGTGATTAGATTTTTTTATTTTGCGTTATCATCGCTGGTGTCTAGACTGGCGATTTATTTACGACCTTAATGTAAGTTAATAAGGTTGGAAATGTGATATAAGAGTGACGTACGGAGCGTGAGACTGTGGCCTAGCGGATAGCATCTCGTGAGTATTGTTTCCTCAATGCGCTTGTGACTCGGTTATTTGGGGCGAAGTGTTACATAGAGAAGTTATTTGTAGAAATGTAGTAGCATTTACACATTTGTGCCTATCTTCATATCTGTGGATCTTATAAGGCCATCAGTGCCTTATTTGTGCTCCATACCAATATTTGTAGGTCAGGATCTAGGGGTCTATGATGTCGTGTATTTCACAGTACACGAGTAGCATATGTTTGATCGTCTCCGATACCAATTAAATTGTTAATTGAACTTTAGGCTTTCATTTATCATGTGCTCGGTGGTGAAGGAAAACTGAAAGTGGAAACCTGCATATCTGAGGAAGAAAATATTTCGAGGAAAAGTAACATCCATATCTTGATTTTCCCTTGTTTCTTACGAGTAAGCAGTCTTTTACCTTTAAAAGTATATTATATATCAAATACTATGATTATATTTGTGTACAAGCACGCAACGCTGTGAACATTACTCAAATGCACACAAGTGCAATATTGACAAATCTAGACTCATTAGGATTCGCTGTGATTTTGCAATGTACATTGTAATCATACTGCAAACATCTTCAAAATGAAGCATATTGTTAAGAAATTTCCTACTGTTTTTCGATAGGCCAAAGATTTTTACGTTTTAAAAGTTTTTATAACTCATCTATCTGGTCCAGAAAACGTTGTTCAACTCTTCTAGCGCGATGAGTTTCATTTCAAATTCAAGTTGAATTTTTGACAGTGTAAATATCTTTTTTTATTTTTTTAAAAAAAGTTATCTCACACTAGGATTTTCTCCTATATCGTGGAGGCAGTGTACATAAATAAACTGCACAAAGGCAAACATCAAGACCCGGAACAATTACTTGTAGGCCGTACAAAGACTTGTTCCGTGCGGGATTCGAACCCGCGGCCCGCAGCGCTATAACTCATTGCTAAAATACTGCGTCACGGAGCCGTCAAATAATACTTATTATTAAAAAAGAACTTGATCTTTGTTTATTTATTTACATTTTTACAAAGAAACCTCAAGCTAAAGCATCAAAGTTAATCCGATATTTTATAACATTATAGCGTAAGTCGTTGAACCAAAACACGTATAAAAAGTAAATTTGCCATTAAACTGCTCATATCTGTGGAGTACCAACTATCAACACCAACTTAGCATATCAAAAGTTTACTGCTGAATAAATGGACCTATCCGATAAAGAAAATAAACAATCTTTTATGCATTATATTTGTACATAAAACTACACCTACCACTCAACTACTCAAGTCTCACAAATACTTGCCATAGTTGCCACGTTTGTCAGGCGAGTTGGCCGCAGTAGTTTATTTTTTTTGTTGTTATTAAAAACATGCTGCAGCCCATATTCTAGTTTGTTTACCTCTGCCGCTGCTTACAACCCCCACGGGACGATATGGGCACACTTATTGGCACCAAACCAACATAATAATGTCCTCCAGACCATATTTCGGTCACGGCGGCCTGCCTCAACGGAGACTAGCCATCGGTGCAGGACAGGATTTTAGTGCCCAAGTGTATGCGCAAGCACAGGTGCACTCTCTATTCCCTCGTTCTCATAATCCGATGGGACGGTAAACCGACACGACCGGAGAGAGATCAGGCGCAGGACCAACGGCTTTACGTGCTTTCCGAGGCGCGAGGGTGAGTCACCGCCAACTTCCTGACTCCGGGCAGCTACTGAGAATTTCTTGAAGGAAACACTTAATAATTGATTTTTTGGCCCGAGCCGGGGGCCGAACCCAGGACCTCATGATCAGCAGTCGCACTAATACAACCACTAGACCAACGAGGCAGTCAAACCAACATATCATCAGTATAAGTCTATTTTGGTCGATAAATATAGAATTAATCTGTCTAGATAGCGCTACCTATCGGATCCTAACGAAGCTCTGATTCATTGTCTCTACAAAAGAAATTAATAACAGTATATTTGGTCTGAACCTCAATCGGTCAAGTAGTTCAGAAGTTAGACGATCACTAACAGACGAACGATATAAATAAAGATTATTGCCATCTGATTTATCCAATATTTCACGACCTCTATCCATCGTCTATCAGTTAAGATGAAGTGACGGATTTTTTTTCCTCGCACAATTTCCTTGAGGAATCCGCTGTCACCAGTGATTTTCGCTTTAACAAGAGTTTTTTAGTTACGATAAAATATAAATATATATGAAAGTATAATATATATAATATACGCGGTGACAGTTATAATGTAAATAATTTGAAAGCAAATAATATAACATTTGCCTTACAATTCTTTACACTTTAGTTCGTATATTTTATTCGAAGCTTTTTTATTGAAACAGAATATAGTTAAAGCCTGAGATTATACTATAAACTACTCATTAATTAGACGGTTTAAGGCAAAGCAACGATAGCAAATACAGCCTACTCTCTTCTAAAAGGACAGCAACGTACTTGCAATTCCCCTGGTGTTGCAGTTATTCAAGTGCGGCGGTAGTCACTCACCATCTGGTGAGCCGTATGCACGTTTGCCATCTCTTATATTTAAAGAAAAATAATTGACAATTTTAACCGTTATTGCTTGGAAAAAAATAATAATTGAAGAAGAGTAGAAGTCGTTAAGTCAGGTCATGTTCATTCTGGTTAGGTCGTAATACTTAAATGTTGTTTACAAATGTGAATCGTAGTCGCTCATAAGTTACAAGCGCTCACTGTGTTCACAGTATAGCAATCTGGGTTCGATCCCCGCCGGCGCCAATGAAATTGTTAATTGCATTTTTAAGGACTCATTTTCATGAAAACATCGTGAGGAAATCCATATGTCTGAGACATAAAATATTTACTGGACGGAAGACCGTCAATACATTAGAACAGACGCCGAACATTATTTCCGTAACCCTCTTAGAGGAGATCCGCGCCCAGGCGTGGGACGTAGGCTGTAATTTCACGTTTACTTTTTTAAAACATGAACTATTTACACTTCCCTCTTTTTGAATATCAATGGTAATCTCTGTTTGGTCTACACTCACTATACACAGCAACTTTAAGCTGCTATTTTAAGCTGTTCTTCTGTGAGAGCGTGGTCCTACCCCGGTTGAGCCGGCCCATTTGTGCAACATCCATAATATAGCAACAGCGTGGCCCTACCACATTTTGTGCTCATTTTCACCCATACCCAAAAAAGACATTATTAGATTAATGACTAAGCAACTGGTGATGAAACTCGCTGCAAATAAGATGTTTATACAAACCAATACTATACACATTTTCTTTGCACATAATTGTGAACTTAACAAGGTGATATAAAGTGATCTAAACAAATTATTTTCTAAAAGCCTTCAGACGGATACAATCGAGAGATGTGACGCAAGTCTTCTATACGTCTCGATAGCTCACAATCGATCGTCTATCGCTACAAAAGCTAGGTATGTAGAAACGATGCGGTCTGTCATCACTTATGTAAGTGCTAAGATAATGCAAAGCTTTTGTAGGATCGTAACATGTCATGACTAGCTGTAAATATGCGACTAAAGTAATCGCCGCCGAAATATTGCCAGTGAGGATTGTATTTTAAATGGGCTCTTGTTATAGAGTGAGGTTTAGCAGTTATTATTGCCAGTTTCATAACGTTACGATTATCGTGTTGTTAGTATCGATTGACTGCTTCGTTGGTCTAGTGGTTGTAGTAGTGCGACTGCTAATCATGAGGCCCTGTGTTCGAATCCCGGGTCGGGCCAAAAAATTAATTATTGAGTTTTTCCGTCAAGAAATTCTCAGTAGTTGCCCGGAGTCAGAAAGTTGGCGGTGTCTCACCCCCCGTGCCTCGGAAAGCACGTATAGCCGTTGGTCCTGCGCCTGATCTCTCTCCGGTCGTGTCGGTTTATGGTCCCCATTATAGTCGAGGGAATAGAGAGTGCACCTGTGTTTGCGCTTACACTTGGGCACTATAATCCTGTCCTGCGCCGATGGCTACGAGTAGTCTCCGCTGAATGTATTATTCCCTTTTGGCGCGATTGTTGATCATGTGGTACTGGGTTGGAATCCCATCGGGATCAAAAAAAATTAGTTACTGGGATTTTCTGTAAGAATTCTCAGCAGCCCGGAGTCAGGAAACTAGTAGTGTTTGTAAAGCATGTACAATTATTGAGCCGATGAGTGTAGAGAACCGGAAAACGTTTTTTCAAGACGGGGCATTTCATCTCAGTCGCCATCTGCATTTTGATTCTTAACCGAGGGTAGATGTAGATGTCTATGGGCGTCTGTATTCACTTATAATCAGTTGGACTACATGTTTGTTTGTCACCCTTGTACTATAAAAATG
This sequence comes from Parnassius apollo, assembly GCA_907164705.1. Lineage (NCBI taxonomy): Eukaryota > Metazoa > Arthropoda > Insecta > Lepidoptera > Papilionidae > Parnassius > Parnassius apollo. The sequence continues at coordinate 421,686 of CAJQZP010001576.1, forward strand.
CGAGTAAAATTATGCTGTTACTTTACGCTGGTATATTGTTACGCAAGCGTGGTCCTTCCCTGGTCTCGAATGAACAACATCCCCGAAATGGCTAACATAGTGTAGGGCGACCCACGAGAAGAATTTGCAAAACACGATAGATCGCTTGAAGTAATTGGCTTAGGAATGGGTTTTGAGGCATTCTTTGTGGTAGGTCTATTCATCACTGGACTAGCGTTAGGCTGGAATAATTCTAAGTTAATAAAAGGCCCTCGTATGCCAACATCAAAAGCGCTATATTGTTATAAATGGAAGTCAAACTTCTTTAATACTAATGTATATCTTCACTCTTTTACGCGAGTATATATTGATTATAATAGGTTATAGGTAATTATTTGTTGCCGACATATTCTTACTTTATCGTGTGCGCAATACGACTCACCGAAATTTCATCGTAGTCGGATAATTGGAATGAAGGTAATAGGAACATTCACGTTTATTATACCATATATTCATTTCTCGGTAACGGCTCTAACGATTTTTGTGCATTTTTTTGCGTTTATATAATATCTTACTTTCCAAGATCTAGTTATGTGTTATCCACGAGAAAATTATTCTTTTTTTAAGGCCAAGAAAATTGGAGTTTTATTATAGGTTTATATAGTTTTATAATAAGGGTGATGAACAAGTACACAGTATCACCCGATGGTAAGTAGATACTGTGCCTTATTGACATCTACATTATCCTCTGAGGACAAAGACAGAAACGCCTTGTTTTCCGTAAGAAGAGTCTCCAGTTGTCTATAGGTAGGAAAAATAGCATTTTGCATGCATATTGGCCTGCTGTTTTGCGCTAATATTCTGTAATAATGTGATCTTTACCAGGTCTGGCCGACTGACTCGTGCTGTAAACTTATATATCTGCAGTATGGCTCTACCACGTACAACGGTGGGTACTAAATGAGTTAAGAGATAAACATAAACACAGAAGCAGTAGAAAACACTACTTTTCTCACAACTCTGAATCATAACTGTTTATTTTCGTGACCGTCGAAGCAGAGAAAGTGCTTGTTATAAAATATTTGAATACACTTACGACGCGAACATGCTACCGTAGGCTATACTTAGTAAGATAGCGGTCCTTGGATTGTGTTCATCGACTAATAAGGCCTCGAATTGATGTTAGCGAATGAAATGAAAAGCACTTTAGCCACTTAAAGTTGTTATGGTAAACATTATCCAATTATTATCCGTACATGATCTATAAATCCTCGTAGTTGCCGAGATTCATATAGGCTCGTACTAAACGATAATCCCAGAATAGAAAGAATATAAAAAGGTATCTATTACAGACATATACGTTACAATTATGTAATAAATTATTAATAATATTATGTAATAAGATACTTAATAACATAAAAATTTTAAAATTCAGATTATTTACATTATAACATATTTAAATAGTATGAATGGTTTAATGTTTTGGCCGTGAAAGGAAAAGGGGATGCTTTGAACATTTTACACAATGTTGCATTCAATTACGAGCGTGTTTTATAAACTATTTTATAATTCTGGGTTTATGAAACCACGCAAACACGTGGTTTATTCATAGTCTATATATAGCACGTTAAATTCAGAACTATCTAACTTCAGAATTTATAAGATTTAGCCTTCGGTGCGATTTGCTTACGGCGCGACGACAGCGCCGCCATATCAGCTCCCTTTTCAGACCGGAGTTCGATAGTGCAGTCCACAGAGTACTTTTTATATACCTGGTGAAGTCCAACTACCTCCTTGATGCTGGTGGGGAATGCATGCTGTGTGCGTAAGGGCAAGTGACGCCCGTGCGAAAAATATGCCGGTGTGTAATGCATGCGGTACTACGCACTTGTAAGTGATGCCGGTGAGAACGATGGACCAGAGCAAGTGCCAGAAGTCTGCCTTATAAATCTGCGGTGAGTCAAGAAGAAGACAAGTTGCACTGGCTAGCAGGAGCTGAAGACTGCAGAAGACGATTTTTAATAGTGAATGGTGGGGGTTCTTGAGGATAATGATGGAGGCTTGAAGTTGTAGTTTTCCGAAGGTTGTTGGTTGCATGTTCACATTACGTCGGGGTCACCGATTTGGCCATTGAAGAAAAAGGAAAGGTCTTCCGCTAGGCAAGGTGTTCAGGCCGGGGAGCGGCTAACACTCCCTGTGTTATTTCGATGCAGTTCTATTTATAGCGCGTTAACTATAGAACTTACCACGATTTCGGCTTTGGTGCGTATCACATACGGCGCGATGACAGCGCTGCCGCAATGTCAATAACTTCGACAACATTAAGTTTTAATAGCCATAGCATAAATGTTAATATATTTTCTTAAATTTCTTAACCGTTTACTTTGAACTTTTTGCACAATTTAAATACGAATACGTTGCATTAGAATACGCGCGTGTTTTATAAACAATTTTTCAAATTCTGCGATATTGAAACTATTGATAAACACGTGGTTTATTAATTGTCTTGTATTTAAGACATGGTCTCAGGCGAGTATTAACGAAATAAAAACGCTCATCCGGGGTGCCATGGCCATCAATGGCTCGTAGCGGACTAGCCATACGCAGGTGTCCCCTCTGTCAAAGTATAAGTCCACGCGGTCCCTATGCGTACAATAAAACTGAGTTGCATTCACACTGCTCACCATATTATTACGCGCCTAAGTTGACGACACTAGCGCCATCTAGTGTCAGAGACGAGAGCGAGGGGAGCTTTCCAGAAAAAAACATCACTAATCTTTCAACCGACAGCGCCATCTAATCTCGAAATGAAGAACTAAGCTTTCTGGAAGCCCCACACTCGAACTTTCTGCGCTTGGTCGGTTGGCGCGCGTATTTACTCGAATATTCTGGATGTTTTCGTGGAAGAGCCCTAAATAACGGCGCTGCAATACGCGATCGGTGAAGTATTGAATTTGGCGAGACAAGCGAAGCTTCGGAGCGGAACAAAGTGAATTAGTGTGCTTAATTATTGGTGTTTTAAACTTTAATTTGTGTAAAGAAAATTAAAGTGTTAATTTAGGTAACTCTATCGGCAATTTTTATTGTCACGAACCTCAAGCTCATAATAATTGGTGTCAGAAGTGGGATAAAATCATGCCGATTTTACCTAAGGAGAAAACGGAGGGTGTCCGTACCTGAAGTCAACGCCAGCAGGAGACGGACCAAAGAAGATTTAGTGGTGCAACTCCGCAGACGTCGGAGGTTCAGCCGCCGGCTGCGGGCCCGTCAGTAGCTCCTACATCTGCAGCACCTGACATAGGTGCTCTGATGGCGATGCTACAGGAGCAGCTGCAGCGCGGACGAGAGGAACAGGCCCGTCTGTTGAAAGAGCAGCAGGAGGAACAGGCTCGCCGACAGGAGGAACAGATCCGTCGTTTGGAAGAGCAGCTGCGGGGCGGACAAAAAGAACATGTCCGCCGTTTGGAAGAACAGCTGCGGGGCGGACAAGAGGAACAGGCCCGTCGGTTGGAAGAGCAAATGCTCCTCATGAAGGATCTTCACGTTACCTTCGGGAGGGAGATAAAGGAGGTTAAGGATAGGGTTGCTCAGCATGACAACCACCAGTCGGAAGCTGAAACCTAAATCGCGAAGGCTGAAACCCAAATCAAGGAAGCTAAAACCCAAATCGACCAAGTGAACAATCGGGTAGACAACGTGGTGGCTGATGTGAAGAAAACGCTGGACGATCGCAAACTGGGGGATGGAACTACACATCCCGTAGTAGCTACAACACCTTCACTACGTGGATTCAAAGTGTCGCCGTTCGACGGGACTTCTTCCTGGGCGGCCTCCAAAATCCGGTTCGAGGCTGTTATGAAGGCAAACGGCTGGAATAAAAGTCAGGCCATGACTGCTCTCACACTAGGCCTGCGCGACCGGGCCTTAACTGTTCTAGAAGCTGTCGGTAAAGAAGTGACTTATGAGCAACTCCTTGAGGCATTGGAAGCGAGATATGGCGACGCTCACCTGGAACACGTCTTTCGTGCGCAGCTTAAAGATCGCGTGCAGCGCATCAACGAAAACCTGCAGCAGTGGGCTCTAGAGGTGGAGAAGCTGGTGCGAAAAGCATACCGGTCTGTACCTGCGCTCATTGAAGGGAACCTGGTGCGGATATTCATCGACGGCATCCGCGACCTGGAAGTCAGAGCTGCTGTGAGGCTCGGGCACCACGAGACGCTTAAGGATGCCTTGGCCCATGCACTGGAGGTAGAAGCAGTGCGGCAGAATCATCGTTCCCATCGCGTCAGGGAGGTTGCATTAGCTACAGTTCGCGACCGCAATAATGGATACAGCCCTAGGTGCTATGGCTGTGGGGAAAGGGGCCATCTTCGATCCAGCTGCCCTAAGCGAACTGTAGAAAGGGAAGTTGATCGATCTCGAGAGGGTAGTGCAGCTAACGGCACCGCCTGGCGGCGGCAGGATTATCGTTCCCCTCACGCTAGGGAGGTTGCAGCAGTTACGTTTCGCGGCCACGATAAAGGATATAGCCCTAGGTGCTATGGCTGTGGGGAAAGGGGCCATCTTCGATCCAGCTGCCCTAAGCGAACACTGAAAAGGGAAGGTGAACGATCTCAGAAGGGAAGGGCGGCTAGCATCACCGCCCAGCAGCAGAAGGAAATACGACTTAACTATCAGATATCGCAGCGGGAAATCTCATGGCAACGCAGATGCATTGTCAAGGAGACCTTGTCCTGAAGATTGCAAACATTGTACTAGGGAAGAGAGTAAGGAAGTGGTATCCGTGAGGATGCTCAGGACAGACCACCTCAGCAGCGAGTGGAAGGCAGCCTACGACATGCACAGCAGGAAGATCCGGATATCAAGCCGATTCTGGAATGGATGAAGGCCTGTGCTACCAAGCCTAAGTGGAGGGACGTCTCAGCGATGAGTTCAACAACGAAAAGCTATTGGGCCCAATGGGACAGCTTGCTGATTCAGGATGGAGTCCTGTGCCGTAAATGGGATAATGGTCGAGGAGACAGCTGTCGTTTGCAAATGGTTGTCCCTAAAGCTAAAGTGCCGAATGTTCTACAGCTGTGCCATAATGGTCGTTCAAGAATCCATCTGGGAGTTAAACGAACTCTACTGAAGGTCCGAGAACAGTTTTACTGGGTCCATTATCGTGACCATGTCGAGGATTGGTGTCGTACATGTACAAGTTGTGCGGCTGTGAGGGGACCTCAGACACGTAGTAGAGGAGTATCGAAATTGTACAATGTTGGTGCACAATGGGATAGGACAGCCCTTGACATTGCGGAGCCGTTACAGAAAGGCGCAAGAGGGACTCCTAAGATCGTCCATGTGGATCGCTTGGCGCGTTATTATGGGTCCGATAATGCTCGGGACGAGCATGTCTTAGGAGGGGGCAGTGTTACGCGCCTAAGTTGACGACACTAGCGCCATCTAGTGTCAGAGACGAGAGCGAGGGGAGCTTTCCAGAAAATGACATCACTAATCTTTCAACCGACAGCGCCATCTAGTCTCGAATTGAAGAACTAAGCTTTCTGGAAGCCCCACACTCGAACTTTCTGCGCTTGGTCGGTTGGCGCGCGTATTTACTCGAATATTCTGGATGTTTTCGTGGAAGAGCCCTATATAAAGGCGCTGCAATACGCGATCGGTGAAGTATTGAATTTGGCGAGACAAGCGAAGCTTCGGAGCGGAATAAAGTGAATTTGGGTGCTTAATTATTGGTGTTTTAAACTTTAATTTGTGTAAAGAAAATTAAAGTGTTAATTTAGGTAATTCTATCGGCAATTTTTATTGTCACGAACCTCAAGCTCGTAACAATATAAATCTATTTACCCGGCTGAATTGCCGTCATAGAAAGATGCCGAATCGTTCAGTTATTTGCTGCAAAAAGAGATCTTCCACATCAATTTTACAAAAAGATGGCGTTACCTTTCATATATAAGTAATTTTTAATTACATTTTTGCTCGTTGCTTCTTTTTAACTTTAAAATTATAATAATATTGTCACGTTGTTTCGAATTTGTTTACAAACACAAGCCGCTCGCCCCTATACACTATGCAGATTGATCGAGCGACTGATCCAAGTCTATATTCGTGTTATCGCTTTCATTGAGAAATACTTTTATAATGTATCAACTCGTATGTGTATGTAGAATTGTTAGTTTATCGTTTTAATTGTTTTGTGTGAGTGTCGTGTAGCTTGTTTTTGTTTACTCAGATTTCCTCCGCACAAAAAGACAGACAGTTCTGTATCGGGAAAAAAGCTATGACTACTCCACTCCGGTACACCGGTGGCCCGTGTGCTATTTGAAATTTGCTTTCAAATTCCAAACTTTACATTTTAGTTCGCATATTTCATATCTTTGTATTGAATCAGACTCTAGTTTAAACCTGAAGCTTTTTATAAACTATTTAACGGTTTATGATGTTCACGTGAACACAAAAGAATGAATAAATCTTGCTTATTATTAAATATTGTTACGTGGTAGAGCCACGCTGCAGTTACGTCGCACGCAGATATGATTGCACGAATAGGTCGACCGACTGGGGTACGACCATGCTCCCACAGAATACCGGCGTAAAATAGCAGCTTAATGCTCATATAATAATAATAATGGGTCATAGTAATTAATCACTTACCGTCAGGTGGACTGTGTGCTCGTTTGGCACACTTATTCTATAAAAAAATATTATGGATTTTATAGCATTTATTAACTTATTTTATATTCCTGACGGTTATATATACATTTATCTCAACTTATGTGTTTGGCCAATACCAACATCTTTCAAAAAGTTGGTTTCACATATAACGTCTTAAAAATTATAAGTAGTTGCAAGGCAAAGACTCATCGTACATCCTAGACGTATATAATATGATTTATAAAAAAAGTAATAATATGACTTCTGGGTCTATTATCATTATATAGTTTTGTTGGGTAGTTTAAGTGCATTTTTACAGCAACGTCCAGTTTTTCGTAATTCAATTAAGGGTCTGCACAACTGCTTCATTACCTATTTCTAATTTGTCGTATTCTCTTGCTCATTTGATCTGTATCTGACTGACCTCACTGACCTGTATACATACCTACTTGAGGCTAGTCTAGTCTGTATTCAATTCCGAGCGGAGGCCAGCCTTCCGACCGGGATTGAATTTATCCGGTCAGATGGTAACTTACTTAGAACCAAACACGGCAGTGCAAGGAGTAGGTAGTAGGACTTTAGGACGCTCATTGACTGTTGTAGTCACTTACCATGGTATCTGGATAGATTGTGAGTTTTGTTTGACATTACAGTTAAATTAACAAAAAAACCCATGTATTATTTTGAACATCAGACCACGCGATATTTTCGTATCAAAATACGACATTAATCTCTATTATTACATTATCAAATTACTTGTGTATACGTTATTTGATTACACAACAAATCTTTCTATAGAAAGGTTAAGAAACGACGGGTAATGACATACAGAGATAGTCGAAGTGCGGGAACCCATCTTCGTCCATTATATAACATAAAACGCACCAATACTGTAAGTTTTTATATCCGTACGTGTACCTTAGTGTTTATGTAATGAATTACCTTCCGTTATTTCGCGAGTTTATACAGACGTGCGGTTGGAAAGCTCTGTTATGAGGATTGTGAAGTGCCGATACACGGCGCGAGTATTTTTAAAAATGCTATCTGTTTCACATCGCTCGCTCCATATCACCGTCGTGCGATAGAGAGAGTTGCAAATGTTGGAAGTAATTGCCTACATTTTCTTTTTAAAATATTTTTTCGAGTGATAACGTTTTCACCCCCCTAAACCTTTACGAAATTTGACAATTATGGTCTTTTTACAGTACCAATAAGTCTTACGTTTTTTTCAGTTCAGTATATTAAAAAAAATAAAAACGCTCAAGGAAGTAAAACAATATCTACCAAATTTCAAAAAGTGTGACCTATTTTCGTTGTATCTACGTTTCCAAAAATTATGAAAATTGAACTATGTTTACGGGAGGGAAATCGTTATGAAAATTTACAACTTCACAATCCTCTAAATTGAGCTATTTCGATATAATATGATACGACTAATTAAGGAAGGCGACGGTAAGGTCATTGGTGCAGATTTTTTTTAAAAATAAAATATCAGTCTAACTAACGGTAAGTGGTTACTTCACTCTATGGTCACCTCTGGCCAACTTTAAATAAAAAAGGATAAAGGTGCGTTGTCACCTCTGAAAACTTATATGGAGTGACTGAAAACCTATAATTGCACTGGCTCGCTGTACCCTTTAGATCAGCACAACAGTGCAAGCATTGCTATTTGGAGGAAGAAATAGATAAAACGTAAATAAGAAACACGGTCCAGAATCACTTTCTCACTAGATGGTATCCATCTAGGTGACTGTACTTACCTAGATAGAGTCACATAGTAAGAAAGTGATTCAGAACCGTGTTTCTTTGAAGAAAACCTTTAGAAGTGGAATTTGCATACGTGGTAGAGCCACGCTGCAGCTATATTATGGTAGTAGCATGAATGGGTTGGCTCGACCGGGGAAGGACCACGAGTTCATAGAATACCGGCGTAAAATAGCAGCCTAATGCTACTGTGTTTCGTATAGTGAGTGTAGAGATCCGGAAACCCTTTTTACTGAAAACTAGCATCCCATCTTAGTGCTCAGAGGTGACAACGCATCTGCATTTCTGGATTCTTAATTAAGAGTTAGTGAAAGAATACCTATAGGCCATAGTAATCACTTGTATATATAAATAACTTTTCCGGGTTTGGATGTTTGTGCTTGTGCAATTTATGTATGTAAATTGCCCCTATGATATAAGAGAGAATCCTAGTGTAGAGCTTGCTGCCTCTTTTTAAATTGTCATTAAAACAATATACCAACATTTAAAATTATACTTATTTAAAATAAGTAATAAATGCAATTGTAGCGTGGTTTTGATACCGAAAGTAATTATAACTTTTAACAAAAGTAAAGACCGACTTCAAATTGCTAAAAAAGAAGTTATTTATTGCTATCCTTAGCAACCCTTGAAGTGTTACATAAAAATTAGAGAATTATCAAAATTGTTTCACAATTTGTGAAGATATCACGTAACATATGTACAAAAATAAATATACCCTCGAAATAAGAACCTCCTCCTTTTTGAAGTCGGGTAGTAACAATCACTGAGTTTCTCGGCGGATCTTCCCTGAGAGGGTCTTGTTGTAATGTTATTAAAAGCTCTTATGAGAGCTCCAAGAGAGCTTTAAATAGCCTAAATTGAATTAAAGTTTTGAATTTGAATTAGGTTTACATCTATTGGAGGCCACGAGGTCTTTCAGACCGTTCCCGAAGTCGCACCTTGAGACACCCAAGCGACGAAACGCCGCGATGGATCCTAATACTCTAACACCACACAGCATCTTATAAACTATGATTACATAATTTCAAACTCGTAACTCTTAAGACGTGGGGTCAAACATGTGTACAATGTTTGCCATAAAAATTATGAACCGTTACGCACGCAGTTATCTCGTTATTCAATTTTGTTTGTAAATTGGTATGTTACAATGTTTGGAAGAGCATTGGTCAAATGTTTGTAGGGTCAATTTAAGGGAAAAATGAATGGATAAAAATAATGATAGTGCAATTCATCTTAATAATTAGCATAACGATTAGAATTACCTAACATAGAAAGTTACAGAATGCATTTTTAATAAATATTTTTATTACAAGCTAGCTATCCGTCCCGGCTTTTTTAGAACTCGACGACATATGAATGTATTATACATATAAACCTTTCTCTTGAATCATTCTGTCTATTGATGAACACCGCATCAAAATAAAACAAAGCTATCCCGCAGACGGCAGGATAGCTTTGTTTTATACTAATGTATATTTTTACAATACTCTAAACGAACACAAAATGGTAATTCCAGTGATTCAACTCGAAAGAGTCAGTAATTTCTTTATGGACCAATGTTTTACAAAAAGAGTTCCAGAAAATATGCGGGACTTCTATATCAAGAAATTAAACTTTTATAGAACTCACAACAGCGAACTCATGTTCTTCCTAGGGTGTTTTTGGATGTTTTTCTCGAAGCAGTGTTAAAAGCATAAATCATTTTAATAAGATTGACTTGTAATTTTTAATAAAAAAATTAATTCTATTCTATTATAATATCATAAAAAAAATCTTTTATTGGATATCGAAGACGATATTTCAATCTTTATGATTCTTTATGGTTTAGCCCCGCCAGTCCGCGCAGGACAGAATTATACTGCACGATTGTGCGCCCAAGCTCAGGTGCACTCTCTATTCTCTCACTGTCATCCAACTTTCTTACTCTAGGCTGCTGATGATTCGAAATCCAAACCACATTAGTGATTTAGTAATTTATAGAATAAGGGAACAAACAAGCACATAGCTCATCTGATGGTAGGTGCTTCTATCAATCATCATCAATTTTCACCCTTGCGGATTAAGATAGAGTGCCTCTCTTCCAGTAAAAAAGGTCTACGGTTCTCTCCACTCACCATACGAAATACAGGAGTATTATACTGCTATTTCACGCTGATATTTAATTTAATTCAGTTACTAAACTTCTTTGAAAAATTACGCAAACAATCTCACATAGCGAGCAATTGTGCATTGTGGTCGCATGTTCGATTCCCAGACGTTTGATTTATCATCAGCGATCGCGCCAGTAACAATAGTCTTTATCTTAATCAGCTAAATAACCTTGACATAGTAATTTTGGTTTTTTATTAGCTGTTAATTTGGGTATTTTGTTTGATCTGTTTTATTGTTTACTTATCGCTGGTTAAATCAAATCTTAAAATTACAAAGCTACTTCAAACCATACTTGAAGCTTAGATAAAGCTTAATTAAACTTTTAAAATGTTCTTTTTAAAGTGAAAACTTTCGATGAAACGACAACGCTGAAAAGAGGCGAAAATTTACATCTATAGGAATTAGCTTGCGAGAGAATGAGATAGAATACAGAGTAGTAAGCGCCAGTAGGCTAATGACAGGGTGCGGACCGTGAACTCAAAAGGTTGTGGGTTCGAATCCGCTATACAACTACTGTCGTGAAACACTTCTAATAAAAAAAAAATTCTACTATAACAAATCTTCAAAAATTTACATCAAAGTCTAAATCTTCATATATCCATTATATTAAATTATATACATATTGCCATTTATTATTATATCATGCATAGATTATTTCCATTATCACCGTGGTGGAGCCAAGCTGCAGCTATATTACGGTTGTAACACAAATGGGTGGGCTCGACCGGGGAAGGAACACGCTTTCACAGAATACCAGGGTAAAATAGCAGCTCCACGCTCCTCTGTTTCGTATGGTTAGTGTAGAGAACCGGAGACCCGTTTTACTGGAACCGAGGCACTCCATCCTAGTCCTCAGGGGTGTCAACGCATCTGCATTTTGACTCTTAACTGAAGTTAAATGTAGATCTATATGGGCCACAGCATTCGTTTACCATCAGGTGGACTGTGTGCTCGCTTGTCACCCTTATTCTAAATAACAAAAAACAATGACAGCTGTTTTATTACAATCAAAGTATGGGGAGAAAACTTTTATTTATTATGTGTACTCTTACTTGTTTCCAGGAGGCCCCGCTCTTCCATAACTAAATTTGATCGTTCTAAAATTTTGAAAAAAAAAACAACAACCTTAATAGTCTTGAGTGTGTGCAAGAATGCGGAATGTGTGTGCGCACGCCCGTAGTCTAAAAAAAGAAAAGTAAGACATTTTTGACCGTAGACAGAGAAACCTATAGACTAATGATCGGCGTGGCCTCGAGTGAGAAAGGACGATAACGAATTTTTAGGTTATACAATAATCTTTATGACTTTTAAACACATTTGGATAAAAAATTTAATTGTTCTAAGAACTGAACTGAACAAGATTCACCAATCTTAGGCTCACAAAACACTTTTTTCTCACTTAAACCAACTTGTAAACTCCTTAAATCGCTACGCTTTCAAAGTTGTTTAGCAAACTGTAGAGTTTGCTAAACAAAAAAAACCGGCACGGTGAAAGGGACAAACAATCATACCGCTCTATCTCATTTCTATGCAAGACGTATGCATAAATCTATCTTTTTCGTGTGCGAATGCGAAAGAAGGCGTCAATTTGTCTATAGGTTTCTCTGTCTACGTTTTTGACCTTAGTCTAATTCCTTAACTATAAAGGAGGTTAGAGCGAAGACTTTGCATCCTCTGTTGATTTATTCGGCTTTAAACATGGGTCTAAAGCCGAATTGACTTTCCTAAAGAATGTTATATTTCTCTAAGTAGTTTATTAGACGGAGGTTTATCAGTTTCTCTATAATTTTTGAGATAGTGGGTTATACAGAAATTAGCCTATAATTGCTGAAATCATCTTTATTCCCATCCTTATACACCTAATTATAGATTTTTGAGAGGTGATGGAAAGGCGCCTTTATGGCAGCAAAGATTGGCTAAATTACTAATTACGGAAGCTACGTGTACTCTAGCTAGATTGACAAATTGAGTAGAAATATTTTCCCATCTAGGACAACTGTTGCACTTGAGATTAGTTATAATTTCATTTTCAGCTTACCAGTAGTGGTTGAAGGAAATATTAGTAATGTTAGTATTTAAATAGCATTGCTATTATTTAAAAAATATATATTCTTTCCTTTTATCTCGGTATCCTTCCGTGCGGTGCCTTAAAGATGGTTGAAATAAATTTTAACTGTTAAAAATGTATAAAAAGTAGTAATACAGTATAAAAATTAATATGATAATAAAATTAACCTTATTGATTAAAATTATCTTTTCATTCATTATTTATAACAATTTACGATTTAAATAGACTCGTACGGCGGTAATTTCGCCAGTGTCAAGTAATAAGAAATTTTCCTTTCTATTTTTTTATATTATTTTTTCACAATATGTTTTTACGTAAGATTGCGAAGTTTTTTGGAGATTTTGACAGTAACTTCAGCAAGCAGATAGCCGATGACCATAGTATCTCTAATCTAAGTTATATAAAATACTATAAAATATTATAACTAATATTTCAGAAGAAAGCATTTAACCCTTACATTTTTCTAACAAATCAACTTCTCCTGCCATGAAAACTGTTAAATATTTCAACTCATTTTCAAGTAACGCTGCCCTGGTTGCAGAAAAAGTCGTAGATGTCCTCTTTCTTTTGAGTGCGTACTAACTGATTCTCGTTTTTGTATGTGAATTTCTGCATCTTTGTAAGGACACCCACTGATTAAAAAAAAGAGAACATAATGTGCTTAGCCACAAGAAGTGAAACACAAAAACTATCTTTTACTTACGCACTAACATTTATATAACTGTGGTCCGCGCTGTAATCTCGTACACATGTGCGCAGTGCTCGAAAAAAGGAGTTATTTATTTGAATAAATCTTGTACAGTGTTTAATTTTAACTTTTTAATTCTCCACGTTTCCGGTACTCTACAGCACCCATGATCACGGGGGAGATCGAGGAAATGCCAACCGCTAACAGTTGAATAAGTCACAATGAATATTTTATTTAATCTGTATTTTTTTTAAATTCCAGATGGTTCGATGGAGCGTCGTGGTGGCGCTATGCGTGCTGTTATCGTTTGCGACTGGTGCTTCTGAATCTGCGCCTCGTTACCGTAAGTTGTAACGCTGTATATAATTCAAAATACATATAATAAAATCAAATAAATGACGAAGCGATTTTTCAATCAATGCTTTAATGATGACTTTTTAACTTTGATTATTATAACTCACAAATAATGAAATGTTAATTAATGTTTGATAGTATTTAGTAGGAATTCTTTTCTGCCTATGTGTACGTATGGGTAAATACCTACCCACTTACCTTGTTTTGCCCACACACTGCCGTGACCGGTCTGAAGGGTGTGGAGAGTGCTTATTTACACGGACTCTCTTCACGTTATACAGGCTTTCTATAAGTAGTTCAGGCTTTGCTGCGTACGGGCAGAAATAGGTAATAATGTCCTCTAGATCGCTTTAAGGTCATTGCTGCCAGTATCATCGGAAAATAACCGTCTGCGCAAGACAAGATAAACAATAGTGCACGACTCTTTGGGCACACTTACTTGCACATTTTATTTCCTTACTCTCGTAGTCTCATGGGACGGCAGTCTGACACGACCGGAAAGAGATCAGGCGCAGAACAAAAGGCTTGACGTGCTTTTCGAGGAACAGGAGTGAGACACTGTCAACTTCTTGACTTGATGGGTTACTACTGTAAATTTATTCATAGAAAACTCAATAACTTATTTTTAGCAAGAATTCGAACCCCGGAACTAATATTAAATTTTCGCGCTTAAAACCTCTAGGTTAACGAGACAATACCTCCCCGTACGAACTTCTAGACAGAAAAAGGGTTTTAATACTAAGTAATTTTGCTGATTCAACATATAATTCAAAATAAATTATATATTATATGAGTGTTGTATTCTTATATATTGAGATATTTCAACTATTATTGTTTTACAGAGCCAAAAAAACGATCTAGGAACGGTACGTACACAAGCAGACACACGCATATTTTTTGGTAAAAAGAGAAACAAATGAATACTTAAGCAATTTCTGATTTATTTCGGAAAAAACAAAAATCATTCAACACAAAACAAAAAAAACCGGGCCCCCCCAAAAAAAACCCCCTATATTTCATTTTTTGAAAAAAAAAAAAAAAAAAAAATAAAACACCCCCCCCCTTTTATTTTTTTTTTTTTTATATAAAAAAAAAAACCAAACCCCCCTTTTTTTTTTTTTTTTTAAAAATTTAATTAAAATAAATTTAAATTAAAAATTGGAGGAAAGCAACAAAAAAAACCGTTTTCCCCCAACAACACCCCCCCCCCCCGCTCCCTTTTTTTTTTTTCGTGTTGATTGTGCAAAAACCATTTTTTTGTAGCTTTAAACGAAATACGTGTTTCGGTAATTAATAATAGTAAATTGATTACTCAAAACATTACATGAGCGTTCGAGGTGTGCATTTTCGGATTTTCCAAATATATTTTAATTTAGTTTTACTGTAAAATCTCAAATAGTTCCTGAGACAAAAGTAACACGCTATCCGTTACAGATATCACGTGCGATTTTAATATTTCGATATATAACAAGAAAAAAAAAGTACGATGGTACTAAAATAGTATGTGGTCGTACGTGAATTCTATATATCACGCACAGTCTCCTGCAGCTTCTTCTGTGGAGTCATCTATTAATTTTTATATTCTTATTCGAAATCTTTGTTATAGAGTAGGTAAAAGTGTATTAGTCACGCTAAATATTCGTTCATTTGTTTCTCTTTTCAAGCAATAACAAGATAAAAAATTACAATTTTCTGGCTAGAGTAAGTCTCTGGTCGTATTAAAAATAAATATTTTTACCATAGTGGATTTTTAGATTATCTTGTTATTGTTTAAAACTGTTCTTATCACAAATTTTTATTTTTACTTTACACTTCTATTCATGGTTCATGCTTTAACTCATGATACTGGCATAAATAACGAAACAGTTTCGGCTCACTTTTAAAACAGTCTAAATATTTTCCAAAGTATCTTAAATTTAGTTAAAGTAGGCCATCGTGTATTTAAAATTAAGCTTAAAATTAAGCTTGTATATTCTAAACTATTTTACTTCTTAAAAAGAGTATTTTAATGTTACATCTTAATATGATTCGTTTTTAATAAAAATAATTATGTTTCGTGTACTATAAATAGGGTTTCGGTTAAAAATAGCTTCCTTTTTGTTACAACACCATTGAAACACAATTTGTTTATTTGCTGTAATTTTTTCTTAAATTATAATCACCAATGTCACTTCGTCATTTTCAATTTTATTTTCCTTTCGAGTTTGTTTTGTAGATATTGTAAATTAAATATATAAACATTGTGGGCAATTATGTTTTTTGCATAGGTATAATTTTATTGCATGTTTTATTTTAACCAGGTGTAGATTAATTTTTCCATGATTGTCTCTCCCTTCTCTAACTAAATACTTAGTTAATTATGCGAACGTCCTTTCAAATTCTTCTTTGAATTTTAGCAGTAGACTGTAGATAGAACACATCATTTTAATAATTGTGCTCTGTTTTCTTTCTTCATATTTTTATTATTTATTATCTTCAATAATCGTCTCTTCACTCACTTCATCTATTTTACATCTATTACATCGATAATTTATTTTCTATTTAACTATTAAATTATTTAACTAATTAATTAAACTAATGATAGTACCTACTATAAATACTGTTCTCCAGTGAATTCTTTGTTCTATTAACTAAAATGGTAATGATTGCTTGAAAAGGGATGTTTTTAGTGAATTAATTCTTCAACCCTGTAACGGTTATGTGTCCTCGGTGGTGGAATATTTTAAATCACTTTCGATGATTTTTTCCTGACGATGCGTCGGTTTCCAGCTGACACTCAGCCTGCCCAGCAAGCGGACGCAGATGCGATGGTAAACAATCTACTACACTGGATCCAAGGATTGTACCAACAGAAGAATAGAAAAGGTCCGCGAAATTATCAATAATTTAGGTTTTATTTGCAAAATCAAGATTTATACTAACGTGACGTTTAGTAACAAACAACATACTTCCTACTACAGGGTTTACGCGAGGTGACTGTGTTGCTCGTACTTAGAGCCCAGACTTCAGCCCAACTCTCACTTGATTTGGGTTATGAAGCAAAGAAGAGTCAAAGTAAACAAAATAAAAAAGTCTTTAGTTTCTTGTAGATTACAAAAAAGTGACTGTGGCATTTTGGATCTAGCAATCAGTGATTTAAATTTTTGTCAAAGTTTATATATGTTAAAACTAAATTAGTAATAATTATTGTTTACTTAATTTGAGTATTAACTAGTTTTGTCCAGTAATTACTTAGACACAGATTCATCTACAGAACCATCTATCCAAAAAAGTTATATCCATTAAATAGTTTTTCATCCCAAAGCATGTGGTGAATCAGTCCAAAACTGCAAATTATATTTAGTAATTTGATATGAATTAAACTTGTCAAAAATACGCGAGTTTAGTCCTGCAGCTATTGTATATTTAGGTTTGATACTAGATTTAATATTATTAAAAAAAAAAAACGAAAACCACATGTTTGTTCCAGTTTAAGCATACAATATGGCATATGTATTAAAAAGTAATAATAGAAAAAAGTCAAATACAACGATCTACATTATAAATATAAGAAATTACACATAAGAACCTAAGAATATGAAATTGCGTAATTAACCGGTCTCAGTCATAGTACAGGTGACTGGTTGTCTGTCCGTTCCACATAGTGTTGCTAGATCCAGTGGGTCATATTTGGGGACAGGAGTCAGGAGTTAGAAAAATATGCGGGAATTTGGTTTTCAAATCGGATCAGTTACAAATGCTATGAAAAGTAATTTTTTTTTGTCTTTTTGACCATTGTCTATTTGACACAATGTGCGATGTGTTTTGTTTTTTTTTTGGGACCGATCCAACGAACAAACAATTTTTCTTCCAAATATCGGAAAAAGTACTTTTTCGTCTGTATGCATTTTTATTTTTTAACAATTCAGAACTCGTTGAACGATAAGTTTTCGTTGCAGACTCAAAATTTTATATATCACTCATTTTAAACTAATTCAGAAAAACTAATAAATCTTAAACTCATAACTCATGCCATTTTAAAAAAATCCCTAGAAAAATGGCACCGTACAATATAATAAACATATATTCAATCAAACGGTCACAATGCCTCAAATACCTAGATAAAGTTTTTGCATCAGACGTATAATGCTATTTATATTATTTTTTTCATATTTTTTTATATTTTTTTTGCATCAGACGTATAATGCTATTTTTTATTGAAAACTTGCGATCCAACCCGCCTTCGCGCGGGCGATTTCTGGATCTCGACCACAGCGCCGCCTACCGGATCCAAATTTAAAATCTAAACTATCTAGAGACTCATTCTAACACACATAAAAAATCATCTAAATCGGTCGATCCGTTTAGTCGTTTAGCTGTTTATCCGGATAGCAATTGATTTTTATATATAGAGATAACAGCTTGCTCACAATTTACTAAATGTACTTATTTAAACCGCAGCATATAAGTTAAGAGCCGTGGTAGCTCAGATGGTTAACGCTCGCTGTACGAGTAAATATAACGGAACGCGAGTAACCCGGGTTCGATCCCCGCCGGCACAAATGAAATTATTAATTGCAATTTTAAGTGCTGATTTACCATGTGCTCGGCGATGAAGGAAAACATCGTGAGGAAACCTGCATATCTGAGGAATAAGAAAAAATATTTCGAAGGCATTTGAAGTTCGCCAACACGCATTGGAGTAGCGCGGCGGCCACTTCCTCGCCCAAAACCTTCTCAGAAATGAGGGGAGGCCTGTGCCCAGCAGTGGGACGTATATAGGCTGTAACTTTACTTTAACTTTTATGTAAGTTAGGTACTGTACTAATTACTAGTAAAAGAATGAAATAATAAATCGGACTCTATAACTCTGACGGATGTCACTTTTTCAACAGATGTGACACTATTGTATAACAGAAATTACCTCACAACAATAATATAGTCCTAATGAAATAACGTTATCATAAAAATTGTCGAAAACACAGACCTATTTTTAAACAACAAGGCTAAATATTTTAAGAACAAGTACTACGGTCATAGATAAAGCAAACAGACGTTTATGTAATTCTTTGTATTTGTTTTTTTCTTCATATCAAATTTATGTCATAAAGAAAGTTGAAGATCTGTTCAGGCTAGCCCTGAACAAAGAAGAATTTAGAAGGATGACTGCCGACTTTCAGTAATGGAGAGGCACTTAAAGAAGAAGAAGATAACAACACAAAGTAAACAATTGCGGGTGCCTACCCGCTTGCCAAGCGTGACAACTATGGCCAAATTCCCACTACGAAGCATTCCACGGGTGAGACCTATGTTCAGCAGTGGACTTTTATAGGCTGTTATGGATACATGCCTATTTCTATTGTTATTCAGTTAAAAGAGAAAAAGCAATTTGAAGCATTTCTTAAAATGAGGTAGTTTTTTATGAGTGAGGTATACACGGTTACGCTCAGCTTAGCTGCAGCCAGGTCTATATATAATACACATATGTGCCGAGTCGTATGCCCCTATACTTCATGGACTAATATTTTTTTTTAAATCATATAACATAGTGGTTTTTGGAACAAATTATTTTTTTCGTTAAATCGAAATACATTATCTGCTTTAAAGAAGGATTTTTACATCACATCGCAAACACTATCATTCGCTACTCATAAGTCACTCAAAATCATGCTTGGAATAATGTGGATGAAATCACAAGTATTGAGATAGGCACCAGCACATACATACGTCTCTTCAATATATTTCTGCACATTTTATATATGGCACTAAATGGCACAAGCCCGTTTAAAAGTTTTAATTTCTAATATATTTATTTATACCATTCCAGCTCGCCAGTACTTCGGAGGAAAGCCGGAAAGACCGAGACCATTCGAACCTGCGACTTATCTTCCACCTGTTGGATATCCCCCAGCTGGATCTCGTCCAACACCTTCATACAATGAGGGTCCTTCGGCAAGTCCGGGATACCAACCTAGTTCCCCTTCTTCTAGCCAGCCGCCTTACCAATCAAGTCAACCAGACCAAACATCCTATCAGCCCAGTCAATCTCCTTATTTACCAAGCAAGCCTTTCCAACCAAGTTATCAACCTAATCAGCCCACCCAACCTTCCTACCAACCGAGTCGACCTTCTCCCTCTCCCTTCCCATCAAGCCAACCCTCTCCATCTTATCAACCTAGTCAACCATCGGCACCATCGTATCAACCAAGCCAACCAACGCAACCTTCTTACCAACCAAATCAGAAGCCATCATATCAACCGTCTGAGCCCAATTACCAACCAAGTCAACCAACTTTACCGCCGTACCAGCCTAGTCAACCAATTGTACCTGAAGAAACAACTTTACCTCCTTATGAAACACCGCAACAGAACCAGGAATATCAACCAGGTCCATCCAGACCCGATGCAGGAAACAGTGGGCAAACACAATTTCCGTCTACCACGGACGATGACGACCGCCATCCACCGCATATTCATGCTATTACAGTAGACTGTGGCAAAGAAATGATGACAATAAACATTGAATTTAACAAAGTATATAATGGCATAATCTATTCACAAGATCACTACAGTAATCCAGAATGCGTTTACGTGCGTGAAAATTCCAACCAAATCAAATACTCATTTACAGTGAGCTTGAATACTTGTGGCACAAGATTCTTCAGCGATTTTGAGAACGAAGGACAAGCATATCTAGAGAACGTGTTAGTATTACAAAATGAACCAGGAATCCAGGAAGTTTGGGATCACATACGACGAGTTAGATGTCTTTGGGAGGGTAATTTAACTAAACAATTAGTATCTTCTCTTAGCGTAGGCATGTTGAATCAAATTACCAGCAACTTCAGCGGTGATACTGCGATGGCCAGATTGGATATTCAAACTGGTAAAGGACCCTTCGCACCGGAAGCAAACGGTCTTGTTAAAATTGGAGAAACTATGACTTTGGTTGTCTCAGTAACAGGAGATGCTGGTTTCGATATCTTTGTTAGAGAGTGTATCGCCCGCGATTCCGGAAATCGCCATGTTGTACCTCTTACCGACAGCAATGGCTGCGTTTTGAAACCTAAGCTATTTGGTGCCTTCCAGAAGACGAGAGATACAGGGAATACGGGAGCATCAATCATTGCGTACGCGTACTTCAATGCATTCAAATTTCCGGATGAAATGGACTTAATAATACAATGTGAGGTAGAACTCTGCAAAACAAATTGTGAAGCGTGTCCCAATCCAGGAAGTACAGAGCCAAGAAGAAAGCGTCGAGATACTATTCATCTTGGTAACAGAACCGCAGATCCTGTCACGACTATAGGAAAAGGATTGAGAGTGGTCTTTGCTGAGGATTTACCACACGAAAATACTGGATTTTGCATTACACCAGTAGGAGCTATGTGGGGCAGTTTCCTTGTGCTAGCAGGATCAATTATGAGCAGTCTTGCAGTTACTATTTGCTGGCAAATATCTCGCGGGTCAATGAAATTTTCATAAACAACATAGAGTATTTTTTGTGAAATTTTGTATAGTAAATATCTCCTTAATAATTACGAGTATTGTTTTAAAATAAATATTAAATACTAAACCTACTCTATGTACTACTAACTAATGTATTTGTCCATCGGCTCACTTTCAAGCATTGACTTTAAAGAATATTTCGGTTTAAAGTGTCATTTAAAAGGAAATAGTGATATGGATAAATGTATATTAAAAAAAAGATATCATAAGATGTAGATAATGATTAATTTTAATTAATTTAATTAAATTATATTGATAACTAATTTAACACTGCCAAGGTAGATGTATAAAATAATAATCAAGAGAATTGATACTTTAACAATATTATGTAACTTTTGAAGAATACGTTATATTTATATTTTCATGCTGTACATATTAGATAAGTTACAAAAATAAATAAGTCAAATATAATATAATTTCTTTTCATTATTTAATCTCTACTACGGCTTAGTGCAGTGTTTTCATCCATAAAACATTTCATAAACAAGAACTCAGTTCATCTGGTAGTTTATGCAGTCCATAGACATCTGCCTACACCGAAAATTTATTTAACTTGCTATGTTTGTATGTTTGTTAGGGTCAAATCTTGCAACTGAATTTTAAAGCAGTTATCCTCATCCAACAGAGCTGAAATTTTATATAAACGTTTAGTTTGGAGAAATACACGGTTAGCTAATACCGTATCCTTTCCAGTTCAGTAGCCTGAAAATGTCTTCCGATGGAGCGGTGAAGAGTTTCGGGGATATAACTTCACCCTATCTTACACTTATCTGCGGTTGAATAGGTTTCGTACTCTGGTTCTGTACTTGGATATTCATCGTAGCCCTACTGTACAAGCACTTTAGCACTTCGATATACCGACAGTCAACTTGGCACCGCTGAAGGGAATGTAGCACCGCCCAAATTTCGATGGAATCAAAGGAGTTCTCATAGTCCACACACGCCAGGTATAATGGTAGATTGTATTCTTCGGTGTTCTGTACAATTTTCCGAAGGGTTTGTATGTGATCTATGGTGCTAAAACCTTTTCGGAAACTGACTTGTTCGGGAGGCTGGAAGTCGTCAAGTCTGCGTGCGAGGCAATTCGTAATAACTCTCGAAAACAACACGCAACAGGCGGGTCAGAAGGTATATCGGTGAGTAGTTCTTCAAGAAACCTTTCACGTCACCTTTCTTAAAGAACATGACCACTGCGTTTCTGCTCCACGTCTCGGGAGTAGTGCCACCACGAAATTAAAAAGCTTCTGAAGGACTTCAAGTACCAGTTTTCCACCCGCGTTTATAATTCCATCCACGCCCGGAGACTTGCCGTTTTTAAGGTGCTGTAGAGCCATTCTAATCTCATTCATATTGACGTCCGAGATATCATCAGAATAGTATCGGAAAAGACTTGCTCTTGGATCGTTACTTAAACTTGCGTGTGGCTCCAATGATGACGCGTACAGCTGCCAATAGAACCTCTCAATCTCACTCAAAATTTTAGGTGTCCTGGAAGCGATGCTGCCACACTCAGTCTTCAACTTCGACAGTTGGCTCTTTCTGGAAAACAGATATCTGGCAAAGACTTTGGAGCCCTGGTTCCGCTCTATCGCTTTTTCAATAGGAGCTGTATTGAAGTTGCGTAAATTTCGCCGCATGTATTTGGAGATCTGTCTGTTCAGTTGTCTGTATGCTGTTAAATCTGCTGAAGACTGCAACTTCATTTCCCGTAAGAGCCATGAGATTAAGTGTGTGATCGGAGAGTTTTTGTGTTCTTCTGCGGCGGGTCTTACAGAACTTAGCTCCGACCGCATGGACAGTATCAACGAGCTTGTCATTAATATCTTCCACTGTATTTCAGTCCTCTAGGCACTGAAAACGGTTTTGTAATTTGAGTTGAAATTTTTGCGGGACCTTACATTAGCGCACGAGGAGCGGAGCGTTTACTTCATTAGACGAGACCTCTCTAACTTAACGTTTAGGTTCAGTGTGCTTATAACCATTCGGTGATCGCTGCCAGTTTACACCCTTGAGATCACTAAGACATCACTGAACAGTTGGCGTCATGATGAACTCAATCTCATTTTTTGTCGAACCGCCAGGGCTCAACCAGGTCCATTTCCTGTGGGGCCGCTTCTGGAAGAAAGATTTCATTATAAAGAGTACCTATTTCTCTTTGTAGTTGGCCAGCTGCTGGCTCCTTGGGGTCCGTTGCCCTATTCCCAATTTACCCACCTTCAGCTTACCGCTTTTTCTAGTTTTGCGTTGAAGGCTCCCATAAACACCGTTTAGAGATTTTTGGAGCAATGCATGGCTCTAAAGATATCCTGATACATTTCCTCCACCTCCTCATCGGGATATATATGTATGACCTTCAGCGAATACCGTTTGGTGATTCTGAGTATCAGGGACGCAACCCTCGTTGACACACTTCAAATCTTCACAATGTTGTTGACGATAGACTTGTGGGCGATAAATCCGACACCTCCTTGAGACAGATGGTTGCTCTCCCAGTGATAGAACAAGTAGCCCACTCTCTTCGGACCTCGGATAATTCTTCTCGTCAGTCATCAGGGTCAGTGCGTTATATGTTGCCAGGTGGAGTCGTTGTAGATAGCAACCGAACCCCCCACCTGTAGTATAGAAAATCTGATTTATTTTTTTGCCGCGTTGGCATCTAAGTTGAGCGGTCCAGTACCGAAAACCAAACAATCACATATATTTTTATATTCACTAAAAAGTGTAGTGTGTGTGCGCGCTCAGTTCTAACGTAACCCTTTTGTCGACATACCACGTAAATGAACCAAATAGTTTGCTTCGTTGTTCGTAATGCTTAGCAAAGGAATCATTTGCCAGCGTATGTCCTTTCAACCGATTATAATGTAGGTTTCAATGAGCAATGAGAATGCTGAATAGACCTTATCTAGCCGAGCCAGTGCGCTTTATTATTTTCGACTACATCACCAATTACCATTTCGCGGGTTATTAGTCGAGCATTAGCTTAAAATATGAAAACATGAAGCTATGTTTTTTTATTATTCTATTAGCAGTGGGTTTGTTCTGCTAACCGTATAAATTTACAATAATAAACAGCGGTAACAACTACTATCACTTTTGCTAATATTTGCTCAACGAATAATCAACAATTATTTTATCTACCGTTAAGTGCGGATGATAAAAATACGCAATACATCTTAAAATAACTTTAAAATGTAAATAATAGTTTTATTAAATCTTAAAATTTAAATACATAATATCATCTTATATTTCATCGTCATCATCATCATCATAATATAACTTAAATTTTAAATAATTAACATCGTTGCAGTATACAAAGTTCACTAATGAATACAATATGCCTCGTTCTAAGTTCATTGGTTTCGGGTGAATTACAGCACCCATGCTCCCCCCCCCGTGACCTCGGGTGCTGTATAGCATCCGACACGTCGGGAATTACAAACTGAACTCGATAAAATTCACAAAATTAGTTTCATTTAACACGTATCCAATTGCTTACATATTAGACTGATTCACATCACGAAACTTTATATGTATACGAGTATATTAATTTTAATTATTTATATTAATAGAAATATATGTATATAATAGATTTTTACCCGCAGGTTTGCTCGCGTGGGCTTCGTTTAGGAACATCATTAAATGCTCTTCCATGTCAAAATTAACAAAATTCGATCGAAAATTCGTGTTTTCCGATGGGTATCTATTAAAAAATTTTAAATCAAAATTGCATTATTTACATTTCCGTCGTTACATTAATTCATAATTAAACTTTTTTTTATAGGATAGGGGGACAAACGAGCACACAGTCCACCTGATGGTAAGGTGTCGAGATTGTGTTCGTTACGTTAGTGATGATGAGACTTTATTCCCGGACTTGACGGAGTGATCTGAAGGTATACTTCATTGAATGCAACTGGAACTGCGCTGGGGGTCGCGGGTTCGAATTCCACACGGAACAAGTATTTGTATGGGATGTAAATAATTGTTCCGGGCCTGGATGTTTGTCCTTATGCAATTTATGTTTGTAAACTGCCCCCGCGATACAGGAGATCATTATAGTGTAGGGGTAATGTTTAAAAAAGAAAAAAAAGAAGTAGTAATAGTAGTAGGTGTGCTAAGCTTGGGCTCGGTTTGTTAGTTATGATGATATGACCTTATCTCCGGCCAGTGGCAGATTTTCTTTAAGGCAAACTAGGCACAAGGCACAAGGTTAAAAAACAAGGAGCGTGCGCAGAAGATTTTAAACGAAAAAATCGAATTGAACTACGAAGATAAGGTTATTAGTGAAAACTTGTGTGTAATTAAAATACTTTAAAAAATTGACGTAAAACATGAGCGCTTGAGGCGCTCATGTTTTACGTCGCTTTATATTTGTATTTACCAATTTTTTTTAATAATATTTTTATAACAAACAGAAGTAACGAATGTACTTATAGACTACCTGACGGTAAGTGGCTGCTGTAGTCTATGGACATTTGCCGCTAACTTCAAACAAAGAAAGCTACAAGTACGTTGTAACCTCTGAGTACTAAGATGGAATGCCAGACGGGATCTAAGGTAGAAATTTAGTTAGTTCTACCTTCAGTGAATATTGTAAAAATACAAACTAACAGAACAACAAATTCCTCATTTATTTATTCTATGTAGATATCACAGTTCGTTATAGGTAGTTATACCTCAATTTCGTATACAATCTAGAGTAATAAAGCGACGTAATAATTTATAACAAAGTTGTTAAGATCTCTAGATATGACATAATTCATTAAAGGCGTCAGTGGGTGTATGCGTGCACGTTAAGTGAGGATGTGTGAAAAAAAAATGAAGAACGAAAAAGTGAAGCCATCGGCGTTCCTAGTGCAAGGATTATCAACCCTGGCAAGTTAGTGGATATTTAGCGTTATTTATTTAGGGCTTAAGGTTGAAAAGCGAACACAGTACACATGATGGCAAATGGATGCTTTAGCCCATAGACATCTACATCTATTCTCAATTAAGGACAACGATATAGCACTCCAATAAAATGGGTCTCCGGTTCTCTACACTCACCATACGAAACTCGGTAAGTGTATGTACCGTTAAGTGGTCATGAAAACTTAGATGGTAAATGACACTGTCTTAGCGTAACAAAAATCTTTTGAAGAATATTCAAAAATGGGCATTTTTTTAAGACTTATTTCAATTGTATGGAATAATTTGCCAACATCTGTCATTCCATCCGATTACAATGTGGCTGTCTTTAGGGCAAGAGTGAAATAGACTTTTGTTGAGCTCTGTCATCAAACAAGTGGGATTTGGTATGGTATGCCTAAATTGCCACTTTTATACGTTGTAGAGTCATGCTGCAGCTATATTTATTATGTTTCTAGTATAAATGGGTCGGCTCATCAGTGAAAGAACCACGCTTTCATAGAATACCAGCGTGTAATATAAGTACCAGTTTAATGCTGCTGTGTGTTGAGTTACGAGAATCGGAGAACCTGGTAACGAAGCATTCCATCTAAGTTGTAAATGGTGTCCACGCATTTGAATTTTTAATCGACTTCAAAAAACGGAGGAGGTACTTAAATTTTTTTTATTTTATTTGAAAGCTGATGATCTCATGTGGTCCCTTATAAATTTAATCAGGATCTGACCAGTAGTTTTTGAGTAATCCTTCATAATGAGTATTTAATTGACTGGAACTCCATTAACGATGTTATTGTTCATATTTTTACAAATTTTTTAATTTTACCACATTTGATTCTTTGAGGATAGATGTAAGTCCAAAACGTCCATTTACTATCAGGTGGTCTGTGCCCGTTTATCGCCCGTACTGCTACAAAAAAATCTATTTTTTGAATATTTTAATGGTAACCAATTCCTTGACTTGTACTAGTATCTGCCCCATGTCAGCGTATATTTATAAACACGGCGCCCTTGCTAGTGTTGCGTGAATAAGTCAACGTCATACACTAGCGCCATCTAGTGTCAGGAACGAGAGCGAGGGGAGCTTTGCAGAAAATTACATCACAAATCTTTCAATCGACAGCGCCTTCTAGTCTCAAACCGAAGAACTAAGTTTCTAGAAAATCTACACTCGAACACTCGTCGCTTCGCGCGCATTTACTTGAATATTCCGGATGCTTCATTGCTAATTTGTATATATAGGCGCCGCAAGATGCGATCGAGGCAGTATTGGATTTGGCGAGACAAGCGAAGCTTCGGAGCGGAATAAAGTGAATTAGTGTGTTTAATTATTGGTGTTTTAAGTTTTAATTTGTGTAAAGAAAATTAAAGTGTTAATTTAGGTAATTCTATCGGCAATTTTTATTGTCACGAACCAAATCGAGCTCGTAACATTTGGTGTCAGAAGTGGGATAAAACCATGCCGATTTTACCTAAGGAGGAAACGGAGGGTATCCGTACCCGCAGTCAACGCCAGCATGAGACGGACCAGATGAGATTTGGTGGTGCAACGCCGCAGACGTCGGAGGGCCAACTGCCAGCCACGGAGGCTGCGGGCCCGTCAGTAGCTCCTACATCTGCAGCACCTGACTTAGGTGCTCTGATGACGATGCTACAGGAGCAGCTGCAGCGCGGACGAGAGGAACAGGCCCGTCTGTTGAAAGAGCAGCAGGAGGAACAGGCTCGCTGACAGGAGGAACAGGCTCGCCGACAGGAGGAACAGGTCCGTCGGTTGGAAGAGCAGCTGCGGGGCGGCCAGGAAGAACAGATGCTTCTCATGAAGGACCTTCACGCTACCTTCGGGAAAGAGATACGGGAGGTGAAGGATAAGGTTGCTCAACATGATATCCGCCTGTCAGAAGCTGAGTCCCAAATCAACCAACTTAAGCAAACGCTGGATGAACTCAAACTTGGGGATGGAACTACAGCTCCCGTAGTAGCTACTACACCTTCGCTACGTGGGTTCAAGGTGCCACCGTTCGACGGGACTTCTTCCTGGTCAGCCTACAAAATCCAGTTCGAGGCTGTTATGAAGGCGAACGGCTGGAATAAAAGTCAGGCCACGACTGCTCTCACAATAGGCCTGCGCGACCAGGCCTTAACAGTTCTGGAAGCTCTCGATGAGGAAGTGACTTATGAGCAACTCTCACGCTGCAAGATGCGATCGAGGAAGTATTGGATTTGGCGAGACAAGCGAAGCTTCGGAGCGGAATAAACTGAATTAGTGTGTTTAATTATTGGTGTTTTAAGTTTTAATTTGTGTAAAGAAAATTAAAGTGTTAATTTAGGTAATTCTATCGGCAATTTTTATTGTCACGAACCTCAAGCTCGTAACACTAGCACAGGTTTATTCACTTTTACACATTCGCCAAAATACAAATACCGTTTATAATATTATTTCCTAATAAGCAATATAGATATAAAGTTCTAATATAATATTATTTTTATTTGTAGTTGCATATTTGACAACCCTTACCGGTTTCATATACGCATGGCCCTCCTACACTCTGGAAATGTTCATGTCAAACGCAACAGTGCTCTCTGCGCCTATGACTCCGATGGAAACATCACTATTGGGCAGTCTTACAAACGTTGGTGGGTTGGTGGCGACTCCATTCTGTGGATATGCCGTCAATAAGTTCGGCAGGAAATACGCTGCTATTATGTATGGATTGCCCTATGTGGTGCGTATATTATTGTATATTTACTAAGGATGAAGAAGAAATTCTACTTCTTTTTTTTCTTCCTCATTAATCTGCAGAAGCCAACTGCTGAATATGGGTCTCTCCTCTTTTAAAACTTGCCTTAATCGTCAGACTTGGCAGGTGCATGATGATCGCAGTAACAGACGACTTGCAGCTTTGGCGCTGGTGTCTGTCACAAGTTACCCGGACTTTTAAAGTCTTGCATAACGAGAAGGTATACTTTCTAAGGCATCATCATCATCATCATCATTACAACCCTTCACAAGTCCACTGCTGAACATAGATCTCCCCCAAGGTATGCCACAAAGCACGGTCCTGAGCCACCTGTATCCATCGACTTCCCGCATGTCTTACCAGGTCGTCACTCCATCTAGTGGGAGGTCGCCCAACACTTCGCCTACCAGCACGAGGCTGCCACTCGAGAACATTTTTTACCCAAAGGTTGTCGGTTCTTCGAGCTATATGGCCGACCCATTGCCACTTCAGCTAAGTAATCCGTTGGACTATGTCGGCCACTCGGTTCTACTGCGGATGTCCTCATTTCAAAATTTTTCCCGCAGAGAAACCCTGAGCATAGCCCCTTCCATAGCTCGCTGAGCGACTTTGAGCGTCCTCACATGGCCAGCAGTGAAGGACCACGGCTCAGTTCCATAGGTCATCACTAGTAACATATACCGGTTGTATAGTCTCGTTTTCTGGTTTTGAGGTATGGCTGACGAGAAGATGTGTCGTAATTTCCCGAACGCTGCCCAGCCGAGTTGAATCCGTCGATTGACATCTCGGTCGAAGTTGGACTTACTTAGTCGGACTATTTGTCCCAGGTAAACGTACTCGTCAACAACTTCGAGCTTAGCGCTCCCAACAACTACCGGAATAGGTGTGACATGGATATTAAACTTCTGAGGCATACTCTGTTGAAATTTTGAATAAAAATCCATATTGTGAAAAGTTGCTAAATGTACATGCTAGGCGTTGTTCGCAAAAATACGTTGTGGTTGGAAGGTCGCAAAAAGTTGTTAAGAAAAGTGATTGAAGGAGGGATTACGTGTATACGTCAAGTCTTAACTATCCCGAGTTCCTAATATCCGTGGTGTGGCGGCATAAGGGAATTTATCTCTCCCAACACTTCGAATATTGAATTTCCAAATAATGATCGAAACATTCGATCATATTAGCAGGACATACAAATATTGGTTCCGTGCAAGATTTGAACCTACAGCCCTCAACGCTGCAACTCAATGATAAGCTACTACGCCACGAAGCCTTCAAGTATTGAAACTTCAAATTTCGATTCGAAAACCAAGGTGTTGACTGAAATAGGTATTTAATTCATCATCATCATTATAGTCTACCGAAAGTCTATTGGTGAACATAGGCCTCCACACACATTACCTGATTTTGGACCATTGACATAGTTGCCGTCGGTTTGAGGCGAAACACGTATCGTATTATCGATGGGGGTTTCCCCAGAGTAGTTGTGTTGGCGGTAGTGTTGTTGGGATTAGTAGTGACGGCGATACTGCATGAAATTGAGGGAGGGAACTGGGAATGACATATTTTTTGTGCTGATTCTGTCGCTGATGTGGTACTTGAGGGGATGGAATCGGATCCCACCTATGGTTTAGTCCCTCCTATAAAATTGCATCATGCTACAAGTAGGAGTGCTATCATGCCTGGGCTGACTCATTGACGTCTCGCAATGAAAATACCAGCGCCCTTAAAAATATGTATAATTCCGCCTCCAGGTCGTTCAAAAGAGTTATTGATTAGGCAAAGTCAGAGCACATTGGCAAAATTGGCAAGAAACTAGTTCAGCTTTGGTCGGGAACACGTGCATTCTGGTTTCTCGCTAAAGCTGTCCAAGGCAACTTCTGTCAGCCATCTGTCCCATCTCTGCACAGGGAGAACGACTCACTAGCCCATGCCGCAAAGGAGAAAGCTGATCTGCTAGGCTCTTTCTTTACATCCAACTTGAATCTCGATAACGGGAAATACACCGCCAACCATATTGCAGTGTGAGTGCTTGTGCTGTTTAAAAAGCACTTGGTGCGCAAAGCACTCCTCACGCCAAATAGTCGTATGAGCATGACGGAGTCCTACCTATTGTGCTGAAGACATATATTCCGGAGTTGGTACTGGTTTCAACACGACTTTTCCGGTATCCCTACTCTCCACGCGTAGTAGCGAACTCATGGAAGACGCCTTTGATGCACCCGATCCATAAAAAAAGCAACCGCTCAGATCCATCCAACTGGAAGTCTATCGCTATCACTTTCTTGTTCTCCAAAATAATAAAAACAATTATTACCGGCCAGATCATGAGAAACCATGAGGATTGCCAGCTGATTAGTGACCGCCAGTATAGTTTCCATCTGGGTTGTTCAGCTGCCGCATTTATCGCATTTACCACGAGTAGTGCTCTGAGAAATTGTTCGGATTAATTTCAACCGCCAAATGTCACCAACGCACATCGCGCGAAAACTGAGGTTACCATCCACATCATCTGGATTGTTTTGTCCTACTAAATCATTATTCGATTCTTCGATATTATCGAATCTACGTACGATATTATCGCATCTACCACGGGGAGTGCTCAGGTATACCTACCAGTGCGACAATTCTACCATCGCACATCGCGACAAAACTCACGATATCATCCATACCATCTGGATGACTGGCAATCCACCACAGTGCGATTTAAAAGAGTTTTCTTTCTCGCACAACTTCCTTGTGAAATCGACTACCACCAGAGATTTTGCCGGACCAATATATCTTAGGGACCTTAAAAAAACGAGCTGAACCTTTTTAAAACGCTGGCAACGCACCTGTATTTCCCATGGTTTTGCAGTTGTTCGTGGACGGCGGTCGACATATACCAATAGATGAGCTACCTGCTCGTTTGCCCCCTCTTGTATAAGTAAAAAAAAAACTTACGTGCTATACTGTTTTGAGGCATGCGCTTATTACCAGACCACGGCTCCCAATGTTGCAAATTTCTGCTAATTTAAGTGACAAGACTAGAATTTATTCATTCCATGGCCTTGTGAACTATGTAAATCAAGTTCGTCTTGTAAATAAAATTATTTTTTTTCTAGCTTAGTTGGGCCGTAATATCCATAACAAGAAGCCCGACATTAGTTATTGCTGCTGTTGGGCTTGCAGGATTTGGTGCCGCGGGTCAGGCGGTTTCCTCGGTTTATATATCTGAGATATGTCAAGATTCCATAAGAGGGGGGCTGACCTCCACCACTGTGTCTGGTTATTTCGTCGGTCTATTGATTTCCTATGCGATTGGAGGATACTTAACCTACTACCAAGTGGCGTATGTGCATATGGCGCTTTCTGTATTGTACATGATTATGCTGACCTTTTTGAAAGAGTCACCAGTGTATCTCTTGCTAATTGGACAGGAAAAGGTACGTCAATATTTATAATTTAGTTTATTTAAAAAAAGTTATGGAACGAGTATATAAGTCATTTTAAAGGGTATGTAGTAGCATTAAAATATACGTGTTAAAGCCCTACCATAGCGCGATGGATCAGCTCGACCGGAGAAGGATCATGTTTTCACATAATAGCATAGCAGTTTATGCTGCTGTGTTTCGTATGGTGAGTGAGAACCGCGAGAACCGAGAACCGGAGACCATTTTACTGAAAACAAGGCTAAATGCCTTTTTATTTTAGTCCTCAGGGTGACAATGCACCTGTTTTTTTTAAATTCTTGATAGATGTAGATTCAAGTGTCACATCATCCACTTATCATCAGGTGGACAGTGTGCTTGTTTCTCACCCTTATTCTATAAAAAAGATACGTTGTTTATCACCCCTGAGGACTCAGATGAAATGACTAAAGTAAAAAAAAGGGAGAGGGAGAGCTTAAAAAAGGTAATAAGCGACACTACGCAATGTGCCATTGATATTCACATCTATCGCAACGAGTATTGCAATATTATCATTGAGGAGAATTCTTTCCTCTGTTTCTTTTGTTTTATAGTTATTAGGTCTCCATTTGTCGTCACTGGGTGAACACTGTGTCTAATTCTGCTTCCCATTGGCATTAGAAGGGAACGCTGTAGCTGTAGAGGTGTTACCCCTGAGGTCTAAAATGGAATGCTTGGTTACGAATAAAAAGCATTCCCGGTTCTTAGCATTCAACATACGAAACACATCAGCATTTAGCTGCTATATTACGCTGAATTTTGTAAGAGTGTGGTCCTTCCATGGTCAAGCTGTCCCAGTCTTGTTGCAGTCATAATATAGTAGAGGACGATAAGGGATGATGAATTCTTCTAGGCCAACACCTCACGTTCTCGTCTAAAAATACCATTTCATTTCATGGATGTTGTCATCGCAATCAGAACCCTATCTACTTTTTTTATTTTCCATCACAATGTTAAATATTAAATAAATTAAAAATAATCCTTTTACGTCAAAAGTCTATTGATTTAAAATATTAGTATGCTGCAAATATAATTTAAACAAAAATAAGCTTGTTAATCTATGATACAGAGTATTTAATACTTAATTAAACAAAACGTAATAATATATTACAGGATGCAGCGAGGTCAATAGCATTCTACAGACATGCGGCAGTGACTTCTAAAGAGGTCGAAATGGAGATAACAAAGATTTTGCTACAAATGGATCCCAGAATAGACAAGATGCTTGAAGGAGAAAATGGTTAGCCATTTCAATAAATTACATTATTTTTTGATCAACTTTACAAAACTGTGCAGTGGCGGTGTAAGAACAATCTAACACTCCATATCATCTTTTAAGTTGCCGGTATTGTTTGCAACCCGCCAGCCACGCGTTGCAACTATGGCAAAATCCCTCTATGAGACAATCTATGGAAGAGGCTTATGTCGACTTTTATAGCCTGTGATAAATTCTTTATTTGAACGACATTACATTGAAATTTATTCGTTGATATTAAACAGGTGATACGTTGATAAATCACCAATACACATCGTCCCGTGGGTGTTAACCAAGAGACGGGAAGTAGCGTTTTATCATATTGTAATAATAACTAAAAATAAAAAAAATAAACTGCCGTTGCCCATCCGACTACCAAGTGAGGCAACTATGGCAAAATATGAGGAAATTTATGAGGAAGACCTGAGAGAGATCAGGCGCAGGGCTTTACGTGCTTTCCGAGGCACGGGGGTGAGACACCGTCAATTTCCTGACTCCGGGCAGCTACTGCAAATTTCTTGTCAGAAAAACTCAATAAATGATTTTTTGGCCCGACCTGATTCGAACCCAGGACCTCATGATCAGCAGTCGCACTACTACAACCACTAGACCAACGAGGCAGTCATATATCTCATCATAGTGGTACATATACCAGGCGGTCCCATAATGAACTCGCCTGATATAGTTCAACGCGACATGTCGCTACATGTTGTGTTGCATTAAATAGTACGTTTATCGTGCACTTAATATAAGAAACATGCATCGAAATGAAATGCTTAATCTTAGTTTAACAGGCATTTGAATAACGAGAGTCGCGTATTTTTTCAAAATGTCGAAAACTGAGTATCGAAGTGTCATAAAGTTTCTGTTTAAAGAAGGTTTATCCCCTGCCCAAATAAAAGAACGATTGGATGGCGTGTATAAGGAGTCTGTCCCCTCCTATAGCACAGCGAAAAATTGGGTGAAAGAGTTTCGCCTCGGGAGAGAAACCGTCGAAGACTTTGGCCACGACGGTCGACCTGTGGAAGTGCTCACTCCCGAAACGATTGCTCTTATCGAAGAGGAGGTTCTGAGTGACCGCCGTTTGAAGATTAGAGAAATTGCAGCAAGACTTGGGCTCTCTAAGAGTACCGTTCATAGCGCGATCCATGAACATCATCACATGAAAAAAGTGAGTGCAAGATGGGTACCGAAACTTCTTTCAGCGGTACAGAGACAGGAAAGAGTGCGCTGCGCTTCGGAGTTTTTGGATCTTTGTGGCGAAAATCCAAAGACTGTGATCGAGTGGCTAGTGACTGGTGATGAAACTATTATCTTGTATTATGATCCACAAAGCAAGCGCGAGTCAATGGAATGGCGTTATAAGGGTGAAAAGCCCCTAGAAAGGCAAAGGTGCAACAATCGACTAAAAAACTGATGTGCACAAAATTTTGGGATTTTCAAGGCATTTTGATGGTGGATTTTAAAGAACGTAATACAGTCGTGAACGGCGAATATTATGCTTCTTTAATATATAAATTATGAGACAAGATAAAGGAAAAACGAAGAGGCAAGCTGTCTAAAGGTGTCCTGTTGCTCCATGACAACGCCCCTGTTCATACCGCTGGTGTTTCGAAGGATGCAGTTCGTCAATGCGGGTTCACAGAAGTTCAACATCCACCTTACAGTCCAGACATGGCCCCGTCCGACTATTATTTATTTCCAAATTTAAAGTGGGACTTAAGAGGAAGAAAATTTTCAAGCGATGAAGAGTTGCAGGCGGCCGTCTTCAGTCATTTTGAGGATAAAAAATGTGATTATTTTTATAAAGGTTTAGAGATGTTGATTCACAGATGTCAGAAGTGTGTTAGTATTCATGGTGATTATATTGAAAAATAAAATTGGTTTCGTTTCATTTCCTTCATTGGTTCATAGTTAGGCCAATTCATTATGGGACCGCCTACGTAGTGCAGTGGATCTTCCGCCGCTACTACTTGGTGCATTAACAACAATACGTCGCCACAATAGCAAGTTAGGATAAATGCTCCCTTGGGTCTCGAAAAAATATTACAAGGTCCATCGTTTTGTTTTTACTATCCCCATGGTTAAGTAATACCAAAAAACACTGAATAAAAATCTTAATATTGCACAAGTTTATCGTCATTTTTGAGCTTAACAGTTCTATTGTTGTGTTGAAATTAAAATTGTCGAACTTCCAGATCCAAGTACGAAGAAAGGGCTCATTGATAAGAACGATGTTAAAACTGAACCCAGAAATGAGTCACAGTGGAGATTTTTAAGTAAGTTATAGTGTAGCTGGGTAGATTATTTACGTTATAAAGGCAAAAAAGGCAATTTAAATATTTGTACGGTACAATAAAATTAGACAAGCGAGATATTTTTTATAAATAGTAAAACAATTTTACCATATTTTTATTAAGTCACTTTCCTGTTTGTTTTACGTTCTGGGTGGAATTTAATAATTTATTTTAAACTGACTTCCCGATGACGGACGACAATGCTAAAATATGATATATATTTTTAATTTCACTTATTTTATTATTATTCTTTATTTTCGAAATTTCCTTCCGTAGAGTGGAAGTGGAATTACAAAAAGTACTTATAAGTTAGTAAATAAATTAAAATTAAAAAGTTACGTATATTACCTATTCTATCTCCTTGTATTAACCAGAGCAGGTCTCGGGCCGATATGGACGCTATTCGCGTATCTCAAAATAGGACAGCAATATTATACTATAACTATCGCCGCCAGGAGGCTGTTGGAGCTGTCACCACGCGGCGCCACGCGGAGGCAACCCGTTTGCGCATGATAACTGGGAAACTGTCTATTCGAGCCTCATTAAACATTGCCGAAGCGCTGCAGTACCGGGGCAGCCCCATCAGCATCCTGAAGCCGTTATTATTTTGGACGCGCAGAGTTGCAAGCGTCCTCTGTGTATACTCAACCCATAGACAACAGGTGTAAAAAGACTGACAATAGGCTCTGAACAGAGTATGTTTAAGATCCGTATTACAAATCCCTGCAAATTTACTGGCGAGCACATTCGCTCTCTTAGCTAGACCCTACGTTCCTGCTCTATGACAGCCTCAGCCGACATATTTTCAGTAACCCGTTGCCCAAGGTACTTAAAACTATTTTCGGTGGTACGTCTTTTAAAAGCGCCAGTAGGAAAGTTATAGCTCTTATTTTTTGATTTAATAAATACGATATCACTCTTAACATTGTACCGTAGGCCATGAGCCGCTGCATACTTTTCACAGATTCTGAGTAGTTTTCTTAGACCACCAACTGATGGGATTAGCAGCACCATATCGTCGGCTTAACTTATATTGTTATATGGAATATTATCAATGGAGCAACCACATCACTACCACCGAGTTCACCAATCAGACTGTTCACGTAGAGGTTAAAAAGTGTAGGAGAAGACCTGTTTTAGCCCGCACTCCAGCTATTCTAAAGTACAGAAAAGATATTTAAAATTCATGGCTTTTTGGGGTATAGGCCGCCTCCAAGTGCCTTCATTTGTTCCTGTTAGTTGCCACGTCTATCCGGTTCCTCTCCGCTGACTTTTTTATGTCGTCGCTACATCGATTTTTAGGTCGGCCTTTGGATCTTCTTTCTCATTGACCTTTCCAGAGTGTGGCTTGTTTTGTCCATCCGTCGCCGGGCATTTGGGCCAGATGCCCTGAGCATCTCCATTTCAAGCGCAGTATGTGTGTTGTACTGCATCAATGACTTTTGTTTTATTTCTTATATCCGAGCTTTTTTGTTTGTCAATGAGTTTAAGGCCCATGATGCTTCTTTCCGAAGCGCGTGAACAAGAATGTAGTTTACTTAATATATTTTTATTGATGGCCCATGAGCAGCGTATGTATGATAGGGTAGTAGACATGAGTCCATAATTTTCTTTAGTTTTAAAGGAACTTTCAACTTTTGTATTTATTTGCAACACCAGTATTTTTTCCAGATTGTATTAATTCGTCGTTCTAATTCGTCGGTGTGTCTTGAATTTTTGAATGATATTTGTTTTCCTAGGTAGGTATAGTTCTCAACATATTCAAATTCAAATTCAAATCGTTTATTGAAAATATATGTTGATACAGACGGTATTGTCATAGTTTATCACTTAGAGAACAAACACTTAGTACAGCTATATTCCGCCATTTGGCATGCAATATTCATCACATTTTATTAGTTTTATATTAAATTATTTAAACATGCTTCAGTTATAATTGGAGTTCAAAATCAAAAATTAATAGTGATATGTCAATTTAGATAATATTATATAAGTCTAGTTAATTTAGTTATACTGAGTCATGTCAATTATTGAATTTCATATTTATCTTCGAGATATTCTTTCACACTGTAGTATGCCCTATTAACGAGAAATTGCTTCAATAGTATTTTAAAATTATATATGTTGGAACATCTCAAAATGTGTAATGGTAAATGGTTATAAATTCGAGGGGCCATACAAAATATGCTGTTGTTGAATTGGGCTGTTTTGTTGATGGAAAACATATTTTATGATTATTACGTTTACTGTGTAGGCACTCAAATAAAGAAATATGCGTAATAACAAAGACGGCTACCTCATATATATAAAGATATGAAAGTGTTAACAGTTTATTATACATTTCATTACAGACACCTAACATAAAACATGTTTCTTAAACAACTATCCGTCTGTTTTAACTTCACAATGGCCCTTACACATCTCTTTTGGGCTCTAAATAT
This sequence comes from Parnassius apollo, assembly GCA_907164705.1. NCBI lineage: Eukaryota > Metazoa > Arthropoda > Insecta > Lepidoptera > Papilionidae > Parnassius > Parnassius apollo. Next base: position 459,920 of record CAJQZP010001576.1, read on the forward strand.
CATATCATTGTCTACAGAGTTACCCCAAAAGATGACACCATACTTTAACACTGATTATACATAAACATTGTACGCAATGATGACCGCAGATTGATTCACAATTATTCCAAGTCTATGCAGTGCACAAGAGAACTGGTTTAGTTTAGTACAAATATCTTCTGCTTGAGATTTCCATTTTAAGTTTGAATCGAGATTGAGGCCTAAAATTTTGTATTTTCGACTACATTAATTTGTTGTCCGTTGTAGCATATATTAAGATTAATTAAATTATTTTTTATATTTCTGAATGTCATTAAATTTGTTTTATTTAGATTAATTAATAAATTATTATTTGATAACGATTTAATTATACTCTCTAGTATTCGATTTATGTCAGGTATCATTTTATTTTTGCTTGTGCTTGTAAACATCACTGTACTATCGTCTGCATATAATACCATATCTTGATTTATATAATTTGGTAAATCGTTTATATAAACAAGGAATAATAATGGACCAAGAATACTTCCCTGGGGTACTCCTTGAGTCATTTCACGATATGACGATGAATGTACTATTTGTCTATACGTTTTTGAGCATACGCGCGTAATTTGTGTACATTTTTTCCGATTTATTAGGTAAGTTTTTAGGAGATTAAGGATATTTCCTCGGATCCCGTACGCTTCTAATTTACTTAAGAGGATACTGTGTTTAACATAGTCAAAAGCTTTAGTTAAATCCATATATAGAGCAGATACTAAGTGCTTAATATTAAGGCTTGAAATTACAGTACGTAGAAATTGAACAGAATTGACAGCTAAATTTATACTTTTATTTTTCCGAAATCCGACTTGTTTCTCTGTGAAGATTTTATATTTTTCAAAGAAATCATTAAGGTTTTGACTTATTACCTTTTCAAAAATTTTAGAGAATATCGGTATGAGTGCTATGGGTCTATAATTTGAACATCACTCTTATCATTTTTCTTAAATACAGGTTGAACTACCGTTTTTTTTAATTTATTTGGGAATATTTCAGAGGCTATACTTAAATTTACGATGTAGGATAAAACTGGTGAGATGATGGTTGATACACTTTTTAATACCTTTGTGCTAACGTCATCATAATCTATGCTATTTGTATTCCTTAATGAATTAATTATATTATTAATTTCGAAAGGAGTCGTTGGGTTCATAAAAAATGAGTTATAAGTATTCGGTACTTTGCAGTTAACATTAATTGTTCTTAGATTACTGTTATTTCCACTTATGAAATAATTGTTAAATAACTCTGCGATATCTTTGGGGTCAACAATGATAATCCCATTATTATTATATTCCAGAGGTATGTCCCTCATCTTTATGGAGTTTTTAGCGCCATTGGTAGCCACTTTTGTTTTTGATGTATTTAGTTGTAAGCCAATATCTTTACTGACCTTGCTCAGTTTCATTAACATATTTTCTAGCTGCTTAAAAGAATTCGAAAAAATCATTAAGTCACCTGAAAATCTGAGGTTACTCAGATATTTTCTGTTTATATATATATACCTTTTTCGTCCTATTTTAATTCTTTAATAATATTTTGCAGGACGGCTATAAAATCCTATGTGATAACGCCTTGTTTTACGGCTTGTACTTTTTCTATATATATCTTGTACTATTTTTTATATATGTGTTTGGAATTTGTTGCTCATGTAATGCCTCCTAAGTGTTTTCTGGCTATATAAAGTCTAAAGCTTTCGCGTAGTCAACGTATGCTATTAATAGTTGTCTCTACTCTATATGTTTTTTCACTATTTGTTCTAAGGTACGGATATGGTTGGTTGAAGAGTACCCTCGTCGAAAACCGGCCTGCTCTACCTGTTGATTTGTCTCTATAAATGGTTTTATTCTTTTTTCTACACACATTGCAAACAGTTTGTATATCGTTGAAAGTAGGCTGATGGGTCGGTAGTTATTAATATCAGCAGAGTCTCCTTTCTTGTAGGGTAGAATAATGTGTGATTTAGCCCAGTTCGTAAGTATTTCTTGGAATTCGAGTATCATATTGAATAGAATTAAAAGAGGTTTTATCAGTAAACACTTTCCTAATTTGTGAGCCTCATTAGGGGTGTTATCCGCTACTGGGCTTTTTTCTAACTTCAGATCTTGTTATTTTTCTAGTATTTCATTTTCGCTAAAAGGTTCGACCATCAACTCAATATCATTATTCTTAAGCAGTGATTCTCCATCGCTTGTTGTTACAGAAGTAATCGGTTTTGCCATGTAGAGCTCTTTGTAAAATTGGGATGCAATGCTAATTAGCTCACTTCTTGTTTGTGATTTTTCGTTTCTTTATTTGGTTTCAGTGCCTTCATCCAACCTTTGTCTGTATTTAGTTGTTTATAGGCTCTTTTCTGACTTCCACCATGTATTAAATTTTGTTCTACGATTTGTATGCGATACTTCTCCTAATCTTCTTTTATTACTTTGTTTGTTGTTTTATAGACCATTGAAAGTTCTTTCTTCTTTGCTCTTTGATGGTTTGTGCAATAAAGCTATACTTCTCTTGATTTAGTTTTTTGTTTGTTCCGAAAGTATTCCTTTTTTTGTGTTGTTCAGAGTTAGTGATTTTAAGCTTCTATATCTATAAATGATTCTATTTTAAGTAGTAAGATTCTATTTTGTCGCTTTTTCCACATTGAATTTGCCCTAACTTTGATATTAGGACATCAAGGTAATTTTTTTAGTTTATTTCATCGGCGAGGTTTGTTGGTGTTGTAGAGAAGTTGGCTCCGCTTTTCCTTCCTCTTGAAAGACTGTGATCGTTTGGTAAAAAGATGTTGTTTAGTACTTCCATATTTGTAAAGAGTTTTTGGGTTGTTACTAAGAATATAATCAATTAGATTTTTGTAATTCTTTGACGAAATCCAGGTCCACATACTTTCTGCTTTTTTTTAAATATTGTGTTAATTATGGTATATTTATTTTGTTGAGCATATTGTATAAGTATAACTTTTGTTCCAGTATGGAACCATTACTGTGTTTTCTCCTGGTTTCCTGTGTACTATTTTCGCGTTCATATCTCCCATTAAAATTACTTTTACTTGTGTAAGGCTTCTAGCATACACTATTTGATCATAACATTTATCCATTTCCTTCTCTGTTTCTTCACTTGTCGGTGCATAAACTTGAACAATTGAGATATTCGTTGCTCCGAATTTTAAAATTTGTAAGCAGACTCTATCAGACATTCCTGTGTAACTTTTTATGTTGTGTTTTTATTCCTTTTTGATAAGGAATCCAACACCGTATTGTCTTTTACTCTCTCCAGTGTAGTATGATAGGCGGCTGTCATCTTCCTTGGAATATCTTGATATTGTTTCCTATACTGATAGTCCTATAATGTCGTACTTTATTTTCTCTAGAGAATATTTCAATAAAACCATACTTTTTAGTGATAAGAGACACCTAACATTGTATGAGCAGATATATATTTTTGGCATCTCGGAGGGCTGTAGTCATATTTTCATATATATAAAGTTGTTCATATTATTAGTTTTGTTTATTTTTGTGTGTTGTTTTGTATTTTGTTGACCAGTATTGTGGCTCGACTGAGGTAATCTTTCTGGCAAAGTAGATAAGGTTCTTTTTGTGTGTTTGTTTTGGCTTTCTGTATGTGGATTTTGACGTCTAGGTACCACAATTTAATCACGTTTAATGAAGACATTTATTCCGTGTTTTCTCATCACTTCGGATGAATCTCGGATCGAATTCCTTTGTCTATTTATGACTTATAGGAGGTAGACTTCCTTTATATAGTAAGGCGTTGATTCAAGCTTTTTCTTATTTTTCTGAATTTGTATCTTTAACCCCATAGTGAGCAAGGTAACTACAATAGGTCTAATTTTTTTCGCTCTTTTTCCCCTAATCTTCTGACGTATTCTATGTCATTTTTCTCCCATTTTTCGGTATGTTATTTACAATATCTCGCACCTTTTCTCATAAGTCTTGGTAGCTTTTTACCTGTTCTTCAACTACAAAAAACAAAAAAAATTCTTTTTATGAACCTCGCAAAGTTATGAATCGTCGTTTGTTGTGTATCCAGTTTTTGTAAAATTTTTTCATTCCGAGATTCGAGAAAATTAATTTCTCATTTAAACTAGTACTTATGGCGTTTTTTATGTCTTTCTTCATTTCCCTCATATCAAGTTTTTGTTGTTTCATTTCTTCTTACATGGATCTCAAAATTTCTTTAATTTCATCCATGTTTGAGCCCTCTGTCGGTAATTACTGAGACTACGAGCTGGGGCGATAAGAGATGAACCTCACGATCTTCGATGCTAGTTTGTTTGCTAGCTGGTTCTGTGGAGAATCACTAGATGGCGTTTGTAGCGTTTATTATAAGGATATTTCTCTGTATCTTAGTATGAGTTAGTTAGGTGTCCTTAATGTTTGCAAGCACATGCCCTAAATGCATTATATATGAGTGCATATTATGAGTTCTAAATAACAAAAGCTAATTTTCAATAGATTGTCACTTAGTTGCCATTGTCGTTGTCCTCGTTTGAGTAATTGTTTTTGGTCTTATAGTTTATTTTTAGGCGCTATTATTATATTTATCACTTTATTTATTCACTTTTGGAACTTTTCACTGGTTTTGATGAGTAATATTTCACGTTTTGATAATTTTAAGCAATATTTAGCACAGAGCAGTTGTTTTACTTTGGCCCAATAGAGCCCCCTTCCCCTTTGTAAAATTTGTCGAGTGTCCTATGCAAAAAGTAAACAACATAGCTAAGACATGCGGAAGGTGGACACCAGCATATTGCAGGCGTTCGATAACGATACCGTTACGACCCGGAGATTTATTTATTATGTTATTTGTTATATTGTTATGTTATATTATGTTCACGCAAATACTACACTTGGAATATAGCTAATTTTACAAATTTGATGAGACGTTTCGCGCTCTTTACAGCACCCATGGTCACGGGATGGGGACTGAGGTGTTTGATGCCCTGATTCCATAGTTCATCAACTTTTAATTATTAATTATTGGTCCAATATACGCAGAACGAGCTTACAGTATCCTGAAGTCTTGTAGTAGTACGCTTAATTTTATTAATTGGGATCCCAAAAAAATGGTAGCACCCAGATATCTTTAGATAGGTAGGACGAAAAATCCTTGGTAGAGATTGGTGTTCTTTAGTGAGAGTATTTGTGATCTATCAAATATGATATAACGGTTAGGACGGTCTTGAATATTTTTTGTGAGTATTTGTGGTCTATCAAATTTAATCCTGAATATGTTGACATTCTGTAGATCAAAACGTCGAGAGTTAAAAAAGTTAAAGCGCAAAGGTAAGCGCATTCTTTGGGAATCTGCTTACGCGAGTTAACTAAACGATTATACCGTCATCTATCAAAGGTCACAGGACCTTTTGTATTATCAATAAAATGAGTGTTTTTGTTAGGATCCAAAGTATTCTATCACATAGAAGTACAAATGGGGTTGTCGAATCTTCGCTTCGTCTCCTAAGCTCCTCCTTTGCGTGCAGTGCTACCTGTTGGTTAATGTAGGGGACTATGACGATGTCATTAAACAAAAATTCTTTGTATATTAAAACTAGAGAGTATCAAACTTAAAAAATAACTACCTTAAAACCTACTTCCCTTTATAATCTGCCAAAAAGTAACAATGTACTATATGGGAGGAGGGTGTGGAGACACATTGATCTGACAGATAAAATGAAAGAAAAAAACAAACAAGCTTAATATACTTTAAAAATTATTAAACAAATATTAATTTACTTAATGAATGGTATAACTGTGCCCACACACTCTCTTACTGAGCGAAAAATTCGATGTGATGTTTAGTTACTTAACCCCTTTAATGGTTTGTGTGCAACTCAAAGTTAATTAACTTTATTTTTGAAAAATGTAAAAGGAAACAGTTAATCAAATTTTTATTGAATGATGCTTTTTAATGATAGAATACTTAAGCCAATTTTCATGTCTCTTTGCAGTGAGATCGGAATCATCGAAACGAGCCCTAGTGTCTGTCCTTATAGTAATGTCCTTGTCAATACTAATGGGATCAATCGCTTTGCAAGTCTACGCAGAACCACTGTTTAAAGAAGCAGTGCCATCAATGCAGCCGAATTTATGCTCTATTCTGTTAGCCGTCACCTACTTAATTGCTAGTTTGGTTTCCGCCCTCTTATTAGACAAGTTAGGGAGAAAGGTGAGAATTTTTTTAAAATTATTTTAAGCCAGCACTTAGCTACAATCCCAACTGATGGTAAGTGGTGATGTAGCTTAAGATGGTAAAGCACACTGACTTAACAAAAACCTATTCATTGTTCCTTGAAGACACCCATATTGTAATCGGATGGAAAGAAAGACGTTGGCAACTTATTCCACTCCTTTGCTGTACGCATGACGAACGACGAAGCAAACTGTTTAGTTCTCATGCGTGGTAAGTCACCAACGAAAGGGTGGAGACTGGCCGAAAGTCTGGTTGTCCGATGGCGGAAGGGAAAGGGAGGAATTAAATTATGCAATTTCTGCGCACACTCTCCGAAATGCATCTTGTAGAAAACCGTAATCTGGCTACTTTGCGCCTGTGTTTGAGGCTGGTAAGATTGGCTTTAGCCAAATTCTGGTCACCACTAAGCCTCTTAGCACGCCTTTCCATTGAGTCCAAAGCTGCTCGGTGACATTTTCCAGCACCAGCCCATATATGGCAGTAATACTCCATGCACGACCGGACTTGCGCTTTATATAAAGTAAGCATCTTTTTTGATTACTGTTATTATTTTATTTATTTATATAACTTCACATAAACTCTTTCTGCTAGAGATACACTACTGCGCATATTTGTATCTTCATGTTTAAGTTTGGGTTCTAAAATGTGTAACATTTTGTTAAATGTTTCTTTTTTCATTCGTACTTCTCAAATCTCTCGTCATTTTTCATTAGTTGCTTCTGAATGAGCCTATGAAATGCATCATAACCTTCTCTTTCTGTTAACATAGGATGTACTCAATATCGTCTTCGTTTTTATTATCGTCTTTTTATCTTTTTATGCATGTACCACATATATATGTGTTAAAACCGTCTCGTGGGCGGTAGCCGAAACTCTATTATTTAGCTCGGTACTAAATTACAGAATAAATATGATGAAATAATGCATTGGTATTACTGTACTTCGCTTACTCTACCCTTCCATTTCACACACGCGCTGCCGCCACCCGGCCGACCCGTTTCGCCTCGCAATGTAAAATGCCAACGTGTGGGGAAAAGCCACATTACGGGGAAAATAAAGTTGGTTGAGGATTGATATTATGTGGGGATTTTGAAAATAGACTGCCACAAGATTAAGAAATAGATTGATACAAGTCAGAACCTTTTTTAAGAAATCTAAATACTTATCTTAACAGTTTTGTTAGATTATTTATGAATATCGAATGACTTTCTTTTTTAATTATCTTCTTGAACAACATTTAATTTTCGGATTTATTTTGGCACTTTTTGCGTATCATTTATTGCTTTTAATTTCGTCATTTTTAATTTAACAGCAGAGTAAATGGAGCCATTGTGATCCTTTTTAATGGCAACAAGGGAAGGAATTAAAAATACTCCATTTTGTAAAATGCTTGTTACAAAATATGAAAAGTGTGAAGATAAATTTTTCTCTAAAAAAATGATGATTAAAAAATAAATCTTATAACGTTAGTTGAATATCGTTTTATTACATAAAATAAAATTGAGGGGGATTTGACATAGATTTTCGGAGAATTTGAAAAATGGTGTTGATAATGCTGCAACTTACTTACTCTAGTTTGCAGACGAAATATGAATTAGAGGCGGCAATCACAATAAAAATTGGAAGTAATTTTAATAGTTTTGACTTGCCGCTTTTTAAATTCAATCCATCAAATACAATACTTTTTAGGACTCTTTTTGGTGGACATGTTTCCATGATATTTAATGGGAGTTAAGCAGTTTATAGTGTTGTTAATTCTTATCTTGTTATATCAATTGATATAATCAAATAATTCCAATTTTAATTTTTTTAAGTTTATTTAGAGAACCACAAACAAGTTTACAATATATCTCATGCTAAAGCTTATGATCTATTACAATTTCTTACTTATTATAAACTCAACGACGATGGTCACACATAGAGTATAAAAAATAAGATAATTATGTGAGGGACCTAATTTTGTAAAGAAAAATGACATTAATTTCTGAAATATTATTTTAATATATACAAGAGGTTAGAGTTTAGAGTTTAGTATGTTAGGATACGTGCGCTCGCATGCGAGCGCGCGCGCGCGTGTGTGTCTTTGTTCATGTACATAATATAGTCATTGGTTAGATGATTTATAATTAGTATTAGTAGTTATTGTGGTTAGGTCTTTAAAGAGACATTAAGTGTTTAAAAGCAAGTTAACTAGCTGTCTGTTGTAGGATCTGGTACTGCAAGAAAATATATCTACCGAATAATTTTTTTTCTTGTATGTGTCAACCATACGATGAAGAGGCGATCGGATACCGGCGTTTGTCCGAGATCTTGGCACAGCAAAGAGTGAGTGAGGATGCAAAGAACGCATACGTGCCCGAGATGGTACGGAGTAACTAATACGATTAATTATATCTGTGCAATCATACTTGTTATTGCACAGATCATAAAGTAATCTTGCCTCAAGTTGAGTGCGCCTAGTGTTAAAAGGAGCACATACGATAAACGCTCACGGTGATATTTGTAATTAACGCGACGCAAGAATTTTTTTTGTACCATTTCAATGCTATAATTATATTTTTTATAAAGTGGATTCCATACAGGCCAGAGGTTTAAAAAGTTAGATTAAAGTGATGGGGTTTCTAAATTCAGTAGAAGAACGCATAACAAGTCCGTACATTTTATAAGCTTTACTAATTATGTTTTGTATATGAATATCATTTAATTGGATTAATGATGTAAATTTTAATAAATTTTGTTTTGAAGGTTTTAAAAGTTGCTTGTAAATGTATAATGCTGTGCTGTATAAATGTTAGCTGTGTGTCCTTCTGTTTTAGTCCTCAAGGGTTGACTTCTTTGTTTGAAGTTGGTTGTAGATGTATCTTGGGCAGAGTGGCCCTTTTTAACACGTGTAGCCTCTTTTTGCGTTTAAATTAAATAATAAGAAAAATAAAAAAATGTTTTGATTTTAACAGTCGTTGATGACCATCACGTCGATCGGGTCGGGTGTCTGTAATTTCCTGCTCGGCACTCAGTTGCAAATGCACTGGGGACCACACTGGTTAACCGCCTTCCTAATCTACGCGTATTGCTTCATTTATAACCTGGGAGTGGCTATCGTGCCCTTCGTCTTAACTGCCGAAGTGTTCCTGCCTGAGGTAATTGTAAAATTTTAGGTTTTTTAATTTCATTATGGTAACAAACGCCATCTGTAAACAACGTCACGCAAAGAACGTTTCAGACACGTTTTCATTTCTTAGGACTAAGATGAAATGCCTCACAGACCTTCGATTATACTGGCTCTATATCCTTCGGACAGAAATATATCCGCAATGCTGGACTCTCTAATTATAATGATGATATATTTTTGAGTAATATGGATGGCAAACGGGTACATAGTTCATCTGATGGTAAGTGGATACTGTGGCTTACAGATATATATCATCTTCGAATAAGAATCAAAATGCAGATGCGTTGCCATCTTTGCGGACAAAGAATGCCTAGTTTCTAGTAAAAAGGGTTTTTTACACATACGATAACATTCACCATAGAAACACAGCAACATTAAGCTGCTGTTTTAAGCTTGTATTCTGTGAGAGCGTGGTTCATCCCCGGTTGAGCCGATCCATTTTTGCTACAACCATAATATAGCTGTAGCATGGCTCTACTGCGTACGTAATTTCATGTATTTGAGCTTTCTTTATTTTTTTTAGGCATATTGGTTTCACTGCGGTATGTATGTTATGTGTATACGGCTTAAGACAATTCTGTTGTACTATTTCGAATTATTTCATTTATTATCATCATAAGAGAATTTTACCAAAACGCCAGATGAAGGAAAAGATAAAAAAGAATCTTTTAAAGTACCAGGGTGTGTTACTAATAATAAAAAGATTTGACAAAGTACCGTCACTAAATGTATATATTTCCAGGTACGTGGTCTCTGCAACAGCTTCTCAATGGCTTGTATGTGGATAATGAACTTCTTTACGCTTGTAATCTTTAATCCGCTTGTGGACTTACTCGGTTTGGGTCCAATCTTTTACAGCTTCTCCATCATATGTATGCTTGGAGCTATGTACAGTCATTTCTGGCTTCCGGAAACCAAGGGTCTACCCGCCGATGCTATTCAGAGACTGTTTTTGAAGAATAACAAAAAGTAAGATTAGTGCTACGATTGACGTCGAATAAAGATTTGATAACAGACTTGTTGTTTTATTACCCGTACATGCACTTCGTTTTTTGTTGCCTAGTGACAACTTTTTTTACATAATATTGTTACCGCAAGCGACAATAAATTATTTCTGAATTTTTGCTGTACTGTGCGAAAAGAAACCGCACGCTAAAGAAAATACGTAAAAAAAGTAACGACGGACATATTCGTTGTCGTTTTTTAATAATACAATTTAAACACTAAACATGAAGATTTTGTAAAAAGGAACGGCTGTTTATGGATATTCTATCACCATCCCATCGAGTTCGTAATTATATTGAAGTCATGCCAATATTTTGCTGCAAAAGTTTATCGACTCTTTCTGTTATTTGCGCATTATCTTTGTTTCGTTTTTAACTTCATAATGACGCAAGCTTAGCGATAGAAATAGGTAAAAGTGTTGTTTCTATCCAGACAAACTAAAAAGAAAAATAAAAGAGCTTGGACAGAAAAGGAGTCCTACCAACTGCTAAATAGAATCATATCTCAAGTTTACATTTGTATTGTTATATCCATATCGTAATTGTAAATACTAGAGTTTTTTCTAGCTAGGAGGTAGAACTCAGCCATGGTTTGGTCAATCTTGTAAAATTGCACCACGCCATAAGCAGGAGTACTACCGGGCCCAGGCTGAAGCATCAACGTCTCGGAATACAAACACCTATGCTCTTGAAAAGAAGTATTATTCCGAATCCAGGTCCTTAAATAAGTGTCATTGCCAAGGCAAAGTCAAAGCTCATCGGCAGGATTAGCGATAAACTAGTTCGCCTTCAGTCGAGAACATGTGCATTCTGGTCTCTTACCAAGGCTATCCAAGGGAATTTCTGTCAGCCATCTCTGCCATCTCTGTACAGGGAGGACGACTCACTGGCCCATGCCGCAAATGAGAAAGCCGATCTACTAGGCTCTTTCTTTGCGTCAATTGCTATCACCTCCTTCTTCTCAAAATAATAATAATAATAATAGAAACAATTATTAACTGCCAGCTCATGAGGTACCTTGAAGATGATCAGCTGATTAGTGACTGCCAGTACGTTTTCCGTCAGGGTTGCTTAGCTGGTGATCTTCTGGGTTACCTAACTTGTAAATGGACGGAGGTAGTAGAGTTCGAGAGGGATTCGTCGGCCGTTAGTCTGGACATAGCAAAGGTCTTCGTTCAGATTTGGCACAAAGCGCTTCTTTCGAAGCTTACTTGCTATGGGCTTTCCGAGAAATTATGTGATTGGGTTACCAGTTTTCTTGCAGATCGAAACATGAAGGTCGTAGAAGACGGTGCATGCTCAGGTTACAAGCTCATTAACGCTGGTGTTCCACAAGGCTGCATGCTATCAAGAACGCTGTTTCTTCTGTATATTGTGACGGCCCAATATTATAATTAATAATTAAATTCAATATAAAGGGGCGTCAAAAATAGTCTTAAAAGATATATATTAAACAATAAAATTACATTAATAACCATAAAGTTAATATAAATACATTTCAGACATTAGACCAATAACATAGTAAATTAAAGGCAAAATATTGTCTTCCATAATAAATAAATTTATTAAAAACTTGAAAAAATATTTAAAATAAGATAATTAATAGAAATACAAGTCGAAAATATTATAAAAATAAAGATAAATAACATTTATAAGATAATTAGAAAATTTGTTGAAAATTGTCTAAGTCGTGGAAGGAGTTCATGTATAAAAGAAATTTTCCTAAGTTGTTGAAGGAGTTCGTGTATAAAAGAAATTTCCTAAGTTGTGGAAGGAGTTCACGTATAAAAAAAAAGTTTCCTAAGTTATGAAAGGTGTTCATGTATAGATGTCTTGTATAGAGGAGCTGCCGGAGATACATACCTGCAGTTGTACATATATATGGGGTGGTCGGGAGCCCGACTGCCTGAAGTACTGTAGCACAATGACTAGTCCTATATTAGGGACATATGATAATAAACTCAATGATACAAACGCAATACTATAGAAGGTCTCTATGATGAATATGCATTAAAATAGTAGGGTCGTGGGTTCGAACCCTATATATTAATGACTTATGAAAGTAAGGTCTATGATACAAAAACAATACTATAGAAGGTCTCTATGATTAATATGCATTACAATAGTAGGGTCGTGGGTTCGAACCCTATATATTAATGACTTATGAAAGTAAGGTCTATGATACAAAAGCAATACTATAGAAGGTCTCTATGATTAATATGCATTACAATAGTAGGGTCGTGGGTTCGAATCCTATATATGAATGACTTATGAAAGTAAGGTCTATGATACAAAAGCAATACGAGTACTATATATAGAAGGTCTCCATGATGAATTTGCATTACAATAGTAGGGTCGTGGGTTCGAATCCTATATATGCATGACTTATGAAAGTAAGGTCTATGATATAAAAGCAAAATTATAGGAGGTCTCCTTGATGCATAAGCATTGTATGGAGTGGTCGGGTGACCGACTGCTCCTAGTACTGTAGCAAAATGACTAGTCCTTATTAGGGACTTGAAAAGGAATATTATGGTGGCGTGTATGCTGCTTCACGAGCAATTGGTCCGAGGTAAACCTGGACTCGGTAACCGATGTGTCCTAGACATATCATCTTAGTGCTGGTGGTAAGCGGGTTTGTTGTAGCAATACGACTTTCCCGTGGAAATCGTACACCCATACCGTTTGTGGGCGGCGTAGTAGCGCATAGCGATGCGTCGTCTATATTTCGGATTGGGATGATGAGTGTGTTTGGTAGCACTTTTAAGTGTAACAGGCATACTCAACTTCATGTCTTAGTGCATTATCGCTATGTATGTATACAGTTCTGTTCATTGGCGTCTTAGTAGCGTGCTACTATGATACGTTGGTGATATTTCTTATATAACAACAATACAAACTTTGTTACCAAATTCGATAGGGATCACGTGGGTGTGTTGTGAGGGGGCGCAACCCGTATGATAGTTGCATTGATGCTTACTGCTACTTGCGGTATTGCGTCTTGTGATGGATCTGCGGGTGTGCTGCGCCTGATTCGACGCATTCTTGTGGTTCTGGTCGATGGAGGTATACAATTAACATCTTAGTGCCGATGGTAAGCGGGTTTGTTGTAGCAATACGGCTTTCCCGTGGACATCGCACACCCATACCGTTTGTGGGCGACGTCGTAGCGCATAGCGATGCGTCGTCTGTCTTTCGGATTGGGATGATGAGTGTGTTTGGTAGCACTTTTAAGTGTAACAGGCATACTCAACTTCATGTCTTAGTGCATTAGCGCTATGATACGTGGAGTTTTGTCCACTGGCGTCTTAGTAGCGTGCTACTATGATACGTTGGTGATATTTTTTATATAACAACAATAAAAACTTTGATACCAAAATCGATAGGGGTCATGTGGGTGTGTTGTGAGGGGGCGCCATCCGTATGATAGTTGCATTGATGCTTACTGCTACTTGCGGTATTGCGTCTTGTGATGGATCTGCGGGTGTGCTGCGCCTGATTGGACGTATTCTTGTGGTTCTGGTCGATGGAGGTAAACAAATAACATCTTAGTGCCGGTGGTAAGCGTGTTTGTTGTAGCAATACGGCTATCCCGTGGACATCGCACACCCATACCGTTTGTGGGCGGCGTAGTAGCGCATAGCAATGCGTCGTCTATATTTCGGATTGGGATGATGAGTGTGTTTGGTAGCACTTTTAAGTGTAACGGGCATACTCAACTTCATGTCTTAGTGCATTAGCGCTATGATACGTGGAGTTTTGTTCATTGGCGTCTTAGTGGCGTGCTACTTTGATACGTTGGTGATATTTTTTATATAACAACAATAAAAACTTTGATACCAAAATCGATAGGGGTCATGTGGGTGTGTTGTGAGGGGGGCGCCATCCGTATGATAGTTGCATTGATGCTTACTGCTACTTGCGGTATTGCGTCTTGTGATGGATCTGCGGGTGTGCTGCGCCTGATTCGACGCACTCTTGTGGTTCTGGTCGATGGAGGTATGCAGGTGGTGATGTCTGCTGGGATGTATGGGGGACCTTGGGATGGTATAAGCCCGACGATAGTCGTATTGATGCTTGTTGCGTTTTGCAGCGTTGCGTCGTTGCGATGGTTGTTTGGTGGGATGCTATTCTCATTGGCGCTCTCTGCGTCTCGGTTTGACTCACGCCTGAGTAGCTTTGCCCAAGTCGGGTCCCTTCATTACGGGGCTGCAGGCTGTCTGCCCTCCATGATGTTTTATATAACAACATAATAATATATCTCTGTAACTTTCCCACCTTTGAATGATTGAAGGCAACTTGTTGGTGGGTGAGATAAACATGATCGAAAATGCATTTACTCAACGTCAGTGACACAAACCCTTTCTGATGGCGAATTATTACTCTTATCTTATAACTGCCTTTTGGCTATATCTGTCGTTGTATTGGTTGGTGGAGAATATGTGTAGACCTCATGTGGGTGGTAGCTGGCGCGAGGATCTGAGGAGACTCTCAAGGCTGCGGCCGAAAGCCGCACAACGTGGGACCCCATTCCCTTGAGGTGAGCGGTAGACTCATGACACGCTCTGCGGCTAGTAGCCGTGCTGATCATGCAATTGATGGTGATGACATACACTTACATCACGTCTGCAGGAGCGGCGGTCTGGCAGGTGGTGGCGCTCACGGAGGGTTTACGGTCAGTGTGCCTATTTGCCTAAACCGTGTGACGTACATTCACTGTGGCTGGATTCGTTCGTATTCTGTATGGCGTTTACACGCATTGACATGCGCGACTTCGGTCGATGTTTGTGCTTACGCACTAACAAGGGTCAAGCCTCTTTTACTGGTTCGCCAGTTATTTTGCTGTGGACTACGGTCCAGTTCCCGAATTAGCTTTCCCTTCGGGGGGGAGTGCATCAAAGTGGTTGACGCTCACCGTGTATGGTGACAAAACTCGCGATACCATTATACCATCTGTATGATTGGTGTCCCACTATTGTGCGATTCCACTACCAGCAGCAATTTTTTAGAAAAAGGAAAAGATCCTACTGTTTTTTAAAAAGCCGGCAACGCATCAGCACATCACCTGGTGATACATTTGTTATGGGCGGTGGTAGTGATTTACCATCAGGTTAGTCGTATGCTCGTTTGTCCCCTCTCCAGTAAAAATAAAGATTTTTCAAGTGGACCTGTAAGAGACGTGTGAAAATTTTAAACTTATCAGTATTCATAAAAATAAGCTCAAACATTATTTGTAAATAAAGAAGTCCTGTGAAAAATATTTGGATTAAAATTTGGTATTAGTCTTCTTCGTGACATATACTTTTTTTTAAACTGGAAACAATCAATAAACCACGTTGATAAAAAGCAATAGGTGTGTTATCTAATTTATCCAAAGTATTCAATTGCGTAACTCACTACATTCAATAAATAAAATTTTACTGCTTTAATGAGTTGATTGTCTTTCTTTATTAGATTTTTACATCAGCACCAGATAAATTGTGAAAATTCTAATGTGCTGTAATAAAAATAAATGGCCTCAGAAGTCTATTCCTGGCCTATTCTTGTTTCTTGACTACGTTGATGATTAACCATAATTGATTCAGAGGATTGTTGTTATTATACTGTATGCAGTTGATTCATTACTGATATTGGAAAAAAGAAAAGTGAAAAAATGACTTTCAATAAGAATTACTTGCAATCACAGAAATCGTAATATTAAGACAATAGAAATGAATTAGCGCTCGATTACTTCCAAAACCGATGTCGCCACATCTTACCATATTATACTCGTAAACATACGCAATGCACAATGATATCTAATGTTTCACATTACATTGCTTGGCGAGTTTGTTAACGTCGCGTGTGTCGCGTATTACGGTGGAACAAAAGCAGCAATAGTAATTGTACAATACGCAAAGTAATGAATGAGTTTGCAAAGGTAAATGCAATAATTAGTAAATAATCAACTTACTGACGAAATGTTAAGCTTTTATTAGTTTAATTACACGTCCTTGATTTTACAACTGATTATGCTGCAGTGCACCATTATAAATTTATAATAACAAAAATTCACGATCGACGTTCCCCGCATAACTAAATCACAAAATGGTGAATTATGTTTGTCAACCCATATAAGCGGCGACAAGGTCACGCATATATGCGACTTCTACTGTCTTATTATTATGATTTCTGTACTTGTAATCTATATCATATTGTATTTAAGATAATCAAGAAACTGAGACTGTCAGTGACGTAATTATTGTTCTAGATAAGGTTTTAAATTGGTTCTGCGTGAATAAATTAACGCTAAATATTAACACGTCTACCAGAAAATCTAAAGAGCTGTGGAAGTTTTTGGGCTAAGTGCTTGCTGAGATTTACACAGAAATTTTTTAGTAACACAACATCATCGTCAGTAATGTCTGAAATATGACTAATAAAGGAAATCCATATCTTCATATCTGAGAAATTAAAGAAATTATGTCTTCACAGACACGCATTGGAGTAACACGGTGGTCATTTCCTTCCTAAATCATTCCTGTGTGGTAATTTCCTTGTCCTAAAATTCCCTCAAAAATGAGAGACGGCATGTGCCCAGTAGTGGGACGCAATAATCGTATAATGGAGGTTGTTACTTTTATAACATAACATAAAACATAAACACTCACGCCTATCACCCAGAGGGGTGGCAGAGACAACAGACTTCCATTTGGTACGATCCAGACACACACCTCTCGCCTCCTCCACATTCATATAACTACGCATGCATGCTCGTCGGCTAAGAGTATTTCTAATTTGGCTCATTTCTAATATATTGCCAATTTGGTCGATAAACTTTCAGCAAGGACGGCCCTTTCCGACTCTTCCATTCACTTTTGTTGACTTAAATTTGCTTTGTCACTCTTTCCTCATTCATTCTTTTTACATGACTAAGCCACTGAAGCATTCCTTTCTTAATCCTGGTCACAGCATCATCTTGCAAACCACACTCTTCTTGAATCACACAATTTCTCACCCTGTCACTCAGATCCTACTCCTTAGCGATCGCATTTCTACTGAATTTATTCTACTCACGTGCTTCTTCTGCCACATCCAACATCCACTACCATACGTTAAAGCAGGGACTAACACAGCATTGTGAATTATCATACGTGCCTTTTTGACACATTCTGACATTTGACAATAGAGTGTAGAGCCCTATTTACTTTATTTCCTGCGTTCACTCGTCGTCCTATATCCTTATCATATCTCCCATCCCTGCTGAGTACACATGCCAAGTATGCAAACTCATCTACTTGCTCGACCAAATCCCCTTCTATTCTTATTTCACATATCGTTTTACTTTCTTCTCTTTCAAAAACCTTAACACTCGTCTTACTTGCGCTTACTTTCATAGCCCTTTCTGTTAATGACCTGTTCATTAATGTAACCATCACTTGTAACTTGGGCGCGGACGACTCAAAAATAACTTGATCATCGGCGTACAAAAGGCATTTGACGGTTAACTCACCCATTTTAAATCGCATTCTTCAACTTTCAAATTTTCCAAACAAATGTCCATAAACAGGTTGAACAGCTTTGGCGAAGCCACACAGCCCTATCTGACATCTTAGTGGATGCTAAATCAGTCTAAGTAGACACCGTTGATCCTGACACAAGCAATGGAGTCCCTATAAAGAGGCTTTATCTTTACCCCACCGCTCAACCCAAAGTTTTGTCATAAACCCTTTCACTCTCTCATAAGCCTTTTCCAAGTCCATGAACGTACAAAAATCATTTTGGTTTTTGATCAAAAAAAATTCCGCGATATGCGCATGGCAAAGACTAGATCTGTAAATCCCATTCCCTTTTTAAATCCCGCTTGCACATCCTAAATTTTCCATCAGTTTCTTTCATGACCCTTTTAATTAGTACCTTAGCATACGGTTTTCCCACACAACTAAGAAGACTGATACCACAGTAGTTTTACAGTCCTGCTGTAACTCTTTTCCCTTATATATTGGGACTGTCACGGCTTTGTAACAGTCTTCCGGTACCCGATTTAGTTTCCAGCATAAATCAAACTAGGTGTACAGCAGGCCTGCCAACATTTCTTCACCAGCCCTTAGCATTTCGAGTGAAACTCTATCATATCCGGCTGCTTTACCAGCGTTTATGAATTGCTTTCATTATTTCATCTATATTTATCTTTCTACCTGTTTCCTATTCTTTCGGAATTTCTATTTCATTGAGTTCATACGTCGTCTCCTCACTCATAAACACGGTTTCAAAATATTTCTTCCAGTTCTTTAAACTCAAAATTTCATTATTCATAATACAGCCATTCTAGTCTCTTATAGCATTCATTCTAAGCTGTTTTGAATGTCACCTGGCAGTTCTTACGAGTTTCCAGAACATTTTAATATTTACCTGGAAGTTATCCGATATCATTCTTTTCCCGTTTTTTCTTGATTTTTTCTTTCAACTACTTCTTTTACACTCCTATTTAGATGTCCAAAGTATTCTTTCAATATCATTATTCATACTGCCAGAATTACCAGCCTTTGTTGCTAGTAAATCTAGCCATGCTGCTCTTCTTTGCTTCAATTTTCACACGTACTCATCATCCCACCATAACGTATTATTTTTCCTTTTATTTTTTCTCTTACTAACACAACATACTTCGGTAGCTGCACCTACTAAACCTTTCTTAACATTTTGCCATACATTCAAGTTTATATAAAAATAATATAGTGTAAAAACAAAATGATCGTATAACTTTACACAGCACCGCCCGATAAGCGTGTGACGAAGTCACTTTGTTAGCTTATCTACATAAATGCATTACAATTCGACAAACTTCAACAAAGTTCATTGCGAATACCTACCCGCCGCTGACGGTTATCCCTTTTACTCTTTATAAATTTGAATTTGTTCTTCGGTTAACTCTTTTTCTCTGTTAGATACTACTTTTACCAATAAATGTTTGTCTTAGCTCATCTTTTTGATATACTCTCTATGTTGTATCACATCTCCGTGTCTTAAGAGCGCATATTCAAATATGTCCAAGTCGAAATCTGCGCGATCGCTTTGGAACGGCGTAATATTGAAGCACACTACAATGTTATCTCTTTGTGCATGTCAGGGCGATCGCGAGGCTAGTTGCCTTTAGTTGCACGAATCATTTTGATACTACTGGAACTAAAAGAATAAAAAATATTCTTTTAGTTCCAATTATTAAATTTAAGTCGGCATTAAATTTTCACCCTATTGAGTATATATTATATTTATTTATTTATGCTTTATTTGCACACCGAGTACAAAAAGGCGGACTTAATGCAACAAGGCATTCCCTGCCAATCTACCTCCAGGCTAAGCAGAGAAGATATTGTGGGTGCAAAGTGCAAGTGAGTTAAACATCTTTAAGTGGTCATACACATTACATATTGCATTACATGGTATAAACATAATTATACATATATATTATTATATAGATATACACACAAGATATATAAATATATACATATATATGCTTAATGCTGCCCTAATATGCTATATATATATATATATATATATATATATATATATATATATATATATATATATATATATATTAAAGAAATTTATATGGATATATATTTTTAGATTTTACTTGTCCAATAACTTATTGTACCGATTATTGATTATGTCGATGTGTGTTGCTCAGACCTGTCTCAACTTCATCTTAATACATTGGGTCATCTACTTAACAACTGCATCAGATACATTTATAGTCTTCGTAAATACGACCATGTATCTTCCTTTCGTACACAGTTAAACTGGCTGCCTATCCGTCAGCGCAGATATGTTAGAATACTCTGTACCCTTTTCTTAATTTTGAACGATCCATGCGCTCCAGAGTATCTGAAATCGAAATTTCAATACCTGGGAGATTCTCAAAATTTTTCTCTCCGTTCCTCGGCCAATCTTAAGTTGCTCACTCCTTTACACCGTACTGGTTATTTATCTCACTCTTTCGCCCTCATGGCCATCAGACTCTGGAATGACATTCCTCTTGACATTAAAAAAGCTTCCAACAAATTAGTCTTTAAAAATCAAGTCCGTAAGTATATGATTAAATCGTTGCAAGTTTGAATTAACTCAGCTCTCTTTTTCGTGTATTTTTCATATTTGTTCTAACCTATTATGTATGTATATATATATAGATATATGCTTATGTATTTATGTGTATATAGTGTATGTATGTATGTATGTATGTATGTATATATATTCTATTATATATTTATATATACATATATATATATGTATGTGTGTATATAATATGTATGTATTGTTTTTCATATATATTATTATTTCTTTTATCCTCTCTATTTGATTATTGCTGCACCGCCTCCATAATGTCTATCTCTGTTTAGCCTAATGGTTGACTGGGAGAGAATGCCCTATGGCATTAAGTCCGCCATATGTACTTTTTTGTGCATGAAAGCATAAATAAATAAATAAATAGTGCATACATAATTAAATATAGCTGTTTCTGATTCCAACACCTATAAAATATTTGAAATAAAAACAGGAAAAGGGAACAGTTAAAATTTAAGAATATAAAAAATGTTAATGGACAAACTACTCCTACAACGCCAGAAAATGATTCCATAGCAAGCGTTTGAACGATGCCTTGCTCGTGACTACACGTACACTACTCGGTAGCTCGTTCCACAATATTACTGCGTGAGTCGTAAAAGATTTATACAAGAAGCTAGTGTGACAGATGGGTACATGGAGATTTGACTTTTCCGCAAGACGGAGACAACGATTATGAGAATCACCTGATACTGAAATTTACATTTCAGATATTCAGGGGCAAATAGATCGTGTAAAACTGAAAATAATGTGCACAGTATTCTGAAATATCTGCGATAGCGGAGAGGTAGCCATTTAAGCTGAGAACGATAGGAGGAGATGTGGTCGTATTTACTTAAACCGAAAATGAGGCGTATACAATTATTAAGAAGTCGATCCAGTTGTGTAGAAGTTCTTGAGAGGCATAGTAAACAAATGCATAATCTAAAATAGGCAACACTAGAGTCTGTATTAGCATCACCTTAGTCCCTATTGGTAAAAAATTCTTGAGACGATACAGATAACGCAGATTGTGAGTGACCTTTTTGCTCACTTCATATATATATGCGGTCGCCAAGTGAAGGTGTTGTCAATAACTGATCCAAGATCTTTGACAGTTATTGAGTAAGGAATAGTAACATTATTAAAAATTATAGGAGGTAGCACCTTCATATCAATTTTAGGCAATTTACGAGAACTACCAACCACAATAGCCTGACACTTTGATGGATTAACCCTAATACCAAATCTGTCTGACCAATAAAAAATACTGTTAAGGTCGCAGTTAAGCTTCTTAATTACATCACCTGCCGTTTGAGCATAAATTTGTCTCCAGATGGTACGAACAGCGAATGTGGGATGTAATGAGATTTATAAAGACTGAGAACAGGAGAGGGGAGAGAATTCCGCCTTAGGGAATGCTAGCAGACAACGAGCACCAATCAGAGACGATCTGACCCACTCGAATAGCCTGCTAACGACCTCGAAGATACGAAGAGAACCAGTCCCGTGCCGATGAAGAGAAACCCAGGTGACAAAGTACAGCTAGGAGAATATCATGATCGACAGCGTTAAAAGCGTTAGAGAAATCTATTAGGACTAACATAGTCAATTTTGAGTTCTCCATTCCAGTACGAAAATCTTCTGTAACTTTCAAAAGAGCTGTGGTTGTACTGTGCCCAGGCCTAAAATGTAACAAGAAATTTGTTTATGGACAATAGCTTCAAGAACTTTAGATAAAAAAGGGAGAATAGGTATTGAGCAAAAGTGAGACAAAGAACTGGGGTTATTTATTTTGGGCAGCGGAATAACAAATGCTTTTTTTCAAAGTATAGGAAAATCCCCAGTCAATAGTGAATGGTTAATGATGTGAGTAATAACAGGAGTAACATTGTATAGAATTAAGGTGATCATGAGTCTATTCACATCATCGAAGCCAACTGCCATAGACTTAATACAATAGATGATCTTTTTTATATCCTCATCAGCAACGGGAGAAAAATTAAAAGTGCAGTTACGAGATTGTTGCATGAAATTCAAATAAGAAATAGTACTTGATTTAACAGAAGCCTCCATTTGGGTAGTTGAAGAAAAATGTAAGTTTAGATCACTTATAGAAATGATTGCAGGGTGCACGTTACACGTAAGTTTACCGACCCCGATCGTCCGGAGAAATTTCCATGTATCAGCCATAGAAGAGTTCATGATATTATGGTGAATATAGCGCCGTTTAGCGGCTCGTACCATCTGATTACACCGATTTCTCAGCTTTGAATTTTTCCCAATTGAGTTCACAACGGTTCTGCTTGAATTTCCTAAACATCTGATCACACTTAGACATAGCCTTACGGATATTTTCAGTAATCCATGGCACAGGCGCTCGCTTTAACTTAACCTCACGAATAGGTGTATGTTTGTCAAACAGCTTATGAATATTAGAGTTAAATGTCGTAATCTTGTCATCAATACTCTCTGCATTAAATGTATCGCTACAGTCTAAAAGCGAAGCATCATGTTGGAGCGATTCTACATTTACCCTAGCAAAATTATGCAGACGCACTATTACTAGCTTTACTTTGGGAGGTTTGATTTTATAGAAAATGAACAGTAAATCATGTCTCGAGAAACCAGGAGCAGGGAACTGTCCGTGGCACGCAACACGTTCTTCTGAGGAGACTAATATTAAATCTAATAAAGTATCCTCAGAAGTATTGAAAAATTTGCCGATTCAATAATTGAACGCAGTCCACGCGATCTAGGGGTATCACTTAGAAGATTTGTGTTTAAGTCACACATTAAAATATGATGTTGATGACCCCTTCCACCCGGACCCTGAGTAGTTCAGACGTGTTACACTAAATCCCTATTTTTTTTAATTATAAATATTTAAATTAGTTTCTATTACGAAAACTTTTTTAACTCAAAAAAAAAAAATAAGAGTGCATAACTAAGAAGAGTTTGCGACCCGGCGCCGGTAGATTGCCGTGCTGACTTATACACTGCATCAACGCCGCCTATCTTTGTCCTGCTGCCCGCCCCCAGAGGCGTCACGAAGATCAACCAATCCTCTACGCTTGTAGGAGGTACGTGTTAATTGTGCAGCGCTCCTAGTGCCTTGGCTTAGTCATCTTTTGTGCTTACTAGCTGCTCACTGCGGCAAGACTTATACTTCCCTGGTACTTGTACGCTTAAACAGTTGCGATGCCACTAAAACGGTCGCCGCCGATAAATCCGTCGATATCACGTAGTCCTTCATTGCAGCACTGTGACTCGGAACCAAATTTAAAATCATCAGAATGTTAAGCTTACATCAACACAGCGGTTCGAAAGAGAAAATGTTTCAATAACTTGTCTGATGAATTCTCCGTGAATTTACTGACATGTTTATGTCTCTCAAGAGTGAACAGGACTCTAAATTATCAAAAATCTTAGATTATGTCGGTAATATTAAACAACAAAATGATGATATCAGGGAATCTATTACGTTTATGTCTGAAAAATATGACACTTTATTGTCGAGTGTACAAAGTTTACAAGATGAAAATAAAGTATATCGTAAGCGTATAGTAATGTTGGAAGAAAAAATTGAAGGGCTTGAAAGATCTACACATTCTTCTCGCATAGAATTGCGTAATGTGCCTAAAAAGGACCGCGGAAGTAAAGAAGACCTACTAAATATTTTGGTAAAGACAGGTGAAGTGCTTGGATCGACCTTACAGCATTCAGATGTCAGAGATATTTTTCGTATAAATCAAAAAAAAACGACGGTAATAAAATCATAGTAGCCGAGTTCACCAGTAACATTACCAAGCAAAGATTTATCGCTAATTTAAAGGATTACAATAGGAGAAATAAGAACAAAAAATTGACTTCGACCGACGCAGCCATTGCGGGCCCTCCTACTCCCATTTTCATCTCTGAAAATCTTCCCCAGAAAACAAGGCGATTGTTTGCAGTGGCCAGAAAATTTCCGAAAGGCAAATAATTATGCATACTGCTGGACATCTGCTGGTAGAATTTTCCTAAAAAAAAAAACAGATAGAGACAAGCCTATACTAATAAAATCCCAAGAAGATATTAGCAAAATACCGATCATTTGACTGCTTTTATTTGTTACTATTTCAATTTATTATGATATTATATGTCTGCCTCTGTTTTTGTCTGTAAACATTGTAACGTTGCACGTACATGTATGCATAATTATAATTAAACGGTTTATTAAAATTAAATAAACATTTAATAAACTAAATAAAAATAAAATAAAAGTTATTAACAAAAATAATTCTATAATTAACTTAGGTATCCTATTAATAAAACAAATCAGTAAACTAAAAGAACGAATTAAATAATAAATCAAATATTAAAATATTGTATTTCGAACAAACACTCTGACGCTTCGTTACTCTATGCGCTTTGCAACTCTCGCGTCAGAGTTTTACCCGGCCGGTATCATTCCACGGCGTCGCGCTCCCGGTCATTCTCCGCCCGAGCGCCCTGGGAGGCGCACACTACCACTGCAGCCGCGTTCACAAGCTCTGCTTTGTGTCCTCGTACGCGCTTGCAAATTTTAATCCCATTTTGGAAAAAGTTTAAAATAATATAATAATTCCGGCACTGTGGCCGTATAGTTTTTTCGTTAATTCTCGTCACCGAGACCTCCGTATCGTCTTGCACCCCGTAAGGGTAAGTGTTGAAACGTTACCTAGTTTTAAGTAGTGAAAGTGTTTTATAGGTAGTGTAATTTGATCATGCCAGGCTGTTTGCTTTTAGCTATTTAATTGCCACGTTATTAGTGTTATTTGCATGTAAGTAATGTATGTAGCCGCTGTGTGCGTTGGCAAAAGTACCGTTACAAAATGGCGTCTCATACATTTCGCACCGCGATCAAATATCGCAAGTCACCATCATGTTTCAACCAATGCACAGCCTAAATTAGTTATCCTGGTACATTTAAACAGTATTTTACACTTGCCGTAATTTTAATTCATGTGTATTTTAATTTGCGCCTCACCGCTATGACGCTTGCCTTCCATTCCGCCTTGTAACTCCGTTCTGATTATGAACACCCGCCAGCTACTCTCTGTGCTCCCATCTACTGCTAGCCTGCGATATACCGGGGGTTCATAATCGGCGGCATTTTATTACCTGGACCTAAATGTGGACGACGTTGTTTCCAGGGTGCAATTTTACGACTACAACCGTGGCGGTCGTCCTTCTTAAGAGGGCCTAGGCCTCCCCTCGACGCCGCCACCGCCACAGCCAGCTGCCCACGGCGCTCCCCGTGAACAGTCCAACCCCCCGGCCCTGCTCGACCACCTCGCGGCCACATAGGGGAGTACCTGACCCTGCCAGTGAAGCCAGACGGGCACTTTTTTTAAATTATCGGAACCACGCCCACGACCTTTTCTTTTACCAATATATAATTTTTTTTATGACTGGTTGTTGCCTTATTTTAAACTACAACCGCCACACTGGCGCCCATAAACGTGGTAAAAAAGGTCTGGTTTCACTGCGTAGGAGTAGTTGGTGTTTGTGTCGTTTTGTGTTTGTGAAACGTTTTTGTTTTTTTTGTTTTTTGGTTGCAGCAACTAATGTGTACGAATTTCATTATTGTGTTTGTTTTAGGAATTTTATTGAATTTCAATTGATTTATTTATTTACTTGTATTATTTGAGAGATCATAAACTTTAATCCCTAACTAAGAATTTGTTTAGTTTCGAATAACTTTTCGTAATCACTCTATGCCGTGCACTACCCTATGTTGTTTACGTTCTATCATTGTACAGAGTAGTTAGCGTGCAGAGTGGTCACTGTGTAATCTGTGATAGGGTAAATTTAATATTGTTCCGAGGTATTACTATTCTATTCTGCAGTAGGTTTTTTTTCTCGTGGTTTTTTTTTCTGTGATATTATTATTATTGAAATTTTATGAATTGTAACTATTCCCTATTGTTGCTGCAGAACTCTAGTTCAGTTGAGTCACGCATGCGTTGGTAGTATTTTAAATTATTCAATCAATTGTTTTTTTATTTTAATTCTTAGGCATATTATTATTATCTTGTTGTTGTTTTATTTAATTGTTCGAGTACACATTAGTTGCGTATTTTAATTTTTTGTTGCGCTGCTTCTTTTATTTTGGTGGCAGTTGCTTTATTCTTTTTACTGCTTCTTTTATACGCCAATCGTTTTAGTCAACCAGAACGTTCTTAGTACCTGATATTATAATTGTAACGGAACGGAGTAGATTAAGTCAGTAACGACTCAACACTTACCTCTTTGCGGTTATACGCGTGTTATAATGGCGCACTCGGTTAAATTCCTATCGTTGCAAAAGTCGGAGTTAGAATACGAAGTTGCCATTAGAGGTGCCACCCCGGCTGACACAGTCAGAGAGTTACGCGAGCAGATTGCTAAATTAGGTCCACTCTTTCCTTCGGAGGACATTCTCGAGAGCGTTTTGTCTGTCGGCGATGATTTAAAGGGAGTCAGCGATGCTTTAATTAAGCTAAGAGCATATATCGAGGCGCCTAGCGATGGGAATGCGTTGCTTCGTGCTCGCAACCTCATTAACCACCTCCATCATCGACTCAACCGTATAGTTTGTGATAGCACGACCCAGCAAGGGGTGGTGGATACGTGTGTTTCGGAATACAGGCAACTTTTGGAACGCTATAATGCTATTACTGCTACTGATTCCACCCCTTCTCTGGCATCTAGAGACCCTCAGTCTACTGCTGCTTTACCTCTCAACGTTAACGTAACTTGTGAGCGCGGCGTGGCTAGTGAGTTCACTAAGTTTAAGTTCGACGGCAAATCTTGCGTTCGTGCATTTATCCAGCGCATCAATGAATACAGCCAGTCGAGGAATATACCGGGGGGAAAAACTGCTGTCTTACTGCGCTGAGATTTTTACCGGCGATGCCTTGCATTGGTATCGTGCCATTCGGGACCAGGTATCTAATTGGGACGAGTTAGTTTCCCTTCTTAGAGAAGATTTCGACCAGGCCGATTATGATTACAGACTCTTGTCGGAGATTCGGGCCAGAACTCAGGGCGAGTCTGAAAATATAACTATTTACATTTCTATTATGACTGGGCTATTCTCACGTTTGTCCAAGAGCCTGTCTAACGAAGACAAACTTGAGATCATTTTACATAACATCCGCCCATGCTACGCCAGCACCTTAGCTTCTGTCCCGAAGATCTCAGACCTCGACACCTTGCGTTCGCTCTGTCGTAATTACGAGAACATTCAGGCTCGCCTAGTGGGATTCCACGAACCTCCGAAGGTCTCTTCAGGAACACTGGCGCCAGAGTTTGCTTACGCTGGTCAGTCTGCAAGTAGGTTTAATCAAGGCAGCGGCCAAAGTTTCAATAAAAGACCTTACAATAACTTTTACAATAGAAGCAACAATAATTACAATACAGGTAATAAAACTTATACTAAAAATAATAATTATGTGCATGCGGTGCAACAGCAGTACCAAAAGTCTCCTTATTGTCCTAGGTGTCGTAATAACACCCACAACCTTCGTCAATGCAAAGCAAATAGGGATAGAATATTTTGTTTTGTTTGTGGCCAGGAAGGCGTCAAGTCACCAGACTGTCCGAAGTGTGGCAAGGATAAACCGAGCACTTCAAAAAACTGATAGACCAGCAGAATTGTACTGAAGTCCTGCCACCCAAGTTTGACCAAGAGGATTGGCAGAGCTGGCTTAACACTGTTAATGTTTTCTTCAATTCTTATAAAGTTGATACAATTCTGCTGGACAAACCATTGCATGATCCTAGACCTTACGCTTGTGTACAAATCAATGATTTTAAGCTATTTGGCCTCTTAGATTCAGGCTCAGCTGTGTCCATTTTAGGTGATAAAGCTTATAGGAAGCTAGAGGAACGGGGTTTACAGCTGCATAGGGACAACTTAATTACAGTCACGGCTGCTGGGGGTCAATCTATGACCAGCATTGGCTATATGTTTCTCCCTATAAACTTTGAGAATGAGTACCATATAATTAAGTCATTTGTTGTGCCAGACATCAATATTGATCTCGTGTTGGGGATCGATTTTTGGCGCGAGTTTAACATTTTTCCTAGACATTTCTCAAGCATTACATTTTCTAATGCCGCAGTATTGAATGCTAGCCTTAGTACCGATTCTACCACTTTCATACAAGCGTATGACCACTTAACTGTTTCGGAGAGATCAGTGGCGGATGACATCATTTCTCAATTTAGCGACATTTCCGCCGAACGTCGGGGTTTGGGCGAGACGAGTTTGGTCACTCACCGTATTGATACGGGAGATGCTGAGCCAGTTCGTCAAAGGTACTATAGGTTGTCTCCAGAGAAGCAGCGGATCCTTGCCGAGCAGGTCGACGAGATGCTGGCTCTGGACGTAATTGAGCAGTGCGAAAGTGCTTGGTCATCACCAGTTCTCATTGTTACGAAGAAAAACGGTCAGCCTCGGTTTTGCCTCGACAGCCGCAAGCTCAATTCCATCACGAAGCGCGACGCCTATAGTCTACCCTACATTTCCGAGATCTTGGATAATCTTCGCGATGCTCGCTACTTATCTAGTATCGATTTATCCAAAGCCTTTTGGCAGATACCTATAGCACAGGAGGACCGGGACAAGACTGCTTTTTATGTGCCTAATCGCGGTACCTATCGTTTTAAGCGCACTGCTTTTGGTTTAACTAACGCCCCGGCTACACAGCAAAGGTTGGTTGATCTGTTATTTAGGGAATTTGACCTCAAAGTCTTTGCATACCTAGACGACATTATTATCGTCTCAAACGACTTCAATTCCCATGTTTCCCTGTTACTTCGGGTTCTTAATAAGCTGAAACAGGCCAACCTCACTGTAAACCTAGAGAAATGTCAATTCTTCCGCAGTCAGCTCAAATACCTGGGTTACGTCGTTGATAGTAGTGGTTTACGTACCGATCCTGAGAAGGTGGAAGCAATCCTCAATTACCCGACACCTACATGTCGTAAGGACGTTAAGCGCTTCCTCGGGACTGCTACTTGGTATCGTCGTTTCGTCCCCAATTTTAGTACCATTGCAGGCCCCTTAAACAAGTTAACTTCGAGTAAGAAGGGTGGACCACCTTTTGCCTGGTCTGCCGAAGCTGATGCTGCCTTCAAGAAACTTAAGGAGTGTTTAGTTTCCGCTCCTGTTCTTTCCTGCCCTGACTACGATAAGCCATTCGAAGTACACACCGATGCCAGCAATTACGGCGTGGGTGCGATGCTGACGCAGACTATAGATGGTAAGGAGCACCCCGTTGCTTATATGAGCAAGTCGTTGTCAGCAGCAGAGAGGAACTACAGTATAACGGAGCGTGAGACATTAGCTGTCGTCATCGCCCTGGAGCACTGGAGGTGTTACTTGGAGAACGGTAGGCCATTCACTGTCTATACTGATCACAGTGCGTTAAAATGGTTTCTGTCTCTCAGGAACCCTACCGGTAGATTAGCTCGCTGGGGTGTAAGATTGTCCTCATTTCATTTAGAATTCAAGCATCGTAAGGGTGTGGACAATGTGATCCCCGATGCCCTCTCTAGAGCTCTTCCCGTCTCGGCGATTAGTACTTCCGGTTCGAACATGGTGACATCGGATTCTTGGTACAAAAATATTTATAATTCTTGCCTTTCTAAGCCGCAAACTTTCCCGAATTTCATTATCAAGGATGGCAAGTTATTCAGGCGTGCCAAGAATAATCACTCACTTTCATCCGAGTTCTTATGGAAGGAGGTTGTACCTTTTGAGCTACGCGAGCAGGTGATCAACGAGAATCATGCGGAACCCACGGCTGGACATCTCGGCGTTTTTAAAACATACCATCGTATTGCCTTGCGCTACTTTTGGCCTGGTATGCACCAGGACGTGGTGAAGTTCGTTGCCTCCTGCGAGAAGTGCTTGTCTTACAAGGCTCAAAATCACCAAACCTTGGGAGCAATGGGCCGCCCGAAGCAGTGTTCTAGGCCATTT
Source organism: Parnassius apollo (assembly GCA_907164705.1). NCBI lineage: Eukaryota > Metazoa > Arthropoda > Insecta > Lepidoptera > Papilionidae > Parnassius > Parnassius apollo. The sequence continues at coordinate 490,398 of CAJQZP010001576.1, forward strand.
CAAATGATTTCAATTGATTTGATGGGCCCCTTGCCTGTCACTAGGAAGCAGAACACTTATATCTTCGTAGTCACATGCTGCTTCTCGAAATATTGCCTAATTTTCCCATTAAGAAGTGCTACTGCCACTACAGTCACGAAGTTACTGGAAGAGTCTGTTTTCCTCGTCCATGGTGTCCCTCAGACCATATTTTTGGACAATGGCAGCCAGTTTATTTCGAAGGTCACTGAGTCACTTTTCCATCGTTATAAGGTCCCTAACGTGTTCTTCACGCCAAAGTACACCCCTCAAATTAATTTGGTAGAACGACATAATCGTTCAATTATCACGTGTATCTCAACTTTCGTGGACAACGATCATCGCAGTTGGGATACATATATTCCGAAGGTTCAGTTCGCCCTCAACAATTCGGTGAGTGAGGCGACTGGTTTCACTCCATCCTTCCTGGTGTTCGGCAGGGAGCTCGTTACATGTGGCTCGCATTATTTAGATAACGATTTAGGCGATGAGGTTTTATTCCTTCCCCGTGACATCTACGCGGAGGATTTGGGTTGTCTTAAGGAAGTTTTCGATACTGTAAAGGCCAAATTGTGGCATGCTCATGCTAAAAACTCAACCCACTATAACCTTCGGCGCAAGCCTATGGAATTTAACATTGGTGACACTGTAATGAAACGCGCATATGTTTTAAGTGATAAGGATAAGTTCTTTAGTAAAAAACTTGCGCCAAAATTTATTAAATGTCGCGTCATCGGTAAAAAGTCACCCCTAGTTTACATCCTGGCTGACATGTCTGGGAAAGATATTGGCACCTGGCACATCAAGGATTTGAAATTAACAGGACACAATACTTAGTCATATATGTATACACTTTTTTTTAAAGTGGTACTTCCCCGTGTGGTGTCGGGTTAGAATAGCACCACCCCATTTCTTCCTGTGGGTGTCGTAAAAGTCGACTAAGGGATAGGGTAGTAGTGTGTTGTGGGAGATGGGCTAGCAACCATCACTGCAATATCACAAGATCTCCATGTTACACCTACAAGTACACTTAATTAAGTTGCATGTGTTCTGCTTGTTACTTAGGAATACACTAGCGTTATATTTATATATATACATGGTGCTCGTTTTACCCTGGTCACACTTTTACATCTTTAGCTCTAGGTATTCGTATGGGTCTTCCAGTCTAACCGATGCTGGAACACCTTGCCAAATGACAGGATGCGTCAACTACCCTATTGATGTTCGTTGACGCTGATATAATCGCGTGAAGTATGAGAGATGTTGTATAAAAGGATAATGCGAATACATAACAATTTAGAGCGGATTTTATTAATTAAGAATAATAAAATCCTTATGTAGCGCGCGGGGTACTGTAACGTTGCACGTACATGTATGCATAATTATAATTAAACGGTTTATTAAAATTAAATAAACATTTAATAAACTAAATAAAAATAAAATAAAAGTTATTAACAAAAATAATTCTATAATTAACTTAGGTATCCTATTAATAAAACAAATCAGTAAACTAAAAGAACGAATTAAATAATAAATCAAATATTAAAATATTGTATTTCGAACAAACACTCTGACGCTTCGTTACTCTATGCGCTTTGCAGCTCTCGCGTCAGAGTTTTACCCGGCCGGTATCATTCCACGGCGTCGCGCTCCCGGTCATTCTCCGCCCGAGCGCCCTGGGAGGCGCACACTACCACTGCAGCCGCGTTCACAAGCTCTGCTTTGTGTCCTCGTACGCGCTTGCAAATTTTAATCCCATTTTGGAAAAAGTTTAAAATAATATAATAATTCCGGCACTGTGGCCGTATAGTTTTTTCGTTAATTCTCGTCACCGAGACCTCCGTATCGTCTTGCACCCCGTAAGGGTAAGTGTTGAAACGTTACCTAGTTTTAAGTAGTGAAAGTGTTTTATAGGTAGTGTAATTTGATCATGCCAGGCTGTTTGCTTTTAGCTATTTAATTGCCACGTTATTAGTGTTATTTGCATGTAAGTAATGTATGTAGCCGCTGTGTGCGTTGGCAAAAGTACCGTTACAAAATGGCGTCTCATACATTTCGCACCGCGATCAAATATCGCAAGTCACCATCATGTTTCAACCAATGCACAGCCTAAATTAGTTATCCTGGTACATTTAAACAGTATTTTACACTTGCCGTAATTTTAATTCATGTGTATTTTAATTTGCGCCTCACCGCTATGACGCTTGCCTTCCATTCCGCCTTGTAACTCCGTTCTGATTATGAACACCCGCCAGCTACTCTCTGTGCTCCCATCTACTGCTAGCCTGCGATATACCGGGGGTTCATAATCGGCGGCATTTTATTACCTGGACCTAAATGTGGACGACGTTGTTTCCAGGGTGCAATTTTACGACTACAACCGTGGCGGTCGTCCTTCTTAAGAGGGCCTAGGCCTCCCCTCGACGCCGCCACCGCCACAGCCAGCTGCCCACGGCGCTCCCCGTGAACAGTCCAACCCCCCGGCCCTGCTCGACCACCTCGCGGCCACATAGGGGAGTACCTGACCCTGCCAGTGAAGCCAGACGGGCACTTTTTTTAAATTATCGGAACCACGCCCACGACCTTTTCTTTTACCAATATATAATTTTTTTTATGACTGGTTGTTGCCTTATTTTAAACAACAACCGCCTCAACATACGTTGCAATTTGTTAAATTTTTGTCATTTAGTCATTAGATTTTTAACTTTTTTTTGCTTTTGTACGTCGATACCACAACACAACACCAAAACTACTTACATCACACCACTCTCATATCATATTTAAACAATATACTCATGTTAAAAATAACGCGCACAGTATTAAAATTCAACATCTACATGGCCAAGTTTCTTTAACCAATTTTTACATGTTTTTAAAAATAAAAAGTACATTTACTCAACAACTAGCGTCTGTCATAATTACGGTTCTGGAGAACAATAAAAACCATATTTATATAGGTTATAATTTGTGTCCAAGTATTAACTTGTCTAGGAATAGCATAGTATTATTAATTTGTTTACTATTGATCCAAGTCATTTTTGGCTCCCCTTATATTTTAACACTCTGCAAAGGAAACAATTCCCTCAATATAAATAACAAATTGCTTTCATCTGAAATGCTGCATTACATTTTTAACGATTTTTCTTGCTTTATGCGTAAATCATCTACAGTGAGCTCTCAGTTGTGCTTTCAGCAATGGCACATCATTTTTATACATGTAATATTATCATGTCTCTGCAAAAATAGAAATACCATGAATCTCCCGATTTTTCATGTCAAACATGTATGTATGTATGTATATATATGTGTGTGTGTATGTGTGTGTATATGTGTGTGTATATGTATATGTACGTGTACATGTATATGTGTGTATGTGTATGTATGTATGTATATATATATATATATATATATATATGTAAATTATATATTGTTATTTTTGTTATATGTTAGTTATTTGAACACCAGTTTTTTATATACTAAAATTCAATTCTCAATCTGATATTAGTTATGCATTGGACAAAATTTCTCCTTCTGGGGCTGTCTTAAGCTCACCAGAAAATTGTATGCGATTACTAGCAAAGTTCAGCTCTAAGTCACTTAAATTAATTTGCCAAAATATTCGTAGTGTAAATGCTAACATTGATGGTTTCCTATTGTTACTGACAAGAATTAATATCGAGTTTGACATAATAGTCCTTACCGAATGTTGGTTACGGTACAATTATAGTGTTCCTTCTTTGCAGGGATATAAGTATGTGGCATCTACGAATCCATATAACCAAAATGATGGTGTGATAGTTTTTACAAAAAATAATATAGAGAGGATTTCGGTGGAGGAACCGCAGCTCTTAGATTCAAGCTCTCTCTTAATTAAAATAGGTAGAGATACCGCCGTATTAGCAATTTATCGACCTGATGCCTTGCGTAAACAAACTGACTCATTTTTTTCAATCGTTGGATACTTTACTTAGTAGTCTAAGCTCATTTCGAAACGTAATTTTGGTGGGAGATATTAACATAGATATATCTCCCACTAATAATGATGTTAACTCTTCTGCATATCTAAATTTGACTGCTGAACATGGTCTTCTTCCCTCCCACTTAATATCTACGCACAATCGTACGTGTCTTGACCATGTTCTGCTCAAAACCACTTACCCAGCTTTTACTATTGTTGTTGAAGCCACTGTGACTGATCACTTTGCGGTGATACTCTCTCTTTCAAAGAAAGTACAGTACATTCCACCTAAGAGTGTTCACAAGATAAACGAAGAAAAGTTGAGTCAAAGTCTCTTAAGTGTAGATTTTGAGAGCTTGTTAAATTTAGATGACCCCGATTCTGCGATGGAATATTTTATAAATGCTATACGTAACTCCATCTCCTACGCGACTATAACTTATATCCCATCCCGCAGGCGCAGAATTCTTAAGCCGTGGATGACTTCAGGACTCCTAAAGTGTCTCAGAAATAGGGACAACTTACACAAAAAGTTTAATAAATCACCCGATAACGTGGTTCTCAAAGTAACCTATAAGCGCTACAGAAATTATTGCAATTCTTTGCTCAAGAGCGTTAAACGTGATTATGAAAGAAATAAATTTGCTGAGGCTGGAAAAGACTCAAAACGTATTTGGGAGACAATAAACCAAGTTACCAATACTAGCCCTAGAACAACACCAGGCCACGAATTATTACAATTGTGTCCATTCCCATGTGAATCGGCCGATAGAGTTAACTCCTTCTTTATCAATGCTGGCAAAAGCCTTGCTGAAAAATTTGACCAAACGACAGCTATCTCAACCCATGCTAATTCTGCGGTTTCAAGTCCTAATTTAATAGAAAACTCTTTCGTTCTTTTAAATACAGACGAAGAAGAAGTTGAACGAATTATCATTGCTTTAAAATCAGATAAAGCTGTTGGATGGGATGGTATCTCCACTGGTCTTCTGAAAAAGTACAAAGACATCCTAGTGCCTCCTCTGACATTTATTATCAACTTGTGTTTGACGGCAGGTGTTTTTCCAAGGTTGCTGAAAAAAGCTGTTGTTTATCCAATTTACAAAAATGGCGATCAAAATCTACCTAATAATTATCGTCCTATATCAATACTGCCGTCAATCTCTAAGGTTTTTGAAAAAAATCATAAACTCTAGACTAGTGAACTACCTTGAGCAATAGAATTTATTATCAAATGTCCAGTACGGTTTTCGTGCAAAAAAATCAACATCAGATGCTTTACTTTCGGTTACCAACTACATTACGCAAAACTTAGATAGGGGTAGAAAGATTTTATCCATCTTTCTCGATCTAGAGAAAGCTTGTGACACCGTTTCAATTCCACTGTTGCTCCAAAAGCTTGAGGATATTGGCGTGCGAGGCTGTCAACTTACATTATTTTCTAGCTATCTCAGTGGCCGATGTCTGTGTGTCAAATTGTCTAATAGTGTCATCAGCTCTGATTCTCCTGTCTTTTTTGGTGTTCCTCAGGGCAGTATACTTGGTCCGACCCTATTCCTCATTTATATTAATGATTTGTGTAACCTTAATCTTCACAATGACAAAAGATTTCTTTTCCAGAAAAAAGGAGAGCTGTGTTATCAGCAAATAATTACATTTGCTGATGACACAGCTCTCCTTTTTTCTGGAAGCACCTGGGAGGATGTCTTCCGGCAATCTCAGGTTGGGTTTAATATGGTATGTGCTTGGCTTAGGAAGAACTTACTAACTCTAAGTTGTAAGAAAACTAAATATATGCCTTTTGCAATCCGTACCCCATCCTTACCTGTAGATGCGTATAAAATCATTGCTCACTGTTGTGCTAATTCTAACACTTTAGATTGTTCCTGTCCCGTTTTAGAGAAGACTAATAGTATCAAGTATCTTGGTATATTATTTGACAACACCTTAACATTCCGTTCTCATATTATAAAACACATGATACATGTTGCTAATAGAGAAGACCTAAAATTGGCCTATTATGCTTTGTGTCAATCTTTATTAACATACGGAATTGAAGTCCGGGGTGGTGCAGCCAAAACACATATTATTGAACTAGAGCGTGCGCAAAGATTACTTTTAAAAGTTATCCATTTTAAACCCTACTTATATACAACTTTAGATTTGTATAGAATAAGCGAAATTCTTACAGTTCGACAACTATTTGTGCTACATATAGTTTTAAGACAACATACAATTTCAAAAATAACTCAAAAGGAACATTGTCGCCGTAACAATCTGGTAGCTCAGTCAGTGCCTTTCTTCACATCTTTTGCTAGGAAATTCTTTCCTTTTTTGGGTCCATATTTATACAATAAATTACACCAAAAATTATCTATTTATGAAGTCAACAGACGGTCATGTAAAAATAGACTCGTGGAATATCTTCAGACTCTTTCATACACAGATACAGAACAATTACTCCAAATTATCTCATAAATATTCACAGACATACACGCACACATGCTAACAGTCACAAACTCTCATACTTACGCTACAAAAATACGTGGTTTTTTTATTTTTTATTTTATATTTTTTATTTTTTCTCTATATATTATTATTTCTAACCATAACATAAGTAATCTCCTTATAATATTATACTTGTTGCCAAGTAAATTCGGGGGGGGGGGGGGGGGCTGGTGACCTTTAATACGGGTCTTTGAAACTACACGGGCACCAGTCTCCCATGAATGACAAAATATTGTTAAAATAGAGATGTAACACTAATTTATCTTCCATGTAGTTTGTGGTGAGAAATAAATAAATAATTATTATTATTATATGTTGATGATCAAAGTAAACTAAAAGAAATGCCTCTTCAAATTCACATAACTAATTGGAATTAGGAGTGGACAATAAATTGCACCAAGCATAACCTTATTTCCACCAATAACAATCTCTAAAAAAATATATTCACATGATCCAGTACATTTTGAAGTTGAGGCTGATAAAATTTTATAAGGAATACCACTTCGCAGGTATACTGCTACACCACCTCCTCTCTTATCAATGCAATCGATATGAAGTAAAATAAAACCTGGTAATCCGTAAGAAATAGGAGGCAAAGTTGGGTTTAACCAGGTTTCCGAGATAAGTATCGCGTGGATGCTTTGATTATTAAAAGTTTCTAAAAGGTCATTGTAATGCTGCGGAATACTCTGGGCATTAATGTAACAAACGTTGAAATTTTTATTATAATTATCGAATTTTTGGGTCAGAAGAGAACGAAGTTTAGGTAGTTCTAATTCAGAGTCAGAAAATGAATAAAAGGAATCAGAATTAGCAGAGGTGAATGAATCTTTATCGGAAACTGCCATGTCACTAAAAATGAGTATATTATAATATTATATGAAAATAAATTAACGTATAAATAACTTATAGAAATAAATATATAACTTATTTAAGTAAATAAAAATAAATATCTTTAATATACTATGTTTAATATACGCTGTGTACAGGAACGGGAGGCAGGTGCTCTTCAATGATTGATTTATTGAACGTTTGCTGGTTATATTTAAATCGTCTTATTTCTAACAGTGTGTATCAGGTAATAGTCAAAATTTAAAACAGACAGATCTTATAACTCTCGAAACTAACGAGCTCTGATTCGTAGATAAAAGTTTGGCGCCATCTAGCACGACCGAAGCGTCGCTAGATGGCGTTAGTAGTCGCGCCAACATGCCGGCCACCTTGGAAGCTCCAGCTTCCAATGATGTATCTACGTTGCCGCTTGATTGGAAATGCCGCAGGCTGCATTCATGTTGTCGTCCTCTGCTGATGATACAGGCAGAGGGCAGATTTTCTGTACAGGACCCGTAGTAGTTTGGATGGTGGCGACACGCGACACGTCGTCCTTTCCGGGGAAAATATGGGTAACTCTGCCTATACGCCATTTAACGGGTGGTAAGTTGTCCTCCTTAATAACGACAAGCGTGTATAATGCTATGTCTTGACTGTTCGCCTTCCACTTCGTCCTTGTTTGAAGTTCAGAAACATACTCTTGTGACCAGCGTTTCCAGAAGTGCTGTTTTATAGGTTCCACTCTTTGAAACCGTGTCAAGCTGTGAGTCCGTGCTTCGGTGAGGTCTCTGCAGGCTGGTGCAGTGAGTGGCCGGCCGATGAGGAAATGAGCTGGGCTTAGTGGACGAAGATCATGTGAATCTGAGGACATAGGACTTATAGGACGGGAGTTTAGGACTGCTTCGATCTGTGCCAACACAGTGCTGAACTCCTCGTACGTCAAGTTAGCGGTACCCACGACACGCTTAAGGTGTAATTTACAGGATTTTACTCCTGCTTCCCACAATCCCCCAAAATGAGGAGCATAAGTGGCCACCATCTTAACTCTATAAATTCTAAAATTCAGTTCACAATGGAGTTAGAGGCAAACAATTCCTTAGCTTTCCTAGATGTGTTAGTAATTCGGAATCCTGATAACACCTAGAGCCATACTGTGTATAGAAAAAGACCCATACAGAACATAAGATATTTATGAATGAAAAACACATCGAATGAATTGGAAACCAAGTTCTATTCGTTCAGACAGAAGGTTGCCCATGATTGGCGTTAGGGTTTTACCTTTCATTCGAGTGCAGCGGATACATTGGTGGACAACCTTTCTAGCTAGGTTTCTACCCCCTAACGGCCACCAATTCTCACTCACGGTTGCCAATAGCAGCTGGAGACCAGCATGAAGAAGCTCTTTGTGTTGATGTTGAAACAACAATTGTGTTTACTTGATAAAAGAATCGGGTGCTTCTTGTCGTAATTAAAGTCAGGCGAGTTACTAAGACGGCCACCTACTCTGATTATATCCCTTTCATCTAGAAATATATTAACCCTAGAAATCGAACCTGAAGTTTTTAAAGGTAAGTTACGTTTTAACTTATCATATTCCATCGGAAAAGATTCGCGTTGAGCAAGACGCGCTAATGACTGTAAAGAGTCATTCAATTCATCTACTGGTAACGGCCCCTGTGTACGATCTTTCTTTGGTGTGCGTAAGTTATGTTTGTTTCGAAACAGGTAAGCGCCGGCGCCCACGATACGCTGATAAGAACGAAACCTTTCAAAATTAATAATTTTATTCTTTGTTACATCACAAACCATAACGGTTGTCGTTTGTGATTTTAGTTCTGGTAAGTCGGAGTGTGTAGTCGAAGATTGCTGTGACCATGATGACTCAGAATTTTTTAAGAACTCAGGTCCACTCCACCACAGATTACTGTCAATGAGTACATCAAGACTAAGACCGCGCGAGACCAGATCCGCTGGGTTATTTTTGGCTCCTACATGTAACCAGAACGCATTACTTGTTATTTCATTAATCTCCACTATTCTATTTTGAACGAATGTTTTTAACGAATGTGGTGACATACGTAGCCATCCAAGGACAATAGTTGAGTCTGTCCAAAAGTAAATTTTGTGGAAATTAACACGCAATAACTCGATAATTTTCATTTATAATCGTGCGCCTATTAAAACCCCGCACAGTTCTAGTCAGGGTATGCTGACTGGTTTAATTGGTGCAACTTTACTCTTTGCACACAATAATCTAATAGTCACCGATGAGTCATCAGAGTAGGTGCGAACATATGCGCATGCACCATACGCACTCTACGTCCGTGAATACGTGTAGTTCTATAAACTGTGTGTGTGTGCACTCATAACATGACACGGAATACGTAGGTTATGCAAATATTTAAGTGTGTCAATAAATTTTTCCCAGCATAACGCAACATCACTAGGAACGGGATCATCCTAATTTATCTTTCACAACCACACTTTTTGCATCAATATTTTAGCTACTACGACAGCCGGTGTTAAAATTCCTAGAGAATCGTATATTTGTGCGACTATCGTCAACATTGTACGTTTATTTAGTAAATTCGGTCTAACTACTCTTGTGGTAAAATGAAGTTCATCACTTTTATTATACCAACCCACTCCTAAAGTCTTAGTTTGGTAATGTTCGCCTAATGACAACTCTTTAGATATGTCGTGATCACTGATATCAATGTTAAACAACCACTTACGCAACGGTAAACAAGCAGAGTTTAAAGTATTTCGTAACTTCTCACAGGTATCGAGTAAGCTATTTAAATCATTGTCACCTAGAATGACGTCATCAACGAAAAAGTCCTCTCGGATTACTCTCGCAACCTGCTGATCCTTATATTCCAGCGCAAGCTGACGTAAACATCTCATCTAAGATATGGCGCAGACGCGGTGCCATACGTCACGGTGTTTAGGCGATATACACATATTGGGTCCGACGGAAGTTTACGCCATAATATCAATTGTAGATCTCGTTGATCTGGTTGTACAAGAAAATTCCGAAACATTTTCTCAACGTCCACCCAACCCACGTATTTATATTGCCTAAAGCGTAGTAAAATGCTTAAAATGTCATTTTGAAGTGGTGGACCAATATGTTGAATATCGTTCAATGACTTACCGGACGACGTCGCTGCGCTTGCATCAAAAACAGTGCGTAGTTTAGTCGTACTGCTATTTTCATTAATAACGCCGTGATGCGGCAAAAAATAGTGGGGTAACATAATTTTGCCATCACACAATAATTTCCAGAACTTATCCGCGCCTATCAGTATATCGATGTCTGACGGTGAATGAAAGTTCGGATCCGCAAGTTGAATATTATTAGGTAAACTCATATTATTTACATCGACACTAAATGTGGGTAATTGATTTGTAATGCACGGCAACACTAAACAATCAATGTTCATACACAACGAATTTAACCTTGAACATAATTTTATTTTACAAATGTGGGTGGACTGCGAAATTGTTTGACCTACCCCAGCAACGTGATAAGTGGACTGTATTAACGGTGCATTTAATGTTTCACATAACGATTTCTTTATGAAACAATATTGACTACCATTATCAAGCAGAATGCGTACAGTGTGATATTTGTTATTATAATCTGCTATGTCCACTAACGCTGTGGACAGCAAAACGTTGGGTAATAACGAATATTCCTGATTACTATTTTGCGATTCTGAATGGTTAGCCGTAACGTGTAATGATAAAGAGACAGTGGAGACGTTAGCGGTGACCGGCTGTGCTGATGCAGTCGATCCACTCACCTGTTTGCCGTCTACCTGCCCATCAATGTGAAGCAAACTTTTGTGCCTTTTATCACATAACCTACATGGCCCAAACTTGCATTCGTCGAGTGGGTGTGGTGCGCGTAAACAATTGATGCACAACTGATGCGTTTTAACTATCTTATTCCTTTCTTGGACAGACGAATTAAGAAACCTTGAACAGGAATAAATCACGTGATTACCATGACACATCACACATACGCGGCTTTGTTTTGGTTTCGTATTACCCTTATTGTTATTGTTGGTAACGTTCGTAGTAACATTAGTATGTGTATATTGCTTCTTAGAGCACGTTTGTTCGCCGACTTTGTTCTCGTGGGATTTGTTACGGTTCACTTTTATCATTTCTAAAACGTCGGCCCTGTCCTTGAGAAATTTAAGTAAGTCATCCAGTTTCAAAGCTGACCTTGATTCAATTAACGAACTAGCTGTACCTTGAAAATCTTCCCATTCGCGTTCAGTGGCCTGATCTAATTTGGAAACGACCATATAAATGATTAAAGTGTCCCATGAATCTGTTGGTTCACCTAACGTTTTAAGGGCACGCAAATTTCTCAAAACAATATCTATTAAGTTCCTAATCTGGGAAGCGGACTCTTTATTTAACGATGGAATTTTAAATAATGCCTTCACATGATTATGAACTAATATTCGCAGATTATTAAATCAATTCTCTAATAGCTCCCATGCGTGAGAATATTTATTAGTCGTAAATTCTAATGCACCTATGACTTGTGCCGCGGTACCGGACAATGACGATTTTAAATAATGAAATTTTTGAACAGGACCTAAATCATCGCGATCATGAATCATACTAACTTAAGAATTTTTAAACTCTAGCCAGCAATCGTATGAACCGTCAAAGGAAGGTATTTTAATATCGGGTAACTTTATGCCTATCGGCTTACGTGTTGAAACACTAGACTTGTCATATACTCGTACTTCCTTTTTCAATAAAAGTTTTTTAGAAGCTACAGCACGATAAAATTGATCTTCGAAACGATTTCTCTCTTCCAGCTGTTTTACAAGATCGAGATATTCCGCCACCTCTTCTTCAATTTTAGACTGTATTTCACTATACATCTCTATCAAACTCGAAGTACTCTCGACACATAAATTTAATTCTAATGACTGTTGATCAGTAAAGGGTAAAGTGAACTTTTTAACATAATTTTCAAACAGAGTTAATCGACATTTTAAAACTCCTCTTTTCTTAATTAAATCTGACAATTTAGATTCACTCATTTTGGGAATTAAGGAAATAAAGAGTACTTACTGTTGCCAATTTGTAGATGCGTGCGAACCAAGGTGGGTGCCGTTGCGCAGGTAGGTACCGCCACTTGAGCACTGGGAATGGAATATTAGCACGAAATCAACACCTATCGAAGGGTGAGATGTGGAAACGGACGGGAAGTTCAGACCTGCCACTCCCGTCTGTCGATGCCCTAACGTTGCAGCTCTTCGCTCGATACGTGAATCTCCTCTTCGTATTTTGATGCGACGAATCTTCGGAGATTTCAAGCTTGAACTCCTTATTCGGCTCGATAGGACCACTTTATGTACAGGAACGGGAGGCAGGTGCTCTTCAATGATTGATTTATTGAACGTTTGCTGGTTATATTTAAATCGTCTTATTTCTAACAGTGTGTATCAGGTAATAATCAAAATTTAAAACAGACAGATCTTATAACTAATTGCACGACGTGCTGTGATTGGTAGCCGACAATGACGAGCTCTGATTCGTAGATAAAAGTTTGGTGTTCCGGTGCGTCGCTAGATGGCGTTAGTAGTCGCGCCAACACGTTGTATTGTAATTTAGATAATGATTTAGATTGCTACCACACCTGCTGATAGACTGTTTACAAAACGAGATTAATATTAAAAAATAATTAAAAAACAATGAGACCAAATCAAAAATAAAAAAGAATAAAAAAATCAAATCACTTTGGTCATAAAACTATCAGAAAAAGTTATATATAAAATGCAACAAAAGTTGTTCTTATGCACCTATGTTATAAAACAAAAATATAAAATAATGAAATACCACTAATAAAAATATTCCATAAAGTTTAACGTAACCTTAGATATACACACATATGGTTGATAATTACTTAAACTAAAAGTTGTTTACCAACTCTGAACGGCCAACGAACGAGAACAATGCAAATTGCATTCACAGTACAGAAAAAAGTGGCCTGCGCTATTTAAGTTGAACAACCAGTAACCATATGACCTTCTATGTATAATGATCAAACAAATTATCGAAACAAATATTTGGTATTAGTGTTTCTTTACCGTACACCTAGTTCGTGGTACTTCGCTGCGCGTGTTTCCAGGCTCCCTCGAAACCCTGGTTTCTTCCATCACCGGCTGAGATTCCTGATCACATCTTGCCTTGCTATGTTTACGTACCAGCAGGTTGAGATCCCCATTGCATTGAATATACTGGCGGGAACCATCGGTCAACCTGACGCTGATGAAGCCATTTGAAGACCAAACCTTTTTTATCCCAAATTGTTTTCGAGCTTGCATGAATAAATTCTGCCGATATTTTGTGAGAAACTCCGATAACGTAAACGATGATCCCTTTAGCATAGTCTTCTTGTGCCAGGCAGCAGAACGTATCGAGAAATCAGCAAAGCGAAAAAGTATCGGTCGGTTGTGACCCGTCTTTGCCATACCGAGTCTATGAGCCATCCGGATAGAAGATAATGAGAGATTCGTCATGCTCAGGTGTTTCTGAAGAATGTTTACAACAACATTAGATACATCTTCATCAGCTTTTTCTGGAACACCGCTTAACAAAAGATATTTTCTGCGGTGTCTTGTCTTAATGGAGTCAACTGACCGACTAATCTCTGCTATTTGTTGGCGAAGCAGGTTGAACATGTCTTGAACAAAGTCCCGAAAAGAAGTGAAATCCTGACCAACATTCTCAACGGCAATAGCCTTAGAAGAACTGGAATCGAGCTGCTTCTCAAACTCTTCCATCTTACGAGTGATTAACGCTTCCAGAGACCTCTGAGTTTCGGCAATGTCAGCAATTGTGGCCATAGTGATGAACAAAATTCACAAAGTGATTATAGAAACAAAATGTGCTCCAGCAGTATGGTGCAATGGAAAAAAAATCTATTGCATTACCAACTTGCTTACCAACCAACTTTAAAATAATTTACGTGTTTTAATACGTGATAACGTCCCTAAATGTAATGTAAGAAAATAGTTTATTAATTGATTAGTAATTAAAGTAAGACGAACACGTATGCACTTATTTATCACCCACCCGCGAATCCTTTATATATATACAAATATAAATCCTTTATATAATCCTATATACTACTATTATGATATATGTTCTAATTCCAGATCGAACCCGGATCGCTCGCGTTTACGGCGAGCACTTCGCCCTTGAGCTACTCAACTCAAGCACGGTCTGTTTAATCATAACGTTATCTCCACATTAGGACTTTTTCCTAAGTGCATCGTGGGGGCAGTTTAAATACATTAATTTCCCAAGGGCAAACTTCCAGACCCGGAATGATTGTTTGTAAATTTGTATAATCTACAAATCAAACCCGCGGCGCTCAGCGCTACAACTCATTAACAAGTCACTCCGACACGGAACCTTATCATCTTACTTATATGTATCTTATTATCGTATTTATTAAGGTGAGAGCCAACGATTTTGTATTTTTACTAGATCCGAATTGCTTACGTTTATTACCCATTTCTAAAAAAATATGTGTGAAATGTAAATTTGCCACCATTACATCATTTAATATTTAAATATTACCATTACCATAAACATATTTCAAAATTACTTACTACCAAAAATATCGCATATAAAAGTTTCAATCGTTTAAAATGCTCGATGGTGCTATAGCATAGTGTAGTATAGGTATTGCCCCATTTACATTCAGCCTTTTTGGGCATGGAAGTGAGCAGGGAAGTGGGCAGGAGAGTATGTAAACTGGCTACTCGCGCTGCCACTGTCGCTGCTGCTGCCACTGCCCGACGCTCACTCAATTGTCTGTTTTTCGTGCGGAAGTCAAAGGACGGATAGCTCGAGCGGCAGTGAGTGTTCGCATTCTGCTCCGTCACTCACTTCGCGCCAAGCGCCTGGATAAAAGGACGTGCGTGCCGTCTTGTTTTTAAATAAGTACGATCTGCCAAAATGCTTTTCAAGTGGAGTAACGAAAGCAGCAGTTCTAAAAACTTGATTGAATAAGTTTTTAGAACTGCTGGAATTAGAAAACCTATATGGGTTTTCAACAATAAAAACCAGGCGGCGGGCCTTAGGGTTCCCGAGTTCGATTCCCCGGTCGAGCCTTGACCCTATTACGCGAGATGTTATACTAGATGGACTGTATACGCGGGAAGGTTCTTCTGCCTCAACAAGATGGTGGATGTGGCACGCGGTTCCTTGACAATGCACTCGCTCTTCTGAAATCTATTGCTTGCCAAGGTTATGAAGGAATCCTGCTTGAGCACGTTAGGAGAAATGAAATGGGGCGGGTTAGCTAACAAACAAATGCTCAAGCAGGCACTGAATTATAGGAAAAACACATTTACCGGGGTGTGACTTCGATGCGGCTTAGGCGCTTCCGTTGCTGTGATGCGATGTGAGGTGGGTCTTCTGGGGCGCCCCAGAGATGTGATCCAGGCCAGAGGTGCAAAGGAAGAGAGCGGTGCGCGGCGATATCTCACACTATGTGAGGCGGTTACTTCTGGAGCGCAACTGCTCCAGGTGCGGTTCAGACTAGCGGCGCGTAGCAAGAGAGGACTCGAGGGCAGCGCGCGATCTTATATTGATTCGGCTTTCCTATCATTGCATCTCGGTCGGGCGCGCTTCTCATTGTTCGAAAGAATCACGCCACCTTCTAGAATCTCTTCTTTCCCCTCTCCCCTTTTTTTTTTTTATAGAAGAGGGGGCAAACGAGCATGTGGCTCACCTGATGTTAAGTGACTACCGCCGCCCATGATCAACCGCAACACCAGGGGAATTGCAGGTGCGTCGCCGGCCCTTTAGAAAGGAGTAAGCTCTTTTCTTGAAGGTCCCCAGGTCGTATCGGTCCGGAAAAATCACCGGTGGTAAATTATTCCACAGAGAGGTTGTACGCGGAAGAAAACTCTTTTTGAAACGTACAGTGGTGGACCGCCAAGCATCCAGATGGTGTGGATGGTATCGGGACGTTTGCCGTGTAGTGTGTTCACGAAATTTGGCGGCTGGGATTAATCCGAACAATTCCTCAGAGCACTCCCCGTGATAGATGCTATAAAATACGCAAAGAGATGCAACATCTCTTCGCAGCGCCAGTGAATCGAGCCGATCGGAAAGCACTCGGTCGTCGATGATTCGAGCCGCTCTGCGCTGGATGCGGTCAAGTGGAAGGAGCTGGTACTGGGGAGCCCCAGCCCAGAGATGGGAACAGTATTCCATGAGCGGCCGAACCTGCGCCTTGTAAAGTTGCAGGCGGTGTGCCGGCATGAAATACTGTCCCGCTCTGCTGAGCACGCCAAGCTTTTTAGAGGCCAATTTGGCCTTCCCTTCCAAGTGACCACGAAACTGCACGTCACTCGATATGTCGACGCCGAGGATTCCGATACTGGCTGAGGCAACAAGGGGAGTGCCTTGAAACTGAGGGGATACGACAAAGGGGTTTTTTTTAGCGGTTAACGCGCAAACTTGTGTCTTCTGGGGGTTAAACTGGACTAGATTTAGTTGCCCCCAATCCGAGACTCTGTCCAGCAGAGACTCGACTTCAGACACAAGTTTGTCCCGGCACTCAGAGACGTTTTCCCGAGAAATATTGGCTCGGCCGGTGTAAAGAGCATCACCAGTGCTGTCAGCAGCAATGATGCTACGAACAAAAAAAACAAGCACGCAGCCCTGTGGAACACCAGCATTAATAAGCTTGCAATCGGAGCTTGCACCGTCTACAACGACCTTGATGCTCCGATCTGCAAGAAAACTGGTGATCCAATCGCACAATTTCTCGGGAAGCCCATAGGAAGGGAGCTTCGAAAGAAGCGCTTTGTGCCAAACCCGATCGAAGGCCTTCGCAATGTCCAAACCAACGGCCAATGCCTCCCCCTTGGACTCTACTGCCTCCGCCCATCTGTGAGTTAGGTAGACCAGAAGATCACCAGCTGACCTACCACGGCGAAAACCGTATTGGCGGTCACTAATCAGCTGGTGATCCTCAAGGTACCTCATGAGCTGGCAGTTTACAATGGACTCCATTGTTTTGGAGAACAAGGAGGTGATGGCGATAGGCCGGTAGTTGGACGGGTCTGAGCGGTCGCCTTTTTTAGGGATCGGGTGGACGAAAGCCGTCTTCCATGATTTTGGGACTACGCCTAGGGAGTAGGAGTACCGGAAAAGACGCGTTAAAACCGGTGCCAACTCTGGAGCACACGTCCTCAGCACAATTGGGGGGATTCCATCAGGCCCACTCGACTTATGGATGTCCAGGGAGAGGAGTGCTTTGCGAACCGAGCGCTGAGTGAACTGCACTTCCGGCATGGAGCACTCACACCGCGAGATGGTCGGCGGCGTACTCAATACGTACCTTTTCTGTGTGTACGGAGGGACAATAGGTCGGAGGAAGGATAGAAACTTGGCAAAATATACCCTTGAATAAAATTAAATACACGAATCGTTTCCGCGTAACCAACCATAATTTATCATCTTCTACGAATACGAATTTTTTTTTGAGATAACATAATACCTATGTACAAAATTAATTATAAATTCGTCAAATTTATTATATTAATATAAAATTTAGTTTAAGGAATTAATGAATATTGACATTTTATTTCTGAAAACAATTAGAAACTCATATTCGATTATTTATTTATTAAAATTTGAAATAATGTATTAAGTTAAATGGTAAGATTTGCCTAATAGCCTGAGATTTTTAATTAAAATTATGAATTAATTTATACTGTAGTGTAATTATTAAAATAATAATAGCTTAACCAATATCATGTAATATTTAATATTATTTATGTAAGAATAATGTAATAATTCAATTAATAATTTATGAACAATTTATTGCATAAGAATTCAAATAGAATGGATCGGTATAAGCATTTAGTTGTACATAATATTTGAATAATGTTTGTACATAACTTTTAAGCAATGAAATAATTTTAAAATGTAACATTGGGTTTGTGTGATTAGCTGTATTTCATATAATTTTTGCATGCCAATTATGGCAAAACATGTCAGTTCCACGTCATTGATCATCTTATGTAACATGTTTTTAAGCAAATAAATTTTCTATCTATCTATCTATTTTCTTTTGAATTTGATATCTTTTTGAATTATTAACATAATTTTGTATTACAAAGAAGACAGCGCGGACGCAGTAATGATTTCGACGTCTGCCATACTCGAAAGTCGAAAGAGATGTGAGTGATAGGGCAGAATGTAAATACACACTTCTCTCGATCCTGCTACGGCAGTATTTAGCGAAGTATGGCCGGCAGCGCGAGGAGCAGTGGCAGGGGCTGAATGTAAATGAGGTTTATAGCTCTATCGGTATATCAACGCGATTGCGCGGTGGCGGTGAGAAAAAGTAATACGTCCTATCGTTGGGATTACCCGGAGCGTACAGAATCGGACGGCGTCTGCGCGTGATGATTTATAGTATTTTTAAAATAATTATGTAAAATAATTGACAAAATAAAACGAGCTAATTTTTTTTGGATATTTAACATTACATGTATTTTGATAAAATAATTATAATAAATATGTTTATAACCAAATACACGGAAAAAATTACATTGAAGTAGACAGTTTTAGTGATTTTGTAATATTGTTTATCAAATCGAAATATTTTCGTAATTGCTATACACTAAAAGACTATATATTCCATTATAATAACGCTCAAAATAAAGTATTTTAGCTTAAAATAATGGTTGTATTCAACCTGAAAGATAACTCTGACGCATATTTTCATAAAACGCTGTGAAGGGATTGTCTTCGCTCTAAAAAACCGTCACTAAAAACTATGATTTTGCATTGAAATGCACTAAATAAAGACTTCATCTTTCTAAAGCCCTAATTGTCTGCAAATAATCTGCTCACATCGTTAAAGGTGGGGCAAATCATAATTATCTAAGCGCTGCTCTCCTAAGGATAACACAATGTCTTCTATCATAGAGTAATCAGATTTAGAGTGATAGTGTCATTCAAAATTCCGTTCAAAGTTGAAGAAACAACAGAATGAATGTGCACAAGCGGCCTATAATTACTTTTGCCCACACGCACACAAACAATTGAGTAATGTTTGCAAGTAAATGACGCTTTCCCCAAAAAATGGGGAAATTGTAATAGTAGACATAGCCACAGAATTAATATTTAGATTGCGTTTAGAATTATTTATTAATTGTTTGCCAAGAGGGAAACGTAAAATTACTTATATTTGTTAACTAATGTTTCATTTAAATTATTTATATACATAATATCTTACGTTATAATATAAATTCACAAATCTATAATGTTGTTAATTATTATATTATTATGTTATAAGTGAAATATTTTGTAAGTATATAGTATTATATATTTATATAAATATATTATATTTTATTAAATAGGTCTTTTGTATTAAAAATTACATATTTGTTAACTAATGTTTTATTTAAATTATTTACATACGTAATATCTTGTGATTTAATATATATTCAAAATCTATTACGTCATTATATTATTCTCTTAGAAGCGATATATTTATATAGGTATATAGTATTATATATTTATATAAATATATAATATATATTTATATAAATATATAATATACTTTATTGAATAGGCGTTTTGTATTAAAATGAAATAAGATTCGGTAGGAGAAAAGCTTTTCAAATAACACATGAACTTAAGAATATTTATTAACTATATACCCGAGTACTTAAACAATAAATAAAAATACAACAATAATAGTCCCTAATTGGTAAGAAAATATGGGGTAAAGTATTTTTCAATGCCTAGCAACATTTTTATTATATTGGCGTCTGTCAATTTTACGATTTATTATTTCGTTTTGATAAATGTTTTTTACAAAAATATAAGATGCTAGGCAGTATTGATCCGTGAAATGAGATTTTTATTTTTTTGATCGTGATTATGTGATGAGTTGTGAAACCCTTTCACAGCACAGTACGTCACTTAGTTGCAAAATTGCGCGAGCTCTTTACACCACTAAGTGAACTCGAATACTGACGCGCCGAAAGTCGTACGTAGCCTTAAAAGGCTAACTTGATATGGCTTCATTTTGTGTGCGCCTACTGCGGTTCTAAGCCTAATAATTCTATGTCTTCTATTTAGATCAGACACTTATTATAAACTTCATCCATTATCTGAAGAATATTTTCTTGTAAATCGGATTGAACTTGATGCCTTATATCCTTCGAAATTCTTTGTACTTCTCCCATAGATTGGACGCTTCTGTTAGTATACAGAATGGTTGCGCGGAAAACCATTCGTAATTTTATTTTATTCGACGGTATGCTTGCTAAGATCTGTCCTTCCTTCGACCTTTCCTTCACCTGTTGTCCCTTTCGACACAGCGGGGTGGTGGGGTGAGAGGGGAAAGAAGATAGTTCTAGAATGTCACGTGATCTTCGCAACCGAACTAATATAAACGCGCGAGCGGCCCAGGCGTGCCCTCTTTCCCTTAGCGCACCAGTTGGAACCACACCGCCTAGGACAGTCGAGTCCTAGAGGGCTTTGCCCACGCGCACCGTTAGTTCAACCGCACCACGCCTGAAGCAGTCGCGCTTCCGGAGTAACCGCCTCACCTCGTGTGAGATATAGTCGCTCACCGTTCTTCTTCCATCGCATCACCGGACTGGAACGCATCTCTGGGGCCCCAGGAGATCCGCCAGAAGTCGCACCGCAGCAACAAAGCGCCCAAGCCGCATCGAAGCAACACTCTGGTGAGTAACTTTCATTATAAGCCCGCTTGACATAATCGTATTTATTAGTTAATCCGCTCCAATTTTATTTTCTCCTAACGTGATCAAGCGGGGTTCCTTCATAGATTTTGGCAAGCAATAGTTCGTTTAGGGAAGAGCGAGTGCATTGTCAGGAAAACCGCATGCTATAGTCGCCATTTTGTGGAGACGGAAGAAGCCATCCGCTTATACAGTCCATTTGGTGTAACATCTCGCGTAATAGGCTTAAGGCTCGACCGGGGAATAGGAATTCGGTAACCTTAGGCCCGTCGCTTAACCATTTTCTGGTCCTTCGAGCCGGGTTTGGACTGGTGCTATAGCCGCACCGTCCATTCAATCATCGAACTGTTAGATTAATTCCTTAGACAATGCACTCTAATTTATGGAATAGATTTAAATAGTGTTTGTTTAGTTTAAATTTAAACTTTGGTTAGTTACTCGCAAATAGAATTCGTAGATTTAAATAGTGTTTGTTTAGTTTAAATTTAAACTTTGGTTAGTTACTCGCAAATAGAATTATTCATTCAAATAGTGTTTGTTTAGTTTAAATTTAAAGTTTATTAGTTGCTCGTATAAGTGAATTGACTTATTTATTAAAAAACACTTTAATCCCACACGGTTTACGCCAGTACCCGACATTTCGTAAAAGAAAAAAAAACAGTGTGAGTTTAGCGAGCGACACGCGTCACCTCGGTTCGTTGTACAGGTGTTCAATTTAACGACGTGATACGGAACGATAAGACAATAGTGTTGGGAGATATAGTTGTGTTACATTGCGTCCATCCTCCAGCGTTGTGCGATTAATTGTGATTAATCTAATATTAATTCTAGTAATTTAAAATGGCAGTTCAGTGGAAATGAAATTAAACTTAAAACTCTTTACGCCAAGAGGGACGTACTTTTTTCACGTATACAGTATATTAGTGATCACGTAAAGAACAATAACGTAGAAGCAGTGCGGGAAACGTTTTTGTGTGAAATTGAAACTGTGGATTCTTTGCGGACGGATTACGAAAGGATATTCGACCAAATTAATAATTTGGAATTACAAGTTGACCCGAAATATACAGTGAACTACCAACCGCTTCTAGCATTTGAAGATATGTTGTGTCGCGTGAAAAGAACGGCGAAGCTCTTGCAGTCTCCATCTCAAAGCGAAGCAAAGCCGGAAGCCCAGGTACGCCCACGTGATTCGATTAGGTTGCCCCCAATAGATATTCCGATGTTCAATGGCGATATTAAGACATGGCCCTTCTTTTTTAGTAGTTTTCAAAACAATATACATAATAATCCATCGTTATCGGACGTTAAAAAATTATATTATTTAATTAGTAAACTAAGTGGCAGGGCACAGTCAATTTGCTCGGGTTTCACACCAACAGCAAATAATTATTTGTTAATATTCGAAACGCTTAAGGACAAATATGAAGATAAGCGAATGTTAGCCTCTTCATATTTAGACCAAATATTTGATATTAACCCTATATCATCCGCAAACATCAACAGCTTAGAGCAGTTTTTAGATAAATTTGTGGCATCGGTGGCTGCACTTAAAAACTTGAAATTTAATGACCTTATGGACGTGGTGTTTCTCCATGTTGCACTAAAGAAACTAAACCCCCACACCGTGCGTGCGTTTGAAATGGAGCATCGTAGCTCTGAGGTGCCCTCATTTGATTCATTAGCATCCTTTGTGCGAGACCAAATCAAAGTGATGCAGCGCTCCTCGAACGTTAGACAGGAGGTTAATAAAGGTGTCGACCGTAGACAGACTCCATCACCTAAAACCGCAGGGTCGTTAACGTACGTAACGGCTGCACCGGTACCGCCGCAGAATGACTGTATCCTATGTAAAGATAAACAACACGGTAATTTATACAATTGTGCGACCTTTCGTAAACATTCACCCAGCGAACGTTATAGAATAGTAAGGACAAACAACTTATGTCTGAATTGTTTAAGCGATAAGCATTTAGTTGCAAAATGCAATTCTAGTTCCGCGTGTAACAAGTGCGCCAGAAAACATCACACGTTGTTACATTTCGAAAATAGCAACATATCTGCGTCAAGTAAAGCGGACAAGGAATTCACCCCTACTAAAGTCAACGATTCTAGCGATCGACCTAGTGATGTCGCTCTGTGCTCATTGGCAAATATGGGAGCACAGCCCCCTTCAACCGTGGTACTGGGTACAGCCCGTATTGTAGTTAGGGATTCGCGTGGAAATGAACAAAGCGTCCGTACATTGCTGGACAGCGGATCCCAAAATAGCTTTATAACGCGACAATGTTGTCAGCGCTTAAGTTTAGTAATAAATAGGTCACTTTCATGTCCCGTAGTCAAAGGCATCGGAGGTACTAGTAATGTTACCCAGGGATATATAAATTTAAAATTTTATTCTCGGATAGATCGTAATGTTAACTTTTATATAACGCACTAGTAGTAGATAAAGTCACTGAACGGCTGCCAACCGTTTCGGTGGACACCTCGGCAATGATTGAATTTAAAAATTCGACTCTAGCAGACGACACTTACGCCGTTCCCGGAAACATAGACATGCTCATTGGAGCATCGGTTTTCCCTCATCTTTTGTCAAACAATAAGGTCAGGGGCAACTCCTCGCATACCGCGCCTTACGCATTGGAAACCGTCTTGGGGCTATGTCATCGTTGGCTCCGCCCCCATCTAGGATAGTATTTCGCCAACCTCTTATTGTGGTATGGCTGTCGAACCGCTCGAGTCGTTAGTCCGCAAATTTTGGGAGATGGAGGAGGTGAAAGTTCCATCTATAGTTATCCCAGATGATAGAGTGTGCGAGGAAATTTACGTCCGCACGACCGTTCGTGATCGCGACGGTCGATATAGTGTAGCGCTACCCTTTAAAGGAAATGTTTTATCTCTCGGCGATTCGCGTCAAATGGCGGAAAAACGTTTCTACAGCTTGGAGCGTAGGATGCTCGCTTCACCCCAGTTAAAGAAAGCTTATCACGGCGTAATTAACGAATATATAAGGGAAGGTTACATATCACTTGTGGCCTCGAAATTAGATAACTACGAAGACACACCGTCGTATTTCATACCACATCACGGGGTCATTAGGAGGACAAACTTACATCTAAGTTACGTGTAGTGCTCGACGCTAGTGCTCACCTATCGCTTAACGATATCCTCTATAGTGGGCAAAATTTACAGGGCAGTTTATTTAATATAATAGCCAATTTTCGTTTGTTTAGTATAGCACTATCCGCCGATATTTGCCAAATGTTTCTTTGCATAGGGGTCCGTGAATGCGATCGTAGATTCCAACGTATTTTATATCGTTTCAACCCAAAAGAACCTCTAATGGTGTTTGAATTTAACCGCGTTTGCTTTGGTTTAAAGTCGAGCCCATTTCATGCGTTACGCACGGTGAGACAGGTCGCCCACGATGAAGGTCCCTCTTATCCTAAAGCTAAGAGGGCAATTGAAAGTGGATTATATATGGATGATTTTGTGTACTCGGTCGATAGCGTGGAGGAGGCCACCCTAACCACCTTCGAGGTTATAAAGCTCATGAAATCTGGTCAATTCGATCTTGTCAAGTGGACTAGTAATTCGAGTCCGGTTTTAGACACAATCCCACTATCACACCGTCTTTCGGCGATAAAGGAATTCGACGATTCTGATACACACAAGGTGCTCGGTCTGTGTTGGTCACCAGAGTCCGATGTGTTTAGGCTTAAGGTAAACCCGCCCGTAGAGAAGTGCACAAAGCGCACAATAGACTAGACTTAGATTAGATTATGGGATGTCATGGGTTTCGTAGCTCCGGTGGTATTATACGCTAAGCTTTTGATTAAACAACTTTGGTTATTTGAATGCGATTGGGATGACTCGCTTCGGTTGTGGTAGCGTTTTAGAGAGGAACTTCCTTTACTAAGAGAAATTAAAATAACACGTCATATAAGCGTCGATATAAATAGCGTCATCACGGTCGTTGGGTTTGCAGACGCCAGCGAGAAGGCTTACGGGGGCGTTGTATATTTCCACGTTCAGAATAATGGTAGAAATTAGACGAGTTAGCCTCATTAGTTCCAAGTCGAGAGTCTCCCCCCGTAAGGTTGTCTCTCTGGCGCGCTTAGAGCTTTGAGCAATATTAGTACTCACCAAGCTTATTACCGCAGTTATCAACGCATGTAGGGACAGAGTGCACATAGAAAGGATATTTGCCTTTACCGACTCCACCGTCGCCTTATGTTGGGTTCATTCTTCACCCCACCGTTGGGATACGTTTGTCGCGAACCGAGCGGCCAAGATCCAAGACGAGTTAGGAACGCGGAACTTTAATCACGTGTCCGGTACGGAAAACCCGTCGCTCAACCACAGAATATTAACAAACTTGAGAATATTTCTCGCAATTTAAAAGGAATATCACAAAGAGCAGCTTTTTCCATAGTAGCATCCCAGTGTTTATCATCTTCAAGCAAACCTATAGCTTTACACGCTGACTGATGTGTGGGATATATGTCACCATCAACAGTTTTAAATCTGTGAATGATTTTGGCCCTTGAATTTCATGAAGATGCAGTTAATAATATAAAGAGTTATCAGGGTGCTGTCTGATGACTGTATACACTATCCCCAGAGCTTGATCCTTTTTTACTTCCGGCCAACCATTGATGTTGCTTCCACCTTTCCACCTATATTTGCTACTTTTACACACAAAGTATGAAGGCACTTCAACATAAAACAGAGTTTTTGCAAAATTATTCGTTTGTTTACTTCGTCAACTACATTGTTGGTATTGGGATTGAAATACACACACTGGTCATTTTTCAAACGCGCTGCAAGATGAAAAACTGCTGGAAGTCTTTCGTAAACGGGAATGGACTTTCCAGATAGCTTCAGAGCTGTTTATATAGCAAGCACTTTTGTATAATTTTACTTCATCATTATAACCTTTAAGAACAAATGATGCCTGGTCGGATCCTTTATTCACTTTTAAACTTTTGACACTGAACACTGACACTCGGTAGAACCTGTGGCGATGACGTCTCCTGTTCCGTCATAGGCATCCACACTCCTGCCTCCGCGGGTGCTCCCGGTGCCGATCGCCTTCAGCGCCTACAGCTGTATACAAGGGTGCTCACCGGGACGACTGCAAATAACACATATATCACAGTGTAGTAGTGGACATCATGATAAGAAACCCTCTCTGCTAAGGATTCGTTGTTCTTCATAACTTCAATCTGTTCCTTGATCATCTGCGGCTGTGGATTATTGGCTATATATATTCGTATTGTTCGGTAAGGAGCAATCGGGTAGCGATATGTTAATGATGTATTAATTGGTGATATCTTAATCGCTCGTATATCAGAACGGATGTTCATCTCGGTAGTTCTTGTCGGTGTGAATAAACAAAGAAATCAGCTGCTTTAACTATATAACCTTGATCCACATTAAATAGGCCAGAGCGGGTCAATTGCACTACCGTAACTTGATCGTCACATAGTAACTTAATTTTGCACTATATATGTAGCATGATCTGGTAATCATTTTACATTTTCTTGAGAAGGGCAGATTCTCTCAGAAACTAAAAACTTTTCAGTCAGTGGCACTAGGGAGTCTTTCTTCAAGTTGATAGCAATGTATCTTGAATGTATCTTTACTACGGAAATTTCCTCTTTATTTTCTGATATATAAGGTACTGGTATGACCGCCGCAGAAGAACACAAAAACTCTCCGATCACACTCTTAATCTCATGGCAGGCAACTGAACAAACAGATCTCCAAATGCATGCGGCGAGACTTACGCAACTTTAATACTTCTCGTATTAAAGAAGCGATCGAGCGGAACCAGGGCTCCAAAGTCTTTGCCAGAGATCTGTCTGCCAGAAAGAGCCAACTGTCAAAGCTGAAGACTGAGTGTGGCAACATCGTTTCCGGGACACCTGAGATTTTGAGTGAGATTGAGAGGTTCTATGGGCAGCTGTACACATCATCGTTGGAGCCACACGTAAGTGTGAGTAACGATCCAAGAGCAAGTCTTATCCGACACTATTCCGATGATATCCCGGACGTCAGTCTGAGCGAGATTAGAATGGCTCTCCACCACCTTAAAAACGGCAAGGCCCCGGGCGAGGATGGAATTACAGCGGAGCTTCTGAAAGCGGGTGGAAAACCGGTACTTGAAGTCCTTCGGAAGCTCTTCAATTCCGTCCTCCATGGTGGCACTACTCCGGAGGCGTGGAGCAGAAGCGCGGTGGTTTTGTTCTTTAAGAAAGGCGACAACGCTCTCTTGAAGAACTACAGACCGATTTCCCTTCTGAGCCGCGTCTACATGCTATTTTCGAGAGTCATTACGAATCGTCTCGCACGCAGACTCGACGACTTCCAGCCTCTCGAACAAGCCGGTTTCCGAAAAGGCTTCAGTACCATAGACCACATACATACCCTGCGGCAGATTGTACAGAAGACCGAAGAGTACAATCTGCCACTTTGCCTGGCATATGTGGACTATGAGAAAGCCTTTGATTCCGTCGAAATTTGGGCGGTGCTACAGTCCCTTCAGCGGTGCCAAGTTGACTGTCGGTACATCGAAGTGCTGAAGTGTTTGTACAGTAGGGCTACGATGGCTATCCGAGTACAGAACCAGAGTTCGAAACCTATCCAACTGCAGAGAGGTGTAAGACAGGGTGATGTTATATCCCCGAAACTCTTCACCGCTGCGTTGGAAGACGTTTTCAAGCTACTGGACTGGAAAGGATACGGTATTAACATCAATGGCGAGTACATCACTCACCTTCGATTTGCCGACGATATAGTCATTATGGCAGAATCGCTGGAGGACTTAAGCATTATGCTCAATGACCTCAATAGTGCCTCCCAACGGATAGGTCTTAAGATGAACATGGACAAAACAAAGATCATGTTTAATGTCCATGTCACACCTATGCCGGTAGTTGTTGGGAGCACTATGCTCGAAGTTGTTGACGAGTACGTTTACCTGGGACAAATAGTCCGACTAGGTAAGTCCAACTTCGACCGAGAGGTCAATCGACGGATTCAACTCGGCTGGGCAGCGTTCGGGAAATTACGACATATCTTTTCGTCAGGTATACCTCAATCTCTAAAAACTAGATTATACAACCAGTGCGTGTTGCCAGTGATGACTTACGGATCTGAGACGTGGTCCTTCACTGCTGGCCGTATGAGGACGCTTAAGGTCGCTCAGCGAGCTATGGAGAGGGCTATGCTTGGAGTTTCTCTGCGTGATAGACTCAGAAATGAGGATATCCGCAGTAAAACCAGAGTGATCGACATAGCCCAACGGATTAGTAAGCTGAAGTGGCAATGGGCCGGCCATATAGCTCGAAGAACCGATAACCGATGGGGAAGAAAGGTTCTCGAGTGGCAGCCTCGTACCGGTAGGCGTAGTGTAGGGCGACCCCCCACTAGATGGAGTGACGACCTGGTAAGACATGCAGGAAGTCGATGGATGCAGGTGGCTCAGGACCGTGCTTTGTGGCATTACTTGGGGGGAGGCCTATGTTCAGCAGTGGACTTGTGAAGGGCTGTAATGATGATGACCTCCAGGACTTCAAACATATCTCTGCTGATGAGAGGTATCTTGATTTTGAATATGATATAATTACTTTTTATTCGAGCTCGCACCTGCAGTAAGTTGTGGACTTCATATAAATTATGGTTATCTATTGGTTTCATATAAAATATTGGTCTTTCGGGAGCTGGCCTGATATAACGTTCAGTTCTTGCCTTAACTGATTGGGAGATAGCAAGTGGAAACTAAACTAAAAGTGGAAACTTGAGTCCCATAGGTGCTGTAAAGCTCTCAAAACGTCGGGTATTTAAAAATTTAAATATACGCGATAAAATCCGTAAAAACTAGTATTATTTCAATGTGTAGTATTCGCGTAAATATAAGAAATCATTATGGAAACTAAATTTTCCATTGTATATATTTGTAATAGTGTCGAGTAAATATTGTTGTATATTTCTGAGTCTGATTATAAGGTTACTTGTCATCATGTTTGTATTGATAAGTTCACCCGTAAAGGAAATATTTTGAAGCTCCCTCTAGAATTGATATTCGGAATTTTCTACAGATATAATTTTTCTGATAATATTCTTGTGCTTCTTCTCCATGATTTTTTAGTGCGTTTTTGTAAATTAAATTCCGCTTCCACGTTTGATTTCTCAATAGGATCGCTAAATGGTTTTGATTTCGCCTGATAAGTTCAATGTCTTTTTCATATTCTTCTGCGAAACTTTCGTCAAAAATACCGAATAAACTATTACCAATATTTCCTACTTCATTGATCAAGCCGCACCGGCGACGTAGGCTGGTCTCTAGTGTGTTATCATGTTGAAGGGTTAAAATGTTATTATAACAGTTCCGTGAACTCGTGCCGAAGTTGCAACAAGATTTCTCCGCAATGTGATCGTGCCTCTATAGTTACACATATGTTATTTAAGTATAGTATATATTTTGTTAGCGCCGTATTACCTTCTTGATAAGGGAATGTGTCATGGTAGACAATGAGGCGCCAGTCATCTCGTATTAAATGCATGCTTGTTACTGTATCAAAATAGAGACTGCTGTTTTGTAATGGTGATATGTTATAAGAGCATTGTACTGTCGAGATGATTGCAATAAAGAATAATATTAGCGATTTAATTTTTGATCGGTGGATGCAGCCACCGAAGTATGTGGTGTAAGTAAGAGAACAAATGAAAGGAAAAGTAATACGTTGTGGTGGGATGATGAGGTACGGGTGGAAGTTGAATCAAAGAAGAAAGCATGGTTAGATTTACTAGCACCCAAAGCTGGTAATTCTGGTGGTATAAATGATGAGATTGAAAGAAAAAAGGCAGAATTTAGACGTCTAAATAAGAGAGTAAAAGAAGTAGTTGAAAGGAAAAAGAAAGAAAGAACGGATAAGAATGATAAAAGGATATCTGATAATTTCCAGGCTAATATAAAAATGTTCTGGAAACTCGTAAGAACTGCTAGGGGAAATACAAAACAGCCTATAATTAATGCTATAAGAGACGAGAATGGATGTATTCTGAATGATGAAGTTTCGAATTTAAACAGATGAAAGGAATACTTTGAAAGCGTGTTTATGAGTGAAGAGTCGTCTGAATTAAATGAACTAGAAATTCCGAAAGAAGTGGAAAGGGGTATGGAGATAAGTGTAGATGAAATAATGAAAGCAATGAAAAGCATGAAAGCAGGTAAGGCAGCTGGATATGATAGAGTATCACTCGAGATGCTAAGGGCTGGAGAGGGAGTGATGGCAGGCCTGCTGCACACCTTGTTTAATTTATGTTGGGAAATAAAACGGGTACCGGATGACTGGTGTAAAGCAGTTATAGTACCAATATATAAAGGAAAAGGGTCACAGCAGGACTGCAAAAACTATCGTGGTATCAGCTTGCTTAGTATTGTGGGTAAGCTGTATGGTAAGGTGTTAATTGAAAGAGTTATGAAAGAAACTGATGGAAAAATTTGGGATGTGCAAGCGGGTTTTAGGAAGGAAATGGGTTGTACAGATCAAGTCTTTTCCATGCGCATGATTGCGGAGAAGTTTTTGGCCAAAAAACAGAAAGTTTTTGTGCGTTCATGGACTTGGAAAAGGATTATGACAGAGTGGACAGGAATGTGTTATGGCAAACTCTGAACTTATATGGGTTGAGCGCTAGTTTGATACAGGCATTAAGGTCTTTTTATAGGGACTCTAGTGCTTGTATCAGGATCAATGGGGTCTACTCGGACTGGTTTGGCATCCAAAAAGGTGTCAGACAGGGCTGTGTAGCTTCCCCTTGGCTGTTCAACCTATTCATGGACAGGTGTTTGCAAACTTTGAAAGATGAAGAATGTGGGTTAAGAATGAGCGAGTTAACCGTCAAATGCCTTTTGTATGCCGATGATCAAGTCATATTTGCGTCATCGGCGGCTGAGTTGCAAATGATGGTTACATCAATGAACTGGGCATTAAAAGAATGGGGAATGATAGTGAACGCAAGTAAGACGAAAGTGATGGTTTTTGAAAGAGAAGAAAGCAAAACGGTATGTGAAATAAGAATAGAAGGAGAGTTAATTGAGCGAGTGGATGAGTTTGTGTATTTGGGATGTGTTTTAGCAGGGATGGTAGATATGATAAGGATATAGAACGACGAGTAAAAGCAGGGAATAGAGTGAATGGAGCACTACACTCTATTATGAAGAACCAGAATGTGTCAAAAAAGGCACGTATGGTAATTAATAATGCTGTGTTAGTCCCTACTTTAATGTATGGTAGTGAAAGCTGGGTGTGGCTGACACGAAAATAGAATAAATACTGTAGAAATGCGGTCTTTAAGGAGTATGCTAGTGTTGAATCTGAATGACAGGGTGAGAAATTGCGTGATAAGAGATAATAGATAGATAGATAGATAGATAATTCTTTATTGTACACTAAATCAATACATAAACGAAAGAAGAAGAAAAAAATAGTGTCACAATGGACGGTGTTATCACTAAAAGCGATTTCTTCCAGACAACCTTAGGATGGACATGAGCGCAAAAAGTAGTAAATTGTGTGATTTGGTGATGCAGAAACAATATTTATAAATATATCCATATTTTATATAATATAATTAGAAATAAACAACAAATAAATACAAAAAATACGAATGTATACTACAAAAATAGATGGCACGAACTCAACGATTAAGATAGTGATTGTGTACAAGTTTCTGAAAAACAGGTAAAGACTGGGCGCGTCTCACTGACAGAGGTAGGGCATTCCATAGACGGACTGCTTGGATACTATAAATGTGGTACGCAAGATGATGTTGTGACCAGGATTAAGAAAGGAATGCTGCGGTGGTTTGGACATGTAGAAAGAATGAATGAGGAAAGAGTGACAAACCAAATTTATATGGCAGATGTGAACGGCAGAGTCGGGATAGGACGCCGTAGAAAAAAATTTATCGACCAAATTGGCGATATTTTGAAAATGGGACACGTTAGAAGTACCCTTAACCAACGAGCATGTATGCGTAGATATATGGATGTAAAGGAGGCGAAAGAGGATGTCAGGATCGTGCCAAATGGAAGTCCGTAGTCTCTGCCTACCCCTCTGGGTGACAGGCGTGAGTGTTTATGTATGTATGTAACTATTGATGTTGAGCAATATTTTTTCCTTCTGCTTGATTTAGGGATTGATTTATTTTCATTTTCTTGATTTAGTTTTTCTGTTGAACTGTTTGTACCTTCTTGATTTTGCTCAACCGGTAAAATTGAAAGCTTCACGATTGGCCGTTGTAAGGTTCCATGTTTGATTTTAAGAGTGACAACTCTGACGTACCCGTCGTTTCCCGGGTGTAGCTGCACAACTCGGCCAACGGGCTACTTTCCCGAAGGAAGATTTTAGTCCCTGATAATGATAATGTCATACTTTTGATATTTGGCTGCGGTTTTCTTCATTTACTTCTGGCTGCTATTTGGTTTAAATACTCATTTCGCCATCTTTCCCATACTTCGTTAAATATTTTTTGGGTTAAATACCACCTTGTCCTCAAATCAGTTTTGATATCGTAGATGTTGAGTCGTTGAGACCACTTGAAAGCGAAATAGAGGACTACTGCGATCCGTACCGTCTTAAATTTCCGTAAAAGACTCCCAAACGACAAAGTTTGTTACAAACAGACATATACCGAGGTGATTTAATAAAAGTTTTGCTTAGCTCATTTTAATACAGAGCACTAAAATTGGAATTTACCTTACATACACACATTAAAAAATCTGATTGCCAACGAAATTGTTACGTTGAATAAGGATAATTTATTCGTAATTATCTTGAAGCAAATAAATACATTTCAATTAACAACATCAACAATATCAACTTATGGATTTATTTGGGGTCGAACTTTGCTGGATGTTTCAGCTTTCTTGTATGTTATCCAGCACCCTGGTTTTACAGACGATGACCCTTAAAAATTAAATGGATAAATCGAAGAACCTAGCGGAGTAAGAATATCCACTACTCCATATCATGTCGTGGATATAAGAACCAATAGAGGAAAATAAGCCAGGAAATGGGCAGCGTCTCCTAATACAAGCTAGAAAATAAATAAATCTGTGTTTGCCATCCCAAATATCCCCCTTGTGAGGCAATCAATGGGGAGGTCTATTTTAACCAGTGGATTTGTTATCGTTATGATGATGATGATTAATGGATTTACAAATTATTCCCACATTAGGACAAACAGGAAAAGTGACAATGGAACTCAAAAACATAATAAAAAATTAAAATAACTATAGTGTGTCCAGTTTCCCCCTTTCAGTGCATCGGTACAGTAAACGAAAGCTAGTAAACGTAGCCGAGCTTTGTGATGCTTTGATCCAACGTGAATTTTTACAGTTTGAAAATAAACACTAGAGGCTACATTTTTTTGATTTCAGAAGATGGTATATTTTTGCCAGACAGCTCAAAAAGGAGTGTAATGTATTTTTTTATAGGATTGGTTGACAAACGAGCACACCGTCTACCTGATGGTAAGTGGTTGCTGTGGTCCATAGACATCTACATCTATCCTCGATTACGGATCAAAATGCAGTTGCGTTGTCACTCGTGAGGACTATGATGGAATGCCTCGCTTCCAGTAAAATGGGTCGCCGATTCTCTATACTCACTATACGACACAGCAGCGTTAAGCTACTATTTTACGCTGGTATTCTGTGAGAGCGTGGTCCTTTCAAGGTCGAGCCGACCCATTCGTGCTACAACTATACTACTAATATAATTGCAGCATGGCTCTACCACGTATAAAAAAGTTGTATTTGTGTTGTGGCTTAATGGATTGTACCTCACAAATGTCGTTAGATTCATCTTAAGTCTGGGAGAGAAGAAAGGCTATATAATATTTATTTGCATTTGCAAACATGAAAAAGTGAAGGGGGGGGGGAGGTTCTTTACGCTGTCGAGTTTTTATACCATTTTTCGTAACGTTTAACTTGTAAAAGTTTAACGTGGTAAAGTCATGCTTCAGAAATGTTGTGGTTGCAGCAAAGATGTGATAATGACGGATCATGCGTTCATCACATCTCATCCCATCTTATGCCTCAGGACGCCAACGCATCTACATTTTGATTTCTAATCTCTATGAGCACAGCATCCTATTACCATTAGGTCGTATTTGTGCTCGTTGTCACCCAAATTCTATAAAAATATTTTTAATAGAACTATTTTTAAGGATTTTATTGCGTATATTAACTTACATGTAGAGATAGCCGTGGTTAACTGTTACATTGGGGAGACTGAGGTGTTCTACGGTGCTGTGAAGTACTTGAAACATCGCTAATATAAAATAAGTTTATTTTCGCGATAAAATACGTAAAAACTTGTTTCATTTAAATGTGTTATGTTCGCGTAAATATAAGAAATCATTATAAAAAAACATATAAGGAGTCAGCTGACAATATAATTATTTTATGTATCGTGGCACCCCCATTATATTTCATACCAAAATTCAAATTTTCAGACCCTAGATTATTATTATTTGGACGCCAAACAAACAGGCATTCCGTGTGTTTTTCACAAAAGTTTTTTTCCGTGAGTGTTACAAGCAAAAAATTAAAATTTGGCGTATTTATATTAAAAAATTGGTTGACCCTGCAGGCCATCTCTGGAACTTCATGCTAATTACAAATGCAAAGCGCTTCAAATTTCACCAAATTATGTTGCGAAATCTCGAAGTTACGTTAAAAAGAAACGTTTTTTTTTAAATTCTTTCTCCTCCGATATCTCACGAACGAATGAACCGATTTTGTTTTTCCAAACGGTATTCGACGTAATTTTTTATCGATCTGCGAAAATTATTTCAAAAAAACAGTTTTTCAAAATTTTTATTTTTGGGACTTATCAAAATCTACTCGTCCGAATCAGTTCATCACATATACACACACATACATACATACATCCGTACGGACGTCCACGTTAAATTAGTCAGAATAGCTTCCTGGGATCTCAAAACGTTGAGATCTGATGAAAACTCGATTTTATAAAATCGGGGTGAAACCATTAATCTTCCCTATTTTTGAAAATTTTAAATTTTTTTAGCGGGAAGTTAAAAAATCTTCGAAGAAATCCGGATGTTTTTAAAATTTATATAAATATAAGCGATCAACTCGCGCGGTTGCGAAAATGCGCTCAATTAACCCTTTCCGTGTCCCGTGAATTACTATTGAAAATTTCTATTTACTATTGTATCTACATCGCGGACAGGGATACTCAACCGACGAACATCTATGCGTAGGTATATTGGATGTCAAGGCGGCGAGATAGGTGGGGCAAGATCGTGCCGAATGGAAGTTCGAAGTCTCTGCCTACCCCTCTGGGTGACAAACGTAAGCGTTTATGTAGGTATTTTTGTATTATTTGATATGACAATATTCATTTTATACCTACAGTTATTGTTTGAAACTATATTTCTGAGATTTTGTTTTAAAAGCATATAAATTATCCCACCAACTTATTACTTTCAGTAGGATTGGCTCTATGAACTGAGCTTTCAAAAACTAACTCACCGCTTGTGTTTGTTCCTATTATTTACGTTGTAAAATAATGTTGCGCACCACAGTTGATGGCACTAGCGCCATCTGGTGTCAAGTATCAGAAACAGGAGTGTCAAGATCTTACTGGAACCCTCCCAACAGCGCCATCTAGTAACAAATGGAAGAATTTAGCTTTCTAGAAGCCCCACACTCGAACTTTCTGCGAATGGTCGGTCGGCGCCCGTATTTGCTTGAATATTCTGGATGTTTCGGTGGAAGAGCCCTATATAAAGCCGTTAATAGCCACGATCGGGGCAGTATTGAATTGGCGATACGAGCGAAGCTTTCGGAGCGAAATAAAGTGATCAGTGCAATTAATTATTAGTATGTTTTAAGTTCTAACTGGTGTTCGGCAATTAAAGTGTCAATTTTGGTAATTCAATCGGCAGTTTTTATTATCACGAACCCTAAGCTCGTAAAAAAACTGCGGCTGCCAACCCGCTAGCCAACGTGGCAACTATGGTAAAATCCCCCTATAAGGATCTTTATGGGGCCTGTGTTCACAAATGGACTACTATAGGATGTGTCGGTTTTTGATAAAAGTAATAATAATAGTGAACCTCGTGAAAGCCGAAACAGATAAACGAACAAAATATCTGGACCTGGCTCACGAGGTGACCGACATGTGGGGTGGTCTGCCGACTGAAATTATTCCTGTAGCCGTTTCTGCAAACGGGCTAATCCCAGTCAGCTTCTCGGGTCATCTGAGGAGGCTGGGTCTCCGTGACGTACCGCTTCAGGCTCAAATGCAGAAAGCGGTGCTCCTCGATACCGCCCGCATCGACCGCCGGTTTCTCTCCCTTTCTCCCTAACGGTCGAGCGTTTGGTTTCCCCCGCCGAGGGCCTCCATCTGGTTGGGCTTTTATTTATTTATGTATTATTTATTTATTTGTGCTGGTATATGATTTATGTATATTTATCATTTCCTTTTATATATTTACTCAGCCCAACCATATGAGAATACACTACTAATACCACAATAATAATAGTAATAGAGCATAATATGAGGAATGTATTGGAAGAAGCGATTGTGGAAATGCGCAGTACGCCTCTCGAAAATCGACCGCGACTTCCCCGCATAGCCCTAAGCAAGCGGAATCGGGCTGTCGTGAGGGCTCTG
Source organism: Parnassius apollo (assembly GCA_907164705.1). Lineage (NCBI taxonomy): Eukaryota > Metazoa > Arthropoda > Insecta > Lepidoptera > Papilionidae > Parnassius > Parnassius apollo. Next base: position 527,225 of record CAJQZP010001576.1, read on the forward strand.
AACCCAATGCTAGTGACCTATTTGGAAGCCAGCCGAGACCTTTGCGAGACGAACTCAATTCTTTTTGGCACTGCACTGGCAGTATGCCGTATTATAGGCGCCAGACTTTCCACGGCTGGACGCGCTACTGGACAAAGTAGCGCTATCCCAGCCCGGAGAATAAGAATTGAAGAACGTACCGTAAAGGCTAGGACCCTCATCGGCAAACAGATATGCTTCAGGTCAGGCAATAAGAAGCCAAGGATTGTGCGCACCATCAGGATGGCAATTGCTGGGACAAATGTTAGTTTATTCCAGCCGGATATAATGCAAAAACTGACGGAGCGCATTGACGACCTGAAGCAGAGAATCGATGCATGGGGAACGCGGATTCGGCGATATACCGAGAGGTCGACACGGTTCAACCAGAATCGTCTCTTCCAGAGTGATCAGAGGAGGCTCTATAAATCATTGAAGCGATCAATGGTAAGTGGAACGGGTCCAGCACCAAATCAGGCCGACAATGTCGCATTCTGGCGCGGCCTGTGGTCAGAGCCCGTAAACCACAGCGAGGACCCTTGGACGGAAGTCGTGGCGAGTCAGTGTGCGAGTATTACGCACATGGATCCCGTCATCATAACGCCGGATGACGTAGCTCAGGCGGTCCGTAGAGCCCCGAACTGGAAAAGTCCGGTACTCGACGGGCTGCATCACTACTGGCTGAAGGGGTTCATGGTGTGTCACGCTGTGCTCGCCCGTCAGTTTCAAGAGGCTCTTAACCAGAAGTTGCTTCCTAGCCTCTTCACTACTGGGATCACTCATTTGGTTCCTATAGACCAGGTTACCGCAGACCCAAGCAAATACCGCCCCATCACGTGTCTACCGACCATATACAAGACACTAACATCCATTTTGAGCGTGAGAATCATTCGTCACCGGGACTCAAATCTGGTAATGTCGCATGCTCAAAATGGATGTCAGGGCGGTGGTCGTGGAACCAAGGAACCACTCCTCATTGACGCGGTCATTGGCAAAGTGGTGAAACGCAACCGTCGGAACTTCTCCGCCGCCTGGATAGACTACAGAAAGGCATTCGATTCGGTTCCCCATACATGGCTAAAGATGGTCCTCGAGCTGTACAAGATTAACTGTACAGTTAGAGACTTCCTCAAGAAATATATGGGGCAGTGGAGTACGAGCCTTTGTCATCTGGGTGAGCGGATGAGCCGCATAAGGATAAGAAGGGGTATCTTCCAGGTCGATTGTCTGAGTCCAATCTGGTTCTGCTTCTCTTTGAACCCTCTCAGTAAATTACTGGAGGGCATCGGGAAGGGATTTCAGCTTCGAAAAGGAGGTACAAAAGTGACCCACCTTTTCAATATGGATGACCTCAAGTTATTCGCCTCCAGTCGCTCCCATCTTATGGAATTGCTAAATATCTAATAATATTTAGCAATTCCATAAGCATGTTCCATAAGCAATTCAATAAAATTCTATTGGAATGGAGCTGGGAATGGATAAGTGTGCGATTCTCCATGTTGAAAGGGGAAGGGTTGTAACTTTGGGGGCATAGACTTATCTATGCCCGTCAACTAAAGGACCCTTTCCGAGGCTGAAACATACCGATACCTGGGTATGTCACAGAGTATCGGTATCGATGAGGCTGGTATGAAACAGTCTGTTTGCGACGTGCTTTATGCACGCTTGACCAAAGTGCTTAACAGCCTTTTGTCCGGTGTGAATAAAACACAAGCATATAACGGTTGGGTCATGCCTATACTCATGTATACCTTTGGCATACTTAGGTGGACTCAGACTGAAATTAACGCTCTGGATAGAAAAGTCTGCACTACTATGACGTCCCATAGGGTGCATCATCCGAGATCTTCGATTATGAGGCTGTACTTGCCGCGGAAATATGGTGGGTGGGCCTTGTTAAGCTCGCTTACCATGCATAACCGCGAAGTGTGCAGCCTCCGTTATTACTTTCTGACGACATCGGATGATCCATTCTATAGGGACGTTATTTGTTGTGATAAAGGGCTTACCCCTCTATCTTTGGCCAACGAGCAATGACAAGAACCGGCAGTACAAAGCATTTCCGACCAGGAGGCTGCTTGGAAGGAGAAGGAGCTCCACAGGAGGTTATACAAGGCTATACATGAACCTTTCGTAGACACAGTCGCCTCGCGGCTACGTTTTCGTGACCTCTACAGGGAAACCGAGGGTTTTGTCTGTGCAATACAGGATCAGGTTATTAAGAGCAAAAACTATCGGAGATACATCCTAAAGGATGGCACCGTCGACATCCGTCGAGCTTGTCGCCATCCCGGTGAGTCACTTAGGCATGTCATCTCCGGTTGTTCGGCGCTTTCTAACTCTGAGTACTTGTACAGGCACAACCTAGTAGCCAGAATCCTACACTAGGAGCTCGCTCTGAAATACGGTCTCTTGGGCCGGAAACAGCCGTATTACAAGTACTTGCCGGAAGTCGTGCTCGAAAATGACCGCGCCAGGCTTTATGGCGACGGGTCCATCATCACAAACAGGACTATTCTTGCGAATAAGCCCGATATAGTGCTGATGGACCGGGCACAGTCAAGGATATTTTTGGTCGACATTACCATTGCGTATGACGAGAACCTCGTGAAAGCCGAAACAGATAAGCGAACAAAATATCTGGACCTGGCTCACGATGTGACCGACATATGGGGTGGGCTGTCGACCGAAATTGTACTTGTAGTCGTTTCTGCAAACGGGCTAATCCCATTCAGCCTCTCGGGTCATCTGAGACGGCTGGGACTCCGTGACAGACTGCTCCGGGCTCAAATGCAGAAGGCGGTGCTCCTCGATACTGCCCGCATCGTCCGTCCGTTTCTTTCCCTTTCCCCCTAACTCTCAGCCGTTTTGTCTCCCCTGCCGAGGGCTTCCATCTGGTTGGGCTTTTTTTATGTATTTATTTTATTTAATTTTATTGAGGTAAGTATATTTATCATTTTCGTTTGAAGTTATATATTTATGAAACCCAACCAGATGAGAATACTATATAGATAATATAAATAAATATAAAATATACTATATACAAATATACCCCAAGATAATAATAAAACATTTATTCATCACCACCAATAAAGTTACAGTGAGCAGTACACACAGAAATAACCTAAAATTACATAGTGCAGTAATGAATGGGTTCTAGCTCAGCATAAATGTTGCAGTTTACCACAACGCAGTTATTCTGCCAGTGCCCAACAAATGAAGAGTACAGTACGCGCGCATCCCTGCTTATATTACATTTAATCACAACTGTTCATATTAGAGTACCTCTCGTGGTTTCCCAAGTATTAGCGAGTATTAGCCAGTTCAAATTAGTAATTGAGAAATATTTTTAACTGTCATAATTTTTTTACATATAATTATTGCAACAATACAACTAATAGTAACAAACAAAGTATTAAATAATATTTATTTTACTGAGCCTAACTTATTTGAGCTTATAAGTCTACTACTGCCTACTGGCAATGTTTATTTATTTTATTTATAAGACGGCCCTGTATTTTATTAATGTAATTTGATTTGATTTTGTCTGTATACATTATATTCTTGTGACTATGTACATAAGTTACATCACACTAAACAAGTTGGAGAACTCCAATTATTGTTAGTTGACGCCGAGTTCCAATAAAACCGCGACTCTACTAATCTATATATCATCCTAATAACTCGTCGACATAAGCTTCAACTTGAATTAAATTAAACTTAGCGATAACGCAGCGGTAAAGTTAAAAAAAATCTAACTTGTATACGAAATTATAAATTGAGAAGAAATTAAGATACAAAATTATAGGAATTTATTTGAAATAGAGTAAATGGGGCCTTGCACTCTATTGTGAACAGTCAAAATGTGTCGAAAAAGGCACGTATGGCAATTCACAATGCTGTGTTGGTCCCTACTTAACGTATGGTAGTGAAAGTTGGGTGTGGCAGAAGAATCACGAGAGTAGAATAAACGCAGTAGAAATGCGGTCGTTAAGGAGTATGTTAGGGCTGAATCTGAATGACAGGGTAAGAAATTGTGTAATAAGAGAAGAGTGTGGTTTGCAAGATGATGTTGTGACCAGGATTAAGAAAGGAATGCTTCGGTGGTTTGGTCATGTGGAAAGAATGAATGAGGAAAGAGTGACAAAGAAAATTTATGATGCAGAAGTGAATGGCAGAGTCGGAAAGTGACGTCCTAGGCGAAAATTTATCGACCAAATTGGCGATTGATTGAAAACGGGCCAAATTAGGAGTACCCTTAACCGACGAGCATGTATGCGTAGGTGTATGGATGTGAAGGAGGCAAGAGAGGTGTGTCAGGATCGTGCCAAATGGAAGTGTGTAGTCTCTGCCTACCCCTCCGGGTGACAGGCGTGAGTGTTTATGTTATGTTATGTTATGAATTTATTTGACCTTCGGGTAGCTCTTTGAAATGCAGACTTTAATATTTTAAGTTTTTAAGTAATATAAGAACGGTAAATGTGCATAATGTAGATATTATGATCGTGTCGTGTCGTTACGTCGTGTAATGTAGATATTATGATGCAATGATGTAACGGCCGAAACAGTTGGCGGCAGATCCACTGCTGAGACCAGGATGGCTGATGCATACAGGCACTTGAGTTTTTTCTTAACCTCACGGCCTCCACTTTATGGGTCTGTGGGTTCCACCATTAAGAGGGGGAAGATTCGTCTTATCTCAAGGAGGTACTGCCAAGGGCCGGTTGGCGCTGGTGGCCTGGATTTATACGATAGCATTTTTGTGGCCAGTCAATATGCTACAAACGTGGAATACCAAAGGTTTGCCATCTTCGCCGGTTGGCCATATAGCTCAAATAACCAACCACCGATGGGAATTAAAAGTTCTCAAGTTTCAGCTTAGTGCCGGTACAGCCTACTGTACACAGGTGGCTCGTGACTGCGTTTTGTGGCATTCCTAAGGGGAGACCTGTGTACAGTAAAGAAGCAGCAGCCTTCTGAGTTGTTCTATATTTAGCAATCATTCACCTGACATGGTCCCACTATCACCTTGAGGTGCCCTACCTCAAGCGATGCACTGAGCTTTATTCTGTGTGCGCTTTCTGGACTCTCAACAAAATATTTAATCTACTCTTTGTCTCTTTTTGCCACACTCTCAATATGAGTATGACGTCACTTAAACACGGCTTCGGTTCCTTGTAATGTTCAGTGTTCCTTATGAATACTGGATCTGGTGACGAAGAAAATTTTGCGAAAATTTGTTCAGATGCTTGAAACAGTGGTGTAGTGTTCTTTGAAAAGATTTAATAATAGCTTTAATCTTTAACCATTTTTGTTTTGAGTGTTCCACGTACAGGTAGCCATATTTTCAGCAGTGGACTCGTAAGAAACTCTTATGTTGGTAATTATGATGATGACGACAATGATTTAAATGATAAAAGTGGGTCGAATGCTTGCCGCTGACTGACAAGCGACTCTCGACAGGTACTCTTTACTTGCTACTAGGCTCAAGGGATTTGAGGATCGTAATACTGGACTTTTCTCATCATGGGCGATTTGCTTTGAGATTTATACACGGTTATATATATTTATTTTTCCTTAAATAAAAATATTTACACATTACAACACTGATTAAAAATAAATTTCATATCAAAATTGATTAAAATTATTCAATTTTATACTAAGTTTTTATGTCCAATATTATTATATACATTATAATAAAATCATTAACATTCCAATATTTAAATAACTAATATTTCACAATAAGAAATTAATAAGAGATTTATTATAACGACCCTTAATATTATTTTTATAATTACAATAAGCGAAACTATGTTATTTTTTTCTTCTTAACACTTTTTCTTGTATTTGACCCTTAATATTATTTTTATAATTACAATAAGCGCAACTATGTTATTTTTTTCTTCTTAACACTTTTTCTTGTATTTGATCTTTGGTGAGACCTTTAGTTTCAGGTACGAGAAAGTAGGCAATGAAACTATTAAAGACGGCGCAGCAAGCGAATATGTAAAAAGAGCTGTGGATACCGATGTATTTGATCATAAAAGGGAAGACTCCAATGATGGCGAAGTTGAAAAGCCAGACCATTTCACCTAAGAGTACAGTCGCTAAACCTTGTACCTGAAATTGGAGTAATATGACATAGACAATATTTCACTCTATTTTGTACACCTCCAACACGAAGCGGAGAGGTTGGGTTTTAATATTGATAAAAATAACACAAAATATCTGGACCTGGCTGACAAGGGGACTGACATCTGGGGTGGTCTGTCAACCGAAATTATTCCTGTAGTCGTCTCTGCGAACGGGCGAATCCCTGTCAGCCTTTCCGTGAAACCCTGTCAGGTCCGTGACGGACCGTTCCGGACTAAAATATAAAAGGCGGTGCTCCTAGATACCGCCCGATTTCGTTTTAGACACGAAGGCACGCTATCTTCACAGCGCCCTATCAAAGCTGGTGTCCCTCAGGGCTCAATACTTGCTCCTGTGCTAAACATCCTGTTCACCAACGATATTCCCATCCCGTCGAAAGGTGTTCGGTATCTCGCTACCTTTCATACGGAACAAGGTTCAAAAGTCAGTTGACGACCTAGGATCTTGGTTCAAAAAATGGCGCATCGATGTGAACCCGGAGAAGAGCTCTGCCGTTCACTTCGATTATAAACGACGCCGTCTCAAAAATACTCCACCAATACGTATTCTAGGGACCCCTGTACCCTGGCATACGACTGCCAAATACAATTTAGGTGTCACTCTAGACACAAGGCTCACTTTCAGGCCCACGTCAAAAGAGTAACCCGTTACGCATGTTTTTACCTGAGTAGGCTCAACAGTATGTTGGGCCGACACAGTAAAATGTCCCTCAGAAACAAGCGTATCCTTTATAAGGTCTGTATACGACCAGTCATGTCCTACGCGGGCCCCATTTTTGTCCACGCCGACCCTAAAATTATTAAGGAACTCCAAATAGTTCAAAACCTTTTCTGTCGTCGAGCTGCGAACGCACCTTGGTTCATCGGAACCTAGAACTCCCTACAATTCAACAATTCTTAAAAAAACTCTCTGAGAACTTCTTCAAAGCATCAGAGTCGCACTCCAACCATTTTATTCGTGAGGCAGCTACTTATGCAGCCCCACCCCCCACATCTCGCTATCGAGTCCGCAGGCCGAGAAACTCTCACTCTGACCCGCCTAATAAACTGTCAAACGACCCGAACTGCCTCCTGGCGGCTCAGGCCAACTCTAAATAAATTAAATTATTCATAATTAATTTGCCTTCGTAGGCACTCCCTCAGCGGCTCGTAGCCGCCTGCGCCCTCTTTTCACAAAAGAGGGTCGCTCCCGATACAACATAAGAAAGCTTAAACAGCCAGGTGCCAGTCCCCAAAGGCGGTTTTTAAAGGGTAACACTTAGGTTCCCCTCATAACCACGATAGACCGGATATCGTGGTATGCGTAATGCATTTTCCGCTTCCCTACATATAGGGTAGCCCTTTATTTGCTTCGGGCGCAAAAAAAATATCGCATCGTCCGCCGATTTCTTTCCCTTTCCCTCTAAACCTCGGCTGTTTTGTCTCCCTTGCCAAGGGCTTCCATCTGGTTGGGCTTTTATTTATGCATGTATTATTTATTTATGTAAGTATATTAAATATATTATATGTATGCATATTTATCATTTCCTTTAATATATTAATTCAGCCCAACTATATGAGAATACTCTATTAACACCTCAAAATAATTTACTTACTTTATTGAACACTATAATAATTTACCAAAAAAAAATCTGAATATTTAAAACTAGAGATGGGCCGAATATTCGTTTTATATTCGGTATTCGGCATATTCGGCAGCCTTACCGAATATTCGTATTCGGCCAAATATTCGACAAAATTACCGAATATTCGTTTTCATAGTGTCTAATGTATTGAAATGTACGAATATGTCTTTTACTGATGAAAGTATATTTTATTTATGGGTTAAATCTACCTACTCTAGAGTGCCTCAAATGCATAAATCTATACATTTATATTTTTGAGGCACTGTGGATTTATTTCCGATTATGTCAAATAGAAACTTGATAAAATGTTTTTGGAATCAAACAAAGAAATATTACGTTACATCAGTACATTTCACTTTACTTTGGTCGTCAGTTTCTCTAAAATAAATCCAAATAGTAAATCTCCTGCCGCTCATTTTTATCATATATTATCAATTTTCACTAAGAATAAAATTCTTACAGCTCTTTACTTTATTCACTAATAATAAAGAGCCGTGGTAGCTCAGATGGTTAGCGCTCGTTGTAAATTTCACAGTTCGTGAGCAAACCGGGTTCGATCCCCGCTGGCACCAATGAAATTGTTAATTGCAATTTTAAGTGCCGATTTACAAAAAATTTTGAAAATATCGTGAGGAAACCTGCATGTCTGAAAAATAAGAAAAAATATTTCGAAGACATGTGAAGTTCGCCAACAAGCATATTGGGGGAGTGCGGCGGACAATTCCTTGCCCTAAAACCCTTTCAGAAATGAGCGGAGGCCTGTGTCCAGGAGTGGGACGTATATATGCTGTAACTTTAACTTTAATTAAGAATAAAACAACGAAATACTTTTTTATCACAAGAATAGTCAAAACATAAGCATGTGCCGGCAATTTGCTCAGTACTAGATGATGCAATAACTGTCAGGTGTGGCGGGGAGCGAGAGGCCGGGTACGGTGCTAATCCCGCGCGCTTTACGGTAACTAGTTTCGACATAAATTGGTTAGATGAGGTCAGGTCAGATGAGGTCATCCTGCCGAATAATGTTCGGCAGAATATTCGGTTCGGTAAAAAATTTACCGAATATTCGTATTCGGTGAAATCCATATTCGGCCCATACCTAGTTAAAACACTTGGCATAATTCGTCGGTTTAAATTTTTTCCACAAAATGGCGTCTGGTTGTCGCCATTTTGAATTTTGATTACTATCATGTCTTCAGTGACATTCACAAGATTAAGGCAAATCGATTGTCGTAAGAATCATCAATATCGACTTATGCGTTTATAGAGCGACACTAAGAGACAAATATGCATACATACATACATACATATATAGACTGATAAACACATTACTCTTCTTTGCGTCGCGCAGTGTAGTAAAAAGTGCACGTTTAATTTAAACTAAAGCGATATCTTCCTGGCAACATTTACCACTGAACTGAGATTTTTCCTATATTGCAGAGGTGTTGATCATACATAAATTCTGTAAAACAACATCCAGACCTAGAATAATAGTTTGTAGACCATACAGACACCTGTTCTGTGCGAGATTCAAATCCGCGTCTCCACATCACTACAAACAAAAAAGAAAAATTGCAGTGTAATGGTAATATAAGAAACTTAATCACAATCTCGCCCGTTGATATCGTAAGAAGCTATTTTACGACCGTCTACTACGTAAAAGAACTGACAGTCCATAGAGAATAGTCCCCGAGTGAAAGTCTCGTACTGCCTATGAGATCAAACTCTGTTTGTTCACGTGCTATTTAATTTTAAGGCGAGCTCTTGGCTGGGCTACACAACTCCATTAACAATTAAAATTTAATAATACCTACCTCTGGCATGAAACATTCGGCGATTAATACGTATGGTATGCTACCGGCTCCAAACATGAAAGAGAAACAGTACACCAGGATGAGCACTGCAGTCACCCACGGTGGTACAATATCAGTCTGCATGAATATGCCCATAGAGCTGAGGCAAAGGGCTACCAATATCGACGAAATTATCAAAAGGAACTGAAAAATGAAATGGAAAATCATTATCAAATTATAACCGTATGTAGGAAGCGTAAGAGAACCCATACAAGAAGCCGGCACCTACGCGATGGCGTTGTAAGAGATGACTTTGAGAATATTTATCCATCCATTAGTGACCGCTAATCCAAGTACACTGCTAAAGATAGGTCTCTTCAAATATTGCCTCATAAGTGCAGGTATGGCATCTGAGGTATTTTGTTTATAGTTGCTATTAGGAAGACGCTGCTACCCATCTCCTAGTTAGTTTCCCCGTGTCGCCTCTTACCGCACCAAGGGGACCATACGCTGTAGTGGATATTCTTACACCAACACTATATAGTACGAAAGTCTAACTGTCTTTCGATAAATAGTGTTGGAACTTTCTCGTTTACGCCAGAGGTAAAATATCCAGACCAACGAATAGCACAGTCAAAACTGCTAGACTTCTGATCCTCAATCCACCGAATAAACATGTGGATGAAGGCAAATTTTCCCTTTAACGAAAGAGGCCCATTTCCAGTAGTGAACTATTACTGGCTGATGATGACAATTATGATGATGATCAAATAACAAATGGAACTTAAACTAAACCAAGCTTCATTTAGTATCAAGCAAGGCGGATAAAATACCCGAACTAAGCCTATGAACCATACACTGGCATATTGTAAAAGAAGTGCACTCAAAAGCGATGTTATTAGTATCTATTAGTCACTTAAATCCAAAATAATGAGGATGACGATAATGGAACAAATGGAACTTAAACTAAACCAAGCTTCAGCTTCAGCAAGAACTAAGCCTATGAACCATACACTGGCATATTGTAAAAGGAGTGCACTCAAAAGCGATATTATTAGTATCTATTAGTCACTTAAACTAAACCAAGCTTCATTTAGTATCAAGCAAGGCGGATAAAATACCCGAACTAAGCCTATGAACCACACACTGGCATATTGTAAAAGGAGTGCACTCAAAAGCGATATTATTAGTATCTATTAGTCACTTAAAACCAAAATAATGAGGATGACGATAATGGAACAAATGGAACTTAAACTAAACCAAGCTTCAGCTTCAGCAAGAACTAAGCCTATGAACCACACACTGGCATATTGTAAAAGAAGTGCACTCAAAAGCGATATTATTAGTATCTATTAGTCACTTAAAACCAAAATAATGAGGATGACGATAATGGAACAAATGGAACTTAAACTAAACCAAGCTTCAGCTTCAGCAAGAACTAAGCCTATGAACCACACACTGGCATATTGTAAAAGAAGTGCACTCAAAAGCGATATTATTAGTATCTATTAGTCACTTAAAACCAAAATAATGAGGATGACGATAATGGAACAAATGGAACTTAAACTAAACCAAGCTTCAGCTTCAGCAAGAACTAAGCCTATGAACCATACACTGGCATATTGTAAAAGGAGTGCACTCAAAAGCGATATTATTAGTATCTATTAGTCACTTAAAACCAAAATAATGAGGATGACGATAATGGAACAAATGGAACTTAAACTAAACCAAGCTTCAGCTTCAGCAAGAACTAAGCCTATGAACCACACACTGGCATATTGTAAAAGAAGTGCACTCAAAAGCGATATTATTAGTATCTATTAGTCACTTAAATCCAAAATAATGAGGATGACGATAATGGAACAAATGGAACTTAAACTAAACCAAGCTTCAGCTTCAGCAAGAACTAAGCCTATGAACCACACACTGGCATATTGTAAAAGAAGTGCACTCAAAAGCGATATTATTAGTATCTATTAGTCACTTAAAACCAAAATAATGAGGATGACGATAATGGAACAAATGGAACTTAAACTAAACCAAGCTTCAGCTTCAGCAAGAACTAAGCCTATGAACCACACACTGGCATATTGTAAAAGAAGTGCACTCAAAAGCGATATTATTAGTATCTATTAGTCACTTAAAACCAAAATAATGAGGATGACGATAATGGAACAAATGGAACTTAAACTAAACCAAGCTTCAGCTTCAGCAAGAACTAAGCCTATGAACCACACACTGGCATATTGTAAAAGGAGTGCACTCAAAAGCGATATTATTAATATCTATTAGTCACTTAAAACCAAAATAATGAGGATGACGATAATGAGTTAAAAGATGGAAACGTACCTTTCTTCCACACTTGTCAGTCATCACAAGACTTGATAAACTTCCAACGAGGAGGACCATACCTAACATAATGGAACAGAAGTGAGACGACAGACTTGGGGCTGCTTGGGTAAAAATCTGTTTCGCGTACACTTGCACAGGTAACATGCCCATCATGACCTGCAAAATTACAACACAGTTAAAGTAATGGTATTGTTGCTAAAAACCTAAAAGTATCTTAATGCTGCTGTTTCGTATGGTGAGTGCAGAGAACCGAAGACCCTTTTTACTGGAAGCGAGGCATTCCATCGTAGTCCTCAGGGGTGACAGCGTATCTGCATTTTGATTCTTAATCTAGGATAAAAAGTATGTCGATGGGCCACAGCACTCACTTATTATATGTGGGCTGGGTACTGGTTTGTCACTCCCATTATTGAAACAAAAGTTGAGTGAAAGAAATCTCTTAAAAATTGACTTGTGAGTTTAGAAAGGAATATTTTTGCCAAATTGATCATCGGTATTTTATGACACAGCTCGCTTTTTCAGAAATGTACTTCGTATATCTGAAACTTATCAACTATACATTTAGGATATTAGTAATTATGTAAGGCACTTCCGAGATAACGACGACTTCCATACTGCTTTCAAAATAACATAAGTGCTACTAAATCTACGCAATGACAAGTCACGTCACGCTTATGCTAGTAGTTGTTACAACAAACATACTTATTGACTTAAAAAAAAACTTTACTCCCACACTTGGCCTTTCTCCTGTATTGTGGATGGGTTTTTGTTATTGGTAGTGCTTATGTTCATCTAGCTTGAAAAGAAACTCCTGTCTGTATCTGTATCCTGTCTAAGTCTGTATCAGGACATTTAATTACCTTAGCACCTGAATTTTACTCAGTTCGAGGAACTTACGAGTATAGGATAAATCAAGTCAGTTGCAGTCTTATATAAATGCCAATATAACAGTCATATTGGACTATCAGTAATATGAAGTGGATATAGGCCAGCCATATAGCTTGAAGAACCAACATGCAATAAGGAAGAACTTCTCGAATAGCAGTCGTAATGGAAAGCACAGTGTAGGGTAATTTGCCTATAAATGAAGTGACGAACTGATTAAGCATATAGGTAGCCGATAGATGGAGGTGACTCGGGCCCTTACTTTGCGGCAATTTATGGCTGAATCCTACGTTCAGCAGTAGAATTGTGATAGGATGTATTAATAGTTAAAGTGTGATGCTATGTTATTTAATTACCTGCAAAGCAAGGCATAATCCCACCACGATGAATGCTCGACGTGATGATGGTGATAAAACTGTAAAAAATGTAAAATAACAATATGATTAAAATCTTATTACCTGAAATTGAGAAGTAATTTTTTTTTGTTTAAAAATTGATTAGGTACTTGGTTCTCCAGTTCTTTACACTAACTATACGTAACAAAACAAATTATGCTGCAACACACTGAAACACTCATTAGTCTGTGTCCTTTTCCGGATGAACTGACTCATGATTTACTACTTATGTGGTTTCACCGGATCTCAAATTCAGAATGCTAATTTATTATTACATATGATTGTCTGGTGATCATAATTTGATCGCAATTCATAAAATTTTGAGTTTGTATATTATATAAGCTGTAATTCACTTTCAACTCAATGTCAAATATAATATATTAAAAATTTACACAAACTTTTCCAATTCAATACAGGTTAACGGAAAAATATTCAATTTTTAAATTACGGTTTGTAGAAGCGTCTACTCGTATTAACCCATATCCGTGGTGTGAAAAGAAACAGAAGACTGCGCCTACTCATCAGTCTGCCAGGCATAGCATCTATGACGAATTCCTCCTATGAAATTAATAATCTATGGGGGAGGCCTATGTTTAGAAGTCAGCTGTAATGAATGAACGAACTTTGAATTTAAAATGTTTTTAAATTTTACAGGGCTACTAAGGCTGTAATTGGACTGTAAAACATTAAGCTACTTACACAGTACTTTGAGAGGCGACATTCTCGTTTGCATTTTTGGAGAAAAATCATCCGTATTGAGTTTTTCCTTCTCCGCTTCTTTTCTTTTAGGGTTGTCTTCTGTAACAAAATGTTATATAAGATTTCTTATACTTACATCAACACTACACATTTAAATAACACTATACCCTGTATCTCAGTTCCCCCCGTGACCATGGGTGCTTTAAAGTATTCGAAACGTAGGGCATATAAAATAATATACGCGATAAAATCCGTAAAAACTAGCATTATTTAAAAATTGTTATGTTTTTTTTTCGATTGTTTTAGTTTTGTGCTTTTCTAGACATGGCTGCTACTTAAAATTTCTTCACAGAAAAACCTAATTAATTACATTGTTCCGACTCGCAATTCGAATTCAAGACCACACACATGATCAGCGGTCGCGTTTTTGACCACTAGTCCAACGAGACTGTAAAATGAGATTAAGCAATAATATTGAAATGGTAAAGCCTTAATGGTTAAAGAATCAACTGTTAGATAATACTCTTAACTATTTAAATAAATAAACACTACTTAGAAGATTTTACATTATAAAATATTCTTGGAACGCATTAGAAGAAAGTACAATATATTTACTGAGAATAAATGGTGTGTGCAAACCAATATCAACATAGGGCGGCCACACTGCAACGTCACCTTCTTTGCTGGTACTAAAAGCATTACCACGACGTACAGAATGACGACAATAATTGACACTCGTTGAATGACCGAAGCTAATTGTCTGCGTAGTTCTTTATATATTGCTTGTACGAGTGGGGGAGTTTAACCACTTATTATGAATCTACCCTAACTCTTAACACGACTGAATAAAAATACCCATAAACAAATGTTGACCTTCAAATCCGAAAAAAAAACCGCTTTTCTCCGTAAATAAATTAATTTTGAGATATTTATTCTCCGATCTATCTGATAACTCCAGATCCCACACGATAATGAGGATTGATGTATTATTCATAAACTCCTGGCTTTTATGTATTGTTTATAGATTTTATGGTGCCAAATTGCTCTTACGATTTTTAGAATGTTCTTAAACTTCTAAGACTTCCAGTTTTGCTCAAGATGTTTCCCTGTATTGTAGAGCGACTAAATTAATCTTTTAAATTGCAGTAAACATTTTTATCGTTGCTAGTGAACTCGAGTGAATACTAGTTCTTTATACATTTATTTATATATAACATACAAATATACATATTAACGTAATTAAACACATACACACACACACACACACACACACACACACACACACACACACATATATATATATCCGGGGAAGGACCACTTACCAGAATACCAGCGTAAAAATTTTAGTAAAACAGTTGCATTGTAGTCCTTCTAACGTATCTGCATTTTTATTCCCAATCGAAGATAAATGTAGATGTCTAAGGGCTACAGCATCTACTTACCATCAGGTAGACTGTGTGCTCATTTGTCACCTCCATTCTATAAAAAATACTACCTATACATAATATGCATACATATATTTTCTACGACCTATAAAATTAAAAAGCTCAGTCTCTGATCTACTCTGGCTCAATGCTCGGACTACATTACATAAAACAAGGTCTGTTTATTATATGAAAATCATGTACGCAAGTCTTCATGTATTTTAATGTAAACGAACAATACTTTTAACTTCAAATAATACTAATAATGTCGACAACTGCGTTCGACAAAAAATGAGATTGACTTCATTATGACGACCAGACGGCAACTGTTCAGTGATGTCTCAGTGACCTCAATGGTGTCTCCCAATGGATAGGTCTCAAGATGAACATGGACAAAACAAAGATCATGTTTAATGTCCATGTCACACCTATGCCGGTAGTTGTTGGGAGCACTAAGCTTGAAGTTGTTGACGAGTACGTTTACCTGGGACAAATATTCCGACTAGGTAAGTACAACTTCGACCGAGAGGTCAATCGACGGATTCAACTCGGCTTGGCAGCGTTCGGGAGATTACGACACATCTTCTCGTCAGACATACCTCAAAACCTGAAAACTAAGTTGTACAGATGACATACGAAACCGAGACGTGGTCCTTCACTGCTGGCCGTATGAGGACGCTCAAAGGCGCTCAACGAGCTATGGAGAGGGCTATGCTCGGAGTTTCTTTGCGTGATAAACTTAGAGATGAGGATATCCGCAGTAGAACCAGAGTGACGACATAGCCCAACGGATTAGTAAGCTGAAGTGGCAATGGGCCGGTCATGTAGCTCGAAGAACCGACAACCGTTGGGGAAAAAGGTTCTCGAGTGGTAGCCTCGTACCGGTAGGCGAAGTGTAGGGCGACCCTCCACTAGATGGAGTGACGACCTGGTAAGACATGCAGGAAGTCGATGGATGCAGGTGGCTCAAAACCGTGCTTTGTGGCATACCTTGGGGGAGGCCTATGTTCAGCAGTTGACTTGTCATGATGATGATGATGATGATTTCACAGGAAAACAAAACAGTTTTTCACAGTATAATAACATTCCACTTAGGTTGGTTTAGATTTAAAGATAAGTCATATATAAATAGTGACGTTATCTGCCGTTATTTATCTACCTTATTTAAAAAATATATTTAAGACGCAAATTTTATTTTATTAGTTTTAGGTAAGTTTACACGTTGTAAAAAAATTACGCAGATTTCTGCACGTGAAAATAGTATAACTATATAAACAATATCATAAGTAGATATAAACAATTACTCCACTATTTTTTAATGAAAGAACACACATCCAACCATAGGCCTTTCATCTAAAAAGAATTTTCAGTTCTCTACAATCACCATATGAAACAAAGCATCAAGCCAATATTTTACCCAGGTATTCTGTGAAAGCGTGGTCCCTCCACGATCGAGCCAACTCATTCGTGACACAATCATATTTTACATGCTAAGTTAGTGCTACTTTAGTGCCAGATGAAAATACGCCTCAGCAAAATGTTTCTTCAGGAAACAACAATTTAGTTTTCACTTTTTAAATTAAATAATTTGACTAAGAGGTAAGTCAGAGATGAATTTTCGTATGGTGACGGCGATAGAGCATCCATCACCTCGTTACCATCCCATCCTATCGATCGAAGATTGACATTGATAAGTGATCGCGTGTGCTCTATTCTTATTATCGTTTATACTCGTAGGGTCCGTGCATCTTGACTTTTACGCCAACTGGTGGCAAACATCGTAACTGATTGGGATCGTTTGCCAGAATACATTATATTTGTACAGATCGTTTATTTTTTTCACATTTGCAAAACGTAAACAGTGGATAAAAATAGTAAAAATATGTATAAGTCCTAGATTATCTAAAAATTCATTACAAAATTAAAATAAATTTTCAGATTATATTCGAGGCATGTAAAAAACTATTATTATGATAACTAAGTTTTGGCTATTATGATATTTATTGCATAATAAAAACTTAACCTTTCATTTTTTTGATTTCAGAGAAAATCCAAAACACCAAATAAAAATGCAAGAATTTGTAGTTCTCATTTTATTAATAACGAAAAATCGGAACATACGTTACGTACATCCGTCTTATGTTCCGTCGATTTTTCCGGGAAGCGAAAATATTAAAAAAATATACAATCCTTGGAACATTTCCAGCGAGTCAAAAATTGTGAATTATTAAAAGTTCCCAGTATTAATAAATCTTTTGTGTGTAAGGAAACTTATTTAATAACCACCACCAAAACAATGCAGTAATGGAGCAAGGTGATCATGTACATGCCAATAGTGTTAAACAGAATTGTGTGTGTTTTTTTTAATTGTGCAAAAATGGGTCCCTCCATAGCTTAGATCTACAATTGGACTCGGTAGGTGGCGCTGTTGTCGAGATCCAGATCACCCGTGCGAAGCTGAGAAGGATCGCTACTATAATAAATAGCCTTAGGGTAATGATCAATAAAGCAAATATAGTGTACTATGTATCTAAAAAAATATTTATTCCACCTTACCAATATTCGTTGCTATTAGTTCAACAGCAGGCGTTATCTGTTGTTTTAGCCGCGACACTTCCTCCAAAACTATTTTTGATGCAGGCGACTCTCCTCTGTAATGAGCTATAGCTAGTCTAGCATCCTGAAAATATTATGACCATACTTTTATTAATTTAATCCTAAGCTGTGCTATTCACAATAAATATCTACTACCCCATATCGTCCCAGGGTTTATAAACGCAGTTAGTAACATACCAGAAGATGTGCAGCAACATCTTCGTAATTACACCTGGAAAATTAAAAAAAGAATTGTACTCACTAAGCTGCACGCCAAGATTTTTTAAAGTGAAAACTATTTAATTTTTAATTTATAAGACACGTTGGGCACTTTTTGAATGGGGAAAAAGCACCGAACTCGCGTGACCGTCACGTTCAGATACATAATGTTGATGAAAGCAATTTTGAATATGAGTGTTTGAGAAATAACTACATATTTATGCCATTTGCTGTAGAGACTATTGGTCTGTGGGGTCCACGTGCAGTGAAATTCCTAAAGGAAATGTATCTGCGACTGGTCGTCGCTGCTGGTAATAAAAGGGCTGGTTCTTTTCTCGCTCAAAGGCTAAGTATAGCCATTCAGTGAGGAAACGCAGCCAGCGTTCTTGGCACGATACCACGGGAGCAGGACTTTACGACAATTTAAATTTTTCGTTTTAGTTTTCTATATCATAGTTTTTTTTATATTGTGTGTAACAAATATTAATTGTAAATACTATTATTAATTATACTTAAATTGATTAAATATTACATAATTTATGTGTATTTATAAATTTGTTTGTATTATATAGATAATAATCATTCCTTTTTATGTAAAGCAGCGCAAAAATTAAATTTTTATGACTATATTAAATCATCGAAAAAAATAATTTCTAATAGAAAATACTCCCTAAAATATTTCTTTACAAACATAAAATAATGTTTACAAGTTTCTGAAGCTAAGAAGTTATCACTGCTGACGTGCTTCCTACGACTGACAGTTTTTTTTTTATTTAAGACGAGCATCAGAGCACACGGCTCACAAGATGGGAAGTGATTACCAGTACCCATGAACAACTGCAACATCTGGAGGATTGCTATTGCGTTGTCGGCCTTTAAAAGAAGTGGACTCTAGTATCAACTAGTGGGAGGCCAATGTACAGCAGTTGACTTTTAATAGACTGTAATGGCTTCTTACGATGCCCATGGTACGAAATCGAGTAACACATCCACTTACGCTACTATCACACACCGGATTATTAAAAACATTTTTAATAAATACTAGGTACTACACTCACCTCTTCTCTGTTCTGCCGCAAAAGGTAAACAGGGCTTTCGGTTACCGTCATCAAAAGCGCCACTCCTAGTATGCTGCAGGCCAGGTTAACCCACACAACGTATCGGTATGTCAGATACCAACCCAGTATATAGGACATTTGAATGCCTATACAATACATTGCAACTGGAACTGAGGAAGAAAAGTATATCTAAATAATAATAATAATAATAATAATATAAGGCGTAGGGAAGTGACGACCCCATCGCCCGCTGATATAACGGTTATGTGACAAAACCGCTACGTCGGCGCAGTCAGTCAGCACCTTGCCAAGAGGTGTTAGTGCCGTGCCTCGGCAAAAATTGAAGGTGCCAAGGCCCGCTTGTGCACATGGCCTAACCATGAAACGGCGCCGGATCTGGGCGTCTCCCGCTAAATGACGCCCTAAAATGGATGATGGAATCAAATGGAACGCGCAAAGGGCCGCTGCCTGGAGGTCGCCAGGGCGCGTCTGGAGCTGGCGCTGGACGCGACAGCATGCGAACCGCCAGCCGAGCGCGAGGTGCTGCACGACCACCCAGCAGCTCCTCGCATCCATCATCCCCACCAGCTGGCTTGGTGTCGGCAGGGTCTTCGCGGGCTCAGCAATCGGCACCCGCCACTGGTGGAGTACGCCGCATGCGTTGGACAACCCAGATGAACAGCAACGCATTGCGGGCGTATTTTAGGGCGAAAGGGGGAGAAACTGGAGGTTTTGCGTATCGGGCAAGGATGCATCGACTTTTTGCTGAGCTGAAGCCATCTGTAACCGTCACCGAGCAAAACCTGGCAGACCGAGTTCGGTATATCTTGCGCTCAAATACATTTGATGTCACCGAACTCGAACGGCTACGACGTGAGGCTGTTCCTTCATCGGGTGAAAATGCTGCGGCTGAGGATGCGGCGCCACAACTTGCTGAGCAAACGGCAAATGTGGATGCCGCCGTGAATACGCCAGTTGTGGTTGATTCAAACGATGATGGAACAGTCGCCTAGGAACTGGAACTAGAGCAAATGAGGAGTACATTGGAAGAGGCGATTGTGGAAACGCGCAGTACGACTCTCGAAAATCGACCGCGACTTCCCCGCTTAGCCCTAAGCAAGCGGAATCGGGCTGTCGTGAGGGCTGTGAACCCAATGCTGGTTACCTATTTGGAAGCCAGCCGGGACCTTTGCGATACGGACTCAATTCTTTTTGGCGCTGCACTGGCAGTCTGCCGTATTATAGGTGCCAAACTTTCCACGGCTGGACGCGCTACTGGACAAAGTAGTGCTATCCCAGCCTGGAGAATAAGAATTGAAGAACGTATCGCAAAGGCTAGGGCCCTCATCGGCAGACTGATATGCTTCAGGTCAGGCAATACCAGACCAAGGATTGTGCGCACCGTCAGGATGGCGTTTGCTGGGACAAATGTTAGTTTGTCCCAGCCGGATATAATGCAAAAACTGACGGAGCGCATAGACGACCTGAAGCAAAGAATAGCTGCTTGGGGAAAGCGGATTCGGCGATATACCGAGAGGTCGACACGGTTCAACCAGAATCGTCTCTTCCAGAGTGATCAGAAGAGGCTCTATAAATCATTGGAGCGACCAATAGTAAGTGGAACGGGCCCTGCACCAAATCAGGCCGACATGGTCGCATTCTGGCGCAGCCTGTAGTCAGAGCCCGTAAACCACAACGAGGGCCCTTGGACGGAAGTTGTGGCGAGTCAGTGTGCGAGTATTACGCCCATGGACCCCGTCATCATAACGCCGGATGACGTAGCTGAGGCGGTCCGTAGGGCCCCGAACTGGAAAAGTCCGGGGCTTGACGGGCTGCATCACTACTGGCTGAAGGGGTTCATGGTGTGTCACTCTGTGCTCGCCCGACAGTTTCAAGAGGCTCTCAACCAGAAGTCGCTCCCAAGCCTCTTCACTACTGGGATCACTCATTTGGTTCCTAAAGATCAGGGTGCCACAGACCCGAGCAAATACTGCCCCATCACGTGTCTACCGACCATATACAAGACACTAACATCCATTTTGAGCGCAAGAATCGCTCGTCACCTGGACTTAAATCAGGTGATGTCGCGCGCTCAAAATGGATGTCGGGGCGGCGGTCGTGGAACCAAGGAACCACTCCTCATTGACGCGGTCATTGGCAAAGTGGTGAAACGCAACCGTCGGAACTTCTCCGCCGCCTGGATAGATTACAGAAAGGCATTTGACTCGGTGCCCCATACATGGCTAAAGAGGATCCTCGAGCTGTACAAGATTGACTGTACAGTTCGAGACTTCCTCGAGCAGTGTATGGGGCAGTGGAGTACGATCCTCTGTCATCTAGGCGAGCGGATGACGGCTGCGGAAAGCCGCATAAGGATAAGAAGGGGTATATTCCAGGGCGACTTTCTGAGTCCAATCTGGTTCTGCCTCTCTTTGAACCCTCTCAGTACTTTACTGGAGGGCTCCGGGAAGGGATTTCAGCTTCGGAAAGGAGGTACAAAAGTGACCCACCTTTTCTACATGGATGACCTCAAATTATTCGCCTCCAGTCGCTCCCATCTTATGGAATTGCTAAACATCACGTGTGAATTTAGCAATTCTATTAGAATGGAGCTGGGGACGGATAAGTGTGCGGTCCTCCATGTTGAAAGGGGAAGGGTTGCTAACTCTGAGGGCATAGACTTATCTATGCCCGTCAACTTAAGAACCCTTTCCGAGGCTGAAACATACCGATACCTGGGTATGTCACAGAACATCGGTATCGATGAGGCTGGTATGAAACAGTCAGTTTGCGACGTGTTTTATGCACGCTTGACCAAAGTGCTTAACAGCCTTTTGTCCGGTGTGAATAAGGCACACGCATATAACGGTTGGGTCATGTCTGTCCTCATGTATACCTTTGGCATACTCAGGTGGACTCAGACTGAACTTAACGCCCTGGATAGAAAAGTCCGCAATACCATGACGTCCCATAGGATGCATCATCCGAGAGTCGGTAATGAGGCTGTACTTGGCGCGGAAGCATGGTGGTCGTGGCTTCTTGAGCGCGCTCACCATGCATAATCGCGAAGTGTGCAGCCTCCGTGATTACTTCCTTGCGAGATCGGATGATCCATTCTATAAGGACGTCATTTCTTGTGATAAAGGACTTACCCCTCTATCCTTAGCCAACGAGCAATGGCAAGACCCGGCAGTGCAGAGCATTTCCGACCGGGAGACCGTATGGAAGGAGAAGGAGCTCCACGGGAGGTTCTACAAGGCTCTACATGAGCCTTTCGTAGACACAGTAGCCTCCCTCCACTGGCTACGCTTTGGTGATCTCTTCGGGGAAATCGAGGGTTTTGTCTGTGCAATACAGGATCAGGTTATTAAGACCAACAACTATCGGAGATACATCCTAAAGGATGGCACCGTCGACATCTGTCGAGCTTGTCGCCATCCCGGTGAGTCACTTAGGCATGTTATCTCCGGTTGTTCGGCGCTTTCTAACTCTGAGTACTTGGACAGGCACAACCTAGTAGCCAGAATTCTACACCAGGAGCTCGCTCTGAAATACGTTCTCGTGGATCGGAAATTGCCGTATTACAAGTACTTGCCGGAAGCCGTGCTCGAAAATGATCGCGCCAGGCTCTATTGGGACCGGGCCATCATCACAGACAGGACTATTCTTGCGAATAAGCCTGATATTGTGCTGATGGACCGGGCACAGTCAAGGATATTTTTGGTCGACATTACCATTCCGTATGACGAGAACCTCGTGAAAGCCGAAACAGACAAGCAAACAAAATATCTGGACCAGGCTCACGAGGTGACCGATATGTGGGGTGGTCTGCCGACCGAAATTATTCCTGTAGTCGTCTCTGCAAACGGGCTAATCCCAGTCAGCCTCTCGGGTCATCTGAGGCGGCTGGGACTACGTGGCGGACCGCTCCAGGTTCAAATGCAGAAGGCGGTGCTCCTCGATACCGCCCGCATCGTCCGCCGGTTTCTTTCCCTTTCCCCCTAACCCTCGGCCGTTTGGTCTCCCCTGCCGAGGGCCTCCATCTGGTTGGGCTTTTACTTATTTATGCACTTTTATATTTATTTTATGTTATTGATATTTATGTATATTTATCTTTTCATTTTCATTTATAATTATATATTTATAGAACCCAACCAGATGAGAAAACTATATAGATACCCCACATAATAATAATAATAATAATAATAATAACCGCTCCAGGTTCAAATGCAGAAGGCGGTGCTCCTCGATACCGCCCGCATCGTCCGCCGGTTTCTTTCCCTTTCCCCCTAACCCTCGGCCGTTTGGTCTCCCCTGCCGAGGGCTTCCATCTGGTTGGGCTTTTATTTATTTATGTTTTTTTTTTATTTATTTTATTTTATTAATATTTATGTATATTTATCTTTTCATTTTCGTTTATAATTATATATTTATACATCCCAACCAGACGAGAAAACTATATAGATACCCCACGTATAATAATATTCCACAACTATCACACACAACGCCATCTAGTCCCAAGCTAAGCAGAGCTTGTGTTATGGGTACTAGACAACTGATAAACATACTTATATATTTCTAAATACATAAATATTATAGATAAATTACACCCAGACACAGAACAAATGATCGTGCTCATCACAGAAACATTTGTCCTGGGTGGGAATCGAACCCACGACCTCCGGCATAGCAGTCAGGGTCACTAACCACTAAACCAACAGGCCAGTCAATGTAATGTAAAATGTAAACAATTCTTTTATAAGTCAAAGTCAAAGCCAAATTTTTTTTTCTAAATTCGCTTTTACAAAGCACTCTTTGAATGTCAAACGCTACACCATCGCTTCTATAAGTCTGCTGCGGATACACAAATCGATTGTTTTTCTCCCAACGGTGACAAATTATCCTTTCAAAATATATACATATGTAAAGTAAAGTTATAAGAAAATGTTTCAAAAAAAATAAATTCACTGACTAAATTATCAGACTTCGCACACGACATCACATAGAAAATATTAATTTCTCCACGTCTTTCATGAATCCAGTACAGCCTATAAAAGTCCACTGTTGAACATAGGGCTCCATTATAGTTTCCATGTTTGGTAGGCGAGTTAGCAACTAGTTTTCAAAATTTTGAGTTGTTATCAGCAAGAGAATTCTGTCTGTTTCCTCTTCTAGTTTCACTTTGCCGCCCCTGAAGACATTCACAGGACGATATAGGATGGTGGATATTTTACAGTCACTACACGCTTATCTCTCGATCGCAAAACAATTATTTATTATATGATATTATTGAAATATAATGTGTTAATACCAGATGCCAGTGTTCCTCTTATAGATTCCTCAGCGATCTCCGAAATAAACATTGGCACGTAGACGAAGATAGAACCGCTACCAAATCCTCCAATAAACCTTCCTATTAAGATCATCGTTGATGTAGAAGAGAGATCGATCATTGCCCATGATACCTGGGGATAAGCAAAGCTATATTGACTATCATTTTTGTTATTTCAAAATAAGATACACATTTTTAAATGCCTAATATATAAAATCCAAAAATCTGTTTTATGATCAAAAAGTACGTGAGCATTTAAATTTATTCTGTGCTAGAAAATAATGTAAAGTATTATAGAAATTAAATATAGTTTTAAATCGACTTGCCACAGAAAGACAAATTTCAAAGAAGTTGACTATCAAACAGTTTAGTTATATTTAAATATTACATTATTTTTCATTACATACTTTAAAAGCATACGTTAGAACTATTCTTTACTGACCCTTTTTACCGTGAAACAAGGCATTCTATCGCATACTCAGGGACAACGCACTCTGCATTTTGATTCTTAATCAAGGATAGATGTAGATGTCTATGGGCCACAGGATCATTCACCATCAGGTGGACTGAGTGCTCGTTTGTCGCTATGATTGTCTATAAAAAAATTAATAGTAGAAAAAAAAAGATATGCATCCAGTAGTCTACCCAACTAGTCTGTAGGCGTAACGACATTAAACGGAGATTACTTTACAAAATAAAGAAATGACATTGCAACTCATAAAGATAAGTACAATTTATACTATAAAAGCTTTTTAAACTCGCTTAAATTAATATTAAAATGAATCATCTTCTAATTTTGACGTAAGAATAAACTAAACTATTCTGAAATACTTTATCGAACTAGCAAAGACTGAGTTTCCCTTTATTGTATTTTATAGAATACGTGTGAAAAGCGAGCACACAGTCCATGTAAGTGAATGATGTGGCCCATAGACATCTACATTTCTCCTCGATTGAGAATCAAAATGGAGATTCATTGTTACCCCTGAGAGCTAAGATGGAATGCCTCGTTCCCAGTAAAAAGGGTCTTCGGTTTCTACACACACGACACGAACAGCAGCATTAAGCTACTATTTTACGTAGGTTTTCTGTGAGAGCATAGTCCTACCCCACTCAAGCGGATTCATTCGCGCTATAACTATAATACAGCTGAAGCGTGGCCCTACCACGTATACTACGTATTGTACGATCAGTCTCGACAGCCTGTATAAGAATGACAAACGAGCTAACGGTCCACTTAATATTAAGTGACAACTGGCAGTGGCTGCTACCAACTTTAAGAACAGTCTACACGTAGTAGAGCCATGCTGCAGTTATATTAGTAGTATAGTTGTAGCAAGAACGGGTCGGCTCGACCGGAGAAGGACCACGCTCTCACAGGATACCAGCGTCAAATAGTAGCTTAATGCTGCTGTGCTTCGTATGGTGAGTGTAGAGAACCGGAGATCCTTTTTACTGGAAAAGAGGCATTCCATCTTAGTCCTTACAGGTGACAACGCATATGCATTTTGATTCATAATCCAGGATAGATGTAGATGTCTATGGGCCACAGCAACCACTTACCATCAGGTGGACTGTGTTCTCGTTTGTCACCCTATCCAATAAAAAAAAACAGACTACAGATGCGTTGCCACTTCTGAGAACTAAAATAATGTTTCCAAGACTTAAGCGACTTTGCAACTATGAGATATGACTTTGAGATTTTATCGTTCTCAAAATATGCCGGTATGACCATCTTGGTTACGCCAGAATAGACATGTGTCATTTGTGGCCGTGGAAGGAAAAGGGGAGATCTCCCGCCTGGCAAGGTGTTCTACCCGGGGAGCGGCCGACGCTCCGTGTGATAGTTCGGAGATGTTCTATATATACTGTCTATGATTCGGAATGTTAATAGCGCGATTTAGGCTTCGGTGTGTTTCGGTGTGCTAGTGGCGCGACGACAGCGCCGCTACATCACCCCCCTGCTCAGACCGGAGGTCAATAGTGCAGCCTCGTTGCCGACGAATGTGTAAGTGCCAGGAGATTGCCTTGTAGTCTGCGGTGAGTCGAGAAGAAGGCAAGTAATCTGCGAGAGTGCCGTGAAGCAGAGGCGAGCAGTAAGGCTCAGAGCCGTGCCGAACACTGTATAGCGCAGAGAGTAGCTTGAAGGAACAGGAAGCATTATTATTTCAATGCTGCGATGAACCTCGTGAAGCTAGATGGCAGGATATGAAGACTGCAGACGATATCTGCTCGGGAGCGAATGGGTAGGGTATTCTATGACGATGATGAAGCTTGAAGTTTCCGAAGGTTGTCTGTTCAGATCACGTTGGGGTCACCACTGTGGCCGTGGAAGGAAAAGGGGAGATCTCCCGCCGGGCAAGGTGTTCTACCCGGGGAGCGGCCGACGCTCCGTGTGACAGTTCGGAGATGTTCTATATATACTGTCTATGATTCGGAATGTTAATAGCGCGATTTAGGCTTCGGTGTGTTTCGGTGTGCTGGTGTTATTTCACTTTCTTTCACACTTTCATTCACGATTGATACGCCAGATGTAAAAATGTGAGTGTTAAAGGATATCCTTTCTTCAACGGTAAAGGCTCAAGTAAACTTTTATGGGCTAGTAAAAATACAAAAGATTCGATATTATAAATTACCTGGATGACCGAGCTTTCCTCGGTATTTTTTTTGGAAATTATATTTAGATACAAATTACATACTGATGAAACATGAATAATATTTTTTTATCTTATTGACATAGGTAATAGAAAAAAAAACTGAACTGGTTATTTGAATAAAAAATCATGAGAGCAATTAGTTTAATAAAAATTTTCGTATTTTGAAAGAAACACTAAAAAAGGGCTCGAAATAATAGATTTTCTCACCAAAGAAAGGAACTTGAAAAATGAAAAAAGTCGCACCAGAGACAGGACCCGAATCAGGGTACTCCAATTTTCGCGACCGCCCGATATCCCAGTTGAGCTATTACGATAGTTAATGCGCCGTCAAAATTTACCTTCTTATATTGTAGCAGTTTTTTATTGCCTGAAAACACGGACAAAAGGACATTTTCGAAAAATGAATCTTAGCTAGATCGATTTATTACCCTCGAAATCCCCTGGACACCTGGACCTTGGAGCTGTTTCTAAAATTTATATATATATATATATATACAAGAATTGTTCGTTTAAAGGTATATAAATATTATTTAACATTTTTCTTACCACAAACGGAAGAGTTATCAGCATCCCACCCCTTTGTCTTCCAAATTTTCGAATCACAACATCAGTTAGAGCAGTTCCGACCATAGCTCCAAGTGATGGGAGGCTGCCTAGTAAGGAGCTCTCTACATCAGTCATTGGCGCCGTAAGAAGCGTTGTATGGCTGGCTTTAAAGAGGCTTAAAGTATATGATGGCCATACAGCGAGCAACCCCGCTATCAGTGAGCCAAATGAACCTATAAAATGTAGTTGTTATTAAAAAACAAAGAAACAAAAGCGTACAGACACATACACACACTCGTATATACTAATTTTCGCAAGAAGCCACCTATTACTTAATTTCAACACGCTGTTACGACTAAGAGAAGAATTTCATGAAGCATTAAGTTAGCCCATTGTTTCCTTATTTGGTGAAACAATTTTTAAATCAAAATTCTCCTAACACCCGTTTAACATCTCAGGGAGGAAGGAGTGCCTGAAAACCAGCGCTTCATGGGATCTTAGTTCCATGTAAGCAAAAGCTGAGTCACTTTTTTACTAAATTTTACTACTACACACAGATACTAAATTTTATTAAGGTTAAGTAAGTAGTTTAAATGTAAACATGTTTTTTTTAAAAGTGGCAATAAAGTGATATTTATTTATTTATTTAAACGAAAGCCTAAACTCGACTGCTGTAGTGAATTGTACTAACTAAAGTAATTATAAAATTACCGGTAAGCGTAAAGTCCACTAGAATTCACTACATGTAGTAACGACCTGGTTATTCCCATTTTTTGGAATAATTTATGGAAAAACACAAAACATAGTCATGGCAGTAGTCAGAGGCAGTAACATATTTAGATTGTCACGTTAAAATAATATTTGCGCTAGTGTCCTTACCCTGGCAAAAACAGAAAAACATTTGTATAAACTAAACACCGCATAGACGAGCGATTTGTCAGTACTACTACTTACTTCTGATCAGTATTAAGCAATGATAGGGCTAGGTGTGCGTAGCATTAAGATTTTAAAAAAATACTGGAGAAAGACAAGACAAATTTTTGTTACGCTAAGACAGTGCGATTTATGTTTCTGCAAGGCACCACTTACAACAAGGTGCAATTTTATTGGAGTCACTAGCTTTCAATAAGTTAAAAAAAAGAAAGAAGAAATTTTTCAGTGTTCCAGATCAAAATAAATCAGAAAAACGGTTGACCCTGTAGACCATCCTTGGAACTTCCCACTATGTTCGATATTATAACGCTCGACAAATATGTTTAGGAATTAATAAGTAGTTAACTTATCACATCAAAAACCAACCGAGCAGAAATTTTGAAGTTATTAAAAAAACAACACTTTTTTTAAATTTTTTGACAACGATAACTTTCGAACGGATTAAACCAATTTTGATGTAATACGTGGCAATCGACGAGGTATTCTAAGAACCATAATAAAATCTATTATAAAAAAAAGTTATGTTTCATGTTTAAGAACTGATAAGATTTTGGAATTTATCGTTAAATCTGTTGATAATTTATTCCAAAAAACACAGTTATTTCGAAAATTTTATTCTTGAGATTTTTAAAATTTACCCAGCATTGAAAATCTAAGTTTGGTGGAACCTTTTGAACACCACAAAGTTCGTTCAAATTTGACTAATTTAAAGCTGTTTAAATGTTATAATGGTTTACATACACACATGCACACACATGCACACACACACACACACACACACACACACACATAACACACACACACACATACAGAGAGAGAGAGAGAGAGATAGAGAGAGAGGCACACATACACATATAGATATCGTGATATCCTCATAGTAATAGTCTGAATAGCTTCCTAGGACCCTTAAAATATTCAATAAAAGTTACCGAAAAATAACATTGGCAGACACCTATGATGGTCTCAAGGTCATGGCAGACAGCTTGAAAAGTACAAATTTTTATTAATAATTTACGTTACATCAATAAAGACTATATGCCGATTAACTAATTTTGATCCAATATCTATTATTTATTCTGTGCTAATATTTAGTAGTAATATTTAAAACATGGGAAGTTTTATGAACATAAAATTTTGTCACAATTCAGTGATCAAGAATAAAAATAAAAATAAGGATTGTTTATCGTCGGTGGATAAAATATATAAGCCGGTGCCGCAAATGTGTGAGAGGTGGACATATTGAACAACATCTTCATGGTCGTCGTATCTATTATTTATTCTGTGCTAATATTTAGTAGTAATATTTAAAAACATGGGAAGTTTTATAAACATAAAATTTTGTAACATAAAATTTTGTCACAATTCAGTGGTCAAGAATAGAAATATAAATAAGTATTGTTAATCGTCGGTTGATAAAAAAATGCTAATTATTAGATTTTGAAAAACATAGCAGTATAATAGTTTAAGTATTTGTTATTGTGTGGATTTATAACACAATTTTTTAAATGTTTCTAGTTATAAAAGTTTTTATTGTATTTTTATTAATCCTAGCTATAATTTAATTTCTTAATAACACTTAAGACCGCTGTCTGAAATAAATAAATAAATAAATAAATACTATTATTAAAAAATAACATAAAAAAAATCACGAAATTTTTATCCATTTAGAAAATATCGAAATTATGTTATAGAGTACAATAGCTTTGCCACGCCTATGCAAACAAACAAGCATCAAGCACCAGTAGCGCGTTAGCACTGATATTGACGGTTGTGTTTTATATTGCGAAATTAATATTCCGCCGTGAGTGACTTGTGTGCGATGTCTTACTCAAACGAGGAATATTTTAATATGTTGATGTGTCTCGGGAAATGTAACTGCAATTATGCAGCAGCACGAAGACTTTACGGGGAGTGCTTTGCTACTCCACGAAATATACAATTGCCGTCGGCAATGACGTTCCAACGACTTCACATTCGTATGTACAATACTGGCAGTGTGCATGGACGTGATCAACAACGTACAGATTCAGGAAGATCGAGGATGTACGACGACGACTTCGAGGAGCACATTCTCGACATGTTTGAGGAAGATGCGACGCGGAGCACGCGCTCGGTGGCACGTGAACTAGGTATGAACCATATGCGCGTTTGGAGAGCCCTCTCAAAGATGATGGCCAGCACCCATATCATTATCGTAGAGTTCAGTGTCTTTTTCCTAACGACTACGAAAACGACCGAGAATGGATTACTGTAGATGGTTACTTGATAAGGTTGAAGGAGATTCTGAGTTTTTGAACCGCGTACTTTTTACGGATGAATGCTCTTTTGTAAGAACAGGTGTATTTAATGCTCATAATGAACACGTATGGTCAACGACAAATCCGCATTCGTATAAACCAAGCCACTTTCAACACCGATGGAAAATCAATGTGTGGGCGGGAATTATAGGTGACAAAATTATTGGTCCGTATTTCCTAGACCACACAATGAGCGGTGAAAACTACGGACGTTTTTTGCGAGAAGAACTAAGCAATGAACTTGACGAAATAAATTTAGACCTCGTTCGTCGCATGTGGTTTCAACACGATGGTGCTCCACCGCATTTCTCCCGTTGCGTAAGAAGTTATTTGGATACTGAGTTCGGTGAAAGATGGATTGGCCGCAGTGGACCGGTCAGTTGGCCGGCACGATCACTTGATCTCACACCTTTAGATTTTTATCTCTGGGGTACGATTAAGCAGACTGTATTCCAAAAAACATGCGATACCGAGGCAGAAATGCGTATGCGTATAGTCGCAGCCTTTGAAAAAATAAAGTCCGAAATGTCTGTTATGCAACGCGTGCGTTCAGACATTTTAAGTCGGTGTCACAAATGTATAGAGGTACAAGGTGGACATATTGAACAACATCTTCGTGGTCGTCAAGTAGACATAGTGATAAATTAGTGTTTGACTATAACAGCTGTGATGTGACGAGGTCACGACCTCAGTGTGCAGTTAGTGTAGGTAAGACGCGCGCGCGCGCACCCCGTCTTTGATGTGCGTTACCGCCGGCCGCCACCCGCCGCTGTCGATAATTCCAGGCAGAGGTAATCAATCCACATAAAATTTACAAACATTATTTAATTAAAATTTAATTTGATTATTTTTATATCGAGTTTTCTGAAGTAAAGTTATTTCTATACGTTTGAATACTGATTCTGATAACGCACTTAACGGGAACCACAGGGTTTTTGTTACATATTGTATAGTTTTCATGGCGGACATATATTGTGGTTCTATCATCTAGGCAGACAACAAACTTTTGGGTCGCCCATAAGCGCGTACTATTAATACTCGCTGTAATACAGTCAATATATTAATTAAAAAAAAATATTGCATTCATTGAAAGTAAACACTGTCGTTTCATATTGGTTGCTTCTGAAAATAATAAATGTCTGGTAGTAAAAATAATAAATAACACTTGGGGAGGCCTATGTTTAGCGGTGGACTTGTGAAGGGCTGTAATGACGATGATGATGATAAAAAATAATAAATTAAATATACCGAATCTGCTTTATCAACACATATTATTTTATTAAATTGGTCACTCATGTTTCCATACATTTTATTATACCACTGATAGGTACTTGTTTTACTAAAACAATAATTAAATTTAAGGAAAAAACATGGAACAGTAGTTATATTATTTATTACTTACTTCCAACGCAGATAACGTTAAATACTATAATAATAAAAAACTAATTTGTGGTCGTGATGTAAATTAAGTGATTTTTTTTAATCAAACGTACTAACGAGCTACAGAAAAAAAAATATTTGAAGAATGAACTCTCAAATGAGAGGCCTGAGCCCAGAGTGGGATATATAGGCAGTAACTTTACTTTACTTTACTTTTACTGTACGAGCTAAGATTTTCTTGTATTTTTTCTAAATGGCTATAAGTTCTGCCATAATCCATTTTAAAACCGGATACCCCGTATAATGCATGGAAAACACTTCAATAACTAAAGTGCTCTATGACGTAAGCCGACAAAGGAAGATCGAAATTTTGTAGCTTACGAATGTATAGCAAACGTGAGCAGACTAGCACACACAAGTAGCACCTGTTCACAAGTATAGATTCGACCATCTCAGAAGGAAAGTGATAACTTGTCACACGACGCTGCCTTTCACTTGCAATTTCCTATGGGATCACTTACAATGTTTTCCTAGAAATCTGTGTATGAAACCACCTATGTATTCTTTTACCCAATAGTTAAGTCACAAATTTACATGGCTTGGTGATTAACTGGAATAAAACTGTTCCATGTTGCTGTGTTATCAAAATATTCATATGAACTAAGAGTTAGAGTTTCTTCGATTACTCTGCTAAGCTTTGGAGATTGAAGCATAAACACTTTTAATTGATTTTTGAATTTAAACTAATTTAAAGGTAAGGCTTAAATTTATTTTAATTTTTAAAAGAATTTAAAGGTAAGGCTTAAATAATACAATATACTCATAAATCGTTTGTGTTCATTGCCATATAAATTACATAAATATCTTAGTCAATCTAAATTTGGGATTAATAATTTTGCTATTATTTATGTTTACATATTAAACATTCATGTTTACGTATACATGTATAATATTTCAATAGAGTACTTGTTATTAAAAGTAAGAATACTAATTTATTTAAACAGTTCCCTCGAGAACGCAAATTACAAATTACACATTCAAATTACAAATAGTACGCGCTTATGGACGCCCCAGAAGTTTATTGTCTGCCTGGGTGATAGAGCCATAATATATATCTGCCATGAAAATTATGTCAAAAAATTATATTATATAAATTGCAGCTTTATTGAAATGACGCAAATTATTAATAAAAAGTTGTACTTTTCAAGCTATCTGCCGTGAGACCATCATAGGTGTCTGCTAATGTTATTTGTCGGTAACTTTTATTGAATATTTCAAGATGTCAAAGCGGCAGAATTATTGCTATTACGTTTTTTTGGTCATTTTATTACACTTTTAACTCCTGAGTGTCTCTATATCGACCGGTGGGTAAACTAAAGAGTGCCCATTTCATTTACCACGGGTATAGAGGATTAACTGAAAAAAAAAAACGTGAAGCTTATTGAAATACCGTAATTCTGCCGCCCACTGGCTCTTAAGCTAATAGCTAACATCTGTTTGTAGTTATCAAATGAGAGTTGAATTCAAAGTGGTCAGCCAAACTTTATTTTTTTAAATCTGTGGCAATATAATTGACTAAGTTTATACATTAATCGTTGTAGTGAAGACTCATGGTTATATTCTCTATGCATGGATACCCACGCTTATTTTTTTCAACGATACAACAGCCGTATCTAGCTAAAGATAGTAGATAGTAGGCGCTTTGGTTTGGGCCCACTAAATCAGTCTAGATCATTGGCTGTAATTTATTACATGAAACGGCTTCCACAATACAGGAAAAATTTCTAGTGCGAAGATAATTAAAAAACGTCGACGTCTGCACAGCATCACAAGCTCAGTGCTGAAAAAGCCTGCTAACAAAGGCATCCCCCAAGGAATGCCAATGCCCGGTCTTGGGGCACCGGCATCCATCGACTTTTATTCGCTTATGATAAGCTAGTGCTAAACTACAATCCCATCTGGTGGTAAATAGCGATAAAGCCCCAGATGGTAAATCGCAGAAGTTCTTAGCGTAACAAGACTCCTAGATCGTAATGGATTGGAAAGTCTGACGCCGGCAAATTGTTCCACTTCTTTGCCGTACGCATTACGAAAGAAGAGGCAAATCAATTGGTTCGAATGCGTGAAATATCGACGAAAAAGATATGAAGATCCACCAACCTACTGGTTTACCGATGGTGAAAAGGGGCGAAAAGATTTAAGGTGTGTAATTCCTGTGCATGATCTCTAAAATGTATCTTAAAGAATACCGAGAAGATGGCTCTTCTGCGCAAGACAAGATTGGTTTCACCAAATCAAGGATACCAATAAGTCTAAAAAAAGTACTAAGAGCACTTCTTGTATCTTTCCCCAGGGCGCCACCTTACGTAGCGTCCTATAATTAATTTGTTTACCGTTGGGCTGCCACACGTGAGTTTTTCTCCCCCATTTGTTTCCAGTTCTTCGAGCTACATGGACTTGCTATTGCCACTACACTTCACTAATGTGTTCGATTTTTAAGTTACTCTGATTTTTCTGTAGATATATAAGAAATATTAAGAAAATAAATATTCTGAAAATCAACTCACATGAAATCGACGTATGTATCTGATGTATTTTCCCCATCTTAATATCTTCGCTTCAAATTTCAGAGTACGTAACGACCACTGTATAAAAAAATCATGACTGACTCGGAAATCGTAAAAATGCAATTAAAAAGTAATTTTTGATTTCACAATATTTAATTGTATGCAATTAATAAACATGAAATCAAATATTGGTGTTGTAAGATAACACAGCGGTTGCAACGAAATTTATCTCTAGTGATGACAAACAAAAATTAGTTAAAAAAAGGTGTAATATTTTTTTGCAGGTAATAAAGGTTATAAAACGAATGGTTGCTCGACCGTGGAAGGACTACGGTCTCACAGAATGCCAGTATTAAATAGCAGCTCAATGCTATTGTCTTTCGTATGGTGAGTGTAGAAAACCAGATACCCTTATTACTAGAAAACGAGGTATTCCCCTCAATTTTAATAATAAAAATGTAGCCCTATAATAATCATTACAGCATCAAGTCTATTTCATCATTTACTATTATTTACGCTATTATTAGTAGTTTGGCAGGTAGGCAGACACAGACTGCAGTGTACAGACGCTGGGTGAAAATCGCCACCTGAGTTTCAGAAATAATATTATTATTGGATATTTTTAATATTGTTTGCGCGCCATAATTAATGCCCGGTATATGGCGGGTGATTATTAGCGCCATCTAGTATCAAGTAGTAGAAATAGGAGCGTCAAGATGTTTCTAGAACTTTTCTACTAGCGCCGTTTAGTGTCCAATGGCGAGGGATTTCTGGAGGATTCTTTGCTAGAGCTTTCGGTATTCTACTCAAACATTCTAGTAGTTTTCCTATATAAGGTCAGTATAGGACGAGACGGCGTGAATATCGAATTGGCAATACGAGCGAAGACTTCCGAGCGAAATAAAGTGACTAAAGTGTACAGTTTGATTAATTATTCACGTGTTTTAAGTTCCAATTGGTATTCGGTAATTAATGTGTCAATTTTGGTAATTCAATTGGCAGTTTTTATTGTCACGAACCCTAAGCTCGTAACAATATTCAATTTTTAGTTACACATACTACAGCCTATAAAAGTCCACTGCTGAACATAGGCAACTAAGACGAAATCTTCTCTATGAGGTAAACGATGGGGGGTTTACCTCATAGAGAAGATTTTGTCGTAGTTGCTTCACTTGGCAGGTGCGTTAGCAACCGCAGTTTTTCATAATTTAAAGTTGTTATCAAAAATGCTTTTGCTTGAACAGTGGGTCTCTCTGTCACCTCTTACAATACCCACGCGATATTAAGTATTTTTTTATATTGTCTTACACCGCCACTACACAGTCAGTTTTTGGTCAGTTATTAGTTATTATATTTTCCTATCTTTTTTACATATTTGTAGGCATATCAAGTAATAAAAATAAATAACAAAACAAAAACGAGTATATCGATGTCGATTGTAGCTAACATTGCGAACGAAATCACTATAAATTAAAGACATAATGTCTTGTAAAGTAAGGTCACACATAATACTACTATAACAGGGATGTCATTTTTCTAATAAATCAGAACATACGAGTATACTTAATCTCATATTTTGCATAGTATAAAGAGACCAAAGGTGACCACTTGACATTTCTAATTCCAAGCTTAAATTATACGCAACATCTTTCCGTAGATTTGTCTATTTTTGCCTTATTCGAAAATTAAATAAGAAAAAGAGAGAAGTATATTGACCCGATTTGTGTTGAATTGTAGGTTCTATCTTTGCATGCGTATGTATGTAATTACTCTAAGCAATAAAGTAACAACTAAACACATACAAACAAAGATACATTATAACAGTATTGCTCGGTAAAGGTGAAAACTCGAATACAGAATAGGATCGACCGAATAGGCCAGCGACCTGTGTTGGTAAATAAATCTGAAACAATACGACAATTATCATTGTAATTGTCATAATTTTAAAAAGAAGTAAATAGTAGTAATGTGATTAAAATTATTTATATGTAAAAGCTAACGAGCTCTCAGTGGCTAAGTACTTGCTGTAAATTTCACTGTAAGCGAGCAATTCGAGCTAGAACCCAGACAGCAACAATAAAATTGTTGATTGCAATTTAAGTGCTGGTTTACTACGTGCTCGGCGGTGAAGGAAAACATCGTGAGGAAATCTGCATACCTGAGAAATAAGACATTGTGTCGGAAATTCCCTTGCCCTAAAGTCCTGTCAAAAATGAGAGGCCTGTGCCTAACATTGTAACGTATAGAGGCTGTTACTTTAACTTTACTTTTTTAAATCTTTCGCGTCAAATTTATAAAAAGATTATTTTTGATATTTTTTTCATGGGAGATCGCTTTTTGCGGCAAAAACTGAACAATTCGAAATTTTTGGATGACGTCGATTCAGCCATGCAACTAGATTAAGTCTAGTCAGCAGTTCGGCTACAACTAGTTTTATTGTACGCAGAGGATCGCGTGGACTTATAATTTGACAGAGAGGGAACGCCTGTCTATGGCTATTCTCCTCCGATCCGCCGGTGGCCCATGTTGTTTTATGATAAATACTTATAAAATATATGTTACAAACTACAATTTACATAAATACTAGAGCTGATAATAACACAAAAAAAATATGTAAATAAAACCAAACTACACGGAAGCTGTCCAAACTGCCGAGGGCCAGGGAGAAAGGGAAATAAATAGACGAATGATATTGAGGAGCACCGCCTACTACCGTTGTGTCCGTCACCAAGTTTCAGTCAACTTAAATAATTTTAATTCTGATTATTATTATTGCCTTTCACGGGCTACGTCCATAAATTTCCACAAAGCACACAGAATGTTTCAACAGGTAGTCACATAATTGCTTAACGTTGCGATATGAGGCTGCTACTCTGAAAACTTTCTTCCGTCAGTTCTTCAATATTTCCGGCCCATTTCCACTTCAGTCTACTGATCATAGTGCAATGTAACTTTATGTCTCTAACTACCTTTCCGACCAGATTATAAAATTAAAAAGTAATTCACGCAATGATTCTTGGCGGAAAAACAGGGCAATAAGCCTGTAATAATAATAATACCTTTAAAGCTAATAAATCTTGAATAGAGATTTTTGCAAATTGGTTAATTCCCTTGGAAAAAATGGCTTGATCCTGGAACTCGAAAAAAGCCTCTATACCTAGGTGGATTGAAAAGTACTCGGCCTAACACAGATCCATTCAATTCTAAAAATCAAATCTACCCACATTATTTAGTTCAGTTCAGACTAGTTCATTGTGTGAAGTTCGAAACGTGTGCGATAATTAGTTGTGATTTTGTAAATTTATTAAAAAAAGTAATCGGACATAATTTCCGCGAATGGAGCAAATCGAGCAGCGTGCCGTCATTAAATACCTCCATAAGAAGGGGCTATCATCAAAAGCCATTCATGATGACATGGTCAGTACATTAGGCGATTGTGCTCTGTCATATTCATCCGTCAAAAAATGGATAGCAGAATTTAAGCGTGGTAGAGAGAGTGTGAAAGATGAACCCCGCTCTGGAAGGCCTTCGACGTCAACTACTGACGAAAATATTAAAAAAGTACTTGATTTAATAATGGGAGACCACAGATTAAAAATTAGAGAGATAGCCGAGATTATAGGCATCTCTTATGAACGAACTCAAAACATCATTGTCAACGAGTTGGGTTTCCACAAGGTGTCTGCGAGGTGGGTTCCGCGACTGCTTTCAGTTGAACAAAAAAAGGACGCGATTGACTATTTCACGCGACTGTTTGGAGTTATTTGAAGCCGATGCAGATGATTTTTTGAATCGTTTGGTACTATGGACGAAACATGGGTTCAATACTGTACACCGGAAACAAAACAACAATCAAAACAGTGGAGAAGACCTGGTTCACCACCCCCTAAAAAAGGCTAAGTCGATTTTGTCGGCAAATAAGGTGATGGCTTCAGTATTCTGGGACTCGAAAGGTGTGATTATGATTGATTATCTTGAAAGGGGTCAGACTATAAACTCTGATTACTACTGCACCTTACTACGTCGTTTACGAGAGGAAATAAAAGAAAAACGTCGAGGAATGCTCAGAAGAAAAGTCCTGTTTCATCAAGATAACGCCCGTGTTCACACGTCAGTACAGTCAATGGCTGAAATTCACAACTGTGGCTTTGAACTGTTACCGCATCCGCCGTATTCACCTGATCTGGCACCATCAGACTTTTTTCTGTTCCCTAACCTAAAAAAGCACTTGGGAGGTCAAAGATTATCGACAAACGACGAGGTCAAAGCAACTGTAGACGCATATTTTGACTCTAAGGAAGAATCATTTTTTTTCAACGGTCTAAATGCTTGGAAGGGAGGTGGCAAAAGTGTATTGAACTTGATGGTGATTATGTAGAAAAATAAAAATATAACTGATTTAGTATGTGTTTATTTTCTTGGTTAGGCCGAGTACTTTTCAATCCACCCTCGTAGCATATATCTCTTCATCGTCACCGTCGAATTTTATACTACGCAAGTGCTTTTTCAAGTGAAACTATACCGGAGAATATGGTGAGTGCTGCATCGCATACATTATCATGATGCAAAAGCACTCCAGCACACAATTTTGCTCGATGTTTATTGTTTAGTTCTTCGAGTAGTTTTTTGATTAATGATTCACAAACAACTACAATGATATTATAATATATAATCTTTTTTTTATAGGAGACGGGATAAATGAGCATACGGCTTACCTGATGATAAGTGATTACAGCCGCCCATGAACAGCTACAACATCAGCGGGATTGCAGATGCATTGCCGGCCTTTTAAAAAGGAATACGCTCTTTTCTTGAAGGTCCCTAAGTTACATCGGTCCGGAAAAATCTCTGGTGGTAGTTGATTCCACGAGGAACTTGTGCGAGGAAGAAAACTTCTTTTAAATCGCTTAGCGCTGGACCAACAGTCATCCAGATGGTATGGATGGTATCGCGAGTTTTGTTGCGATGTGCGATGTTGAAACTGTGCGGCTGGAATTAGTCCGAACAATTCCTCAGAGCACTCCCCGTGGTAGATGCGATAAAATACGCAAAGAGATGCAACATATCTTCGCAGTGCCAGTGAGTCAAGCCGATCGGAGAGAGCTCGGTCACCGACAATTTGAATGTAGATCTAATGGAAGGAGCTGGCACTGGGGAGCCCCGACCTAGAGATGGGAACAGTATTCCATGTGCGGTCAAACCTGCGCCTTGTTAAGTTGCAGGCGGTGTGCCGGCATGAAATACTGTCCCGCTCTGCTGAGCACGCCAAGCTTTTTAGAGGCCATTTTGGCCTTCTCTTCCAAGTGACCACGAAACTGCACGTTACTCGATATGTCGATGCCGAGTATTCCGATACTGGCTAAGGCAACAAGGGGAGTGCCTTGAAACTGAGGAGATACGACGAAGGGATCTTTTTAGGGGTAAATCTTCGGCTTTTTCTTTCCTTTACTTAAACATTTGATAATTATTATACCTTCTGTATCCCAGAAAACAGCGGCTGTTATTTTTCCAATGGAAGTAGACATCTTGCTGTGGTTTTTCGTCCCCGGGTCAAATTCAAGTACCCACGTTTTAACAATGATTATGAAATGAGCGCAAAATTCGAATTTCAAGGTACGAGTTAAAATAAACCCAGTTTTATAAAATTAAGTTCTCATCAGATCTCAACGTTTCGAGGTCCTAGGAAGCTATTATGGCTATTTTTGCGATGATGTCCGTATGTATGTAAGCGTGTGTGTGTATGGGTGTGTGTGTAATTATGTCTGTAAAAATGTAAACATCTCATAACTGTGTAACGGGGTGTCCGATCGAAAAGCGGTTTGCAGCATCTGAAGGAACCTCGTTGAACTTAGTTCTTCTGTGAACTTATACCGAATCGTCACGGTATATTTTTCAATTTTAAAAATTTTGTTTTCATGGATTTTCTTTGACATATAATATAATCAGACTTTCTACTTAAAAAACGACGAGGATTGCCGAAACCGCATCAAAATCGGTTGATTTGTTCGAAAGACATGGTTGTCGAAAGAAATCTACAAAAGTGTTTTCAAAATAACTTGAAAAATTTCTTGAAACTTTCCGTGAATTAATTTTTTTATAACAGGCTTTTTTGTTAAGCTAAAAAAATTGCGTCGATTACGGTCAATCACATCATAATCGATTGATTTTTTCGTGAAATATCAGTTTTGAAAAAGATAAAAAAACGTAGATTTCCAAAATTAATAAGTGGAATTTGGAGCACTTTGATATTGAAATTAGCGGGAAGTTCCAGGGATGGCCTGAAGGATCGTCGTTTTTTTAACGTTTTCAAGCGTAGCGGCCGTTGATTGCCGCTCTAACCAAGTGTCGTCATTGCAGGCGGTTCTGCCGCGTTTAAATTCAGCACACCAGTAAGCCAATGAAGAATATGACGGAGCATTGTCTGCCAAAGTAGACTGCAGTTCTTCAGAAACACTTTTTTTACAAAAAATTCAGGAAGTAATAATTAATAATGGCACTAAGCTCGATTTTTTCCATTTTGAACATGAATCGTATTCTTACCAAATGTAAAGCAGTAAATCAATTTTCTCTAAACCGGTTGGAGCAATAAAATCGCGATTTTGGCAATGAATTAGTGAAAAATTAGCGGAAAATTTCTGGATACAATTTTAAGGTTTCTGCTGATTTTTCACTGCTATTTTATAGACCTTTTTTAGCTGATGCATGTAAATGTCTATGGGCCATAGCCTCTTACCATCGTGTGGACTGTGTGCTGATGTGTGTGCATGATATTGTTTATATAGTTATATTATTTTCACGTGCAGAAAACTGCATAATTTTTTTGCGAGGAGACCTATAGATTTTACTATTTATCGCTTATCATTATGTTAACAAAATTTTGCTCTCAACTTACTTAAAACTGATATAATAGAATTTTCGTCTAAGATGTTCTTTTTTAATCAGGTATATAATAGCTGCAGATAACGTTAAATCTAAACTGACTTAAGTGGAACGTTATTACTATGAAATACCACGCAGTTGTAAGCTTTATTAGTATTATTGGAAGTTCGTTATATTGTTCGTTTACATTAAAATATGTGAACATTTGCGTACATGATTCTTATATATTATACAGGTCTTGTTTTATGTAATGTAATCTGTAAATAGTTATACAGCTATAGCTGCAGCGTTGGTCTACCACGCATAAAATACATATTAAAATGTTAAACATGCATATTTAAAATACTGATTGTGAATACTAAAAATATTGAAGTTTTTCTAGAAAATATATATATTTTTACACAGAAGCACGCACTCACGCGCTAACGTATATACAATATATATATATATATATATATATTATTACATTTATTATGAAGACAGATATTTTAACTTTAGTTTGCACTTTGCACCCGAAATCTTCTTCTGCTTAGAGTTGTACTGGTAGTCCGCTTTTTTGTACCTAGTGTGCATATAAAACAATAAACGTACAAAAAACTAGCATTCACTCGAATTTGCAATTTGCGCTTGCAATTTCTCGTAGGCTAAGGAGAGGAGTAAGCCCCCTACCACACGAAATGACGTCTTTGTAGAATGAATCATCCGGTCTCACCAAAAAGTAATTACGGAGGCTGCAAACTTCGCGATTATGTGTGGTGAAAGCGCTAAAAAGTCGCGCACACCATGTTTCTGCTGCAAATACCAGCTCATTCTACCCTTGGGTTATGCATCCTGTGGGACATCATAACGGTGCGGATTTTTTTATCACAAGCGTTCAGTTCGGTCTGAGTCCACCTACGTATGCCTGTTATATACGCATATGATTTTTTTTTTCATTCAACTTTTGGTATAATTTTTATAACTAGAAATAATGCAATTTGAAAGTAAAATATTTCGCCTTACGTATAACATTTAAAATAAACATTTTTGTTTGGTTGGTTTTCCGATTTGCACGCTGCAAATCCTCAATCATGTCTTCCAACATTATGATATACTCACTATCTTTAGTTGATTGCAATTCTAGTTTTTCAATTTTCTTATTTAGTTCTTCATTTTGATTAGTCATAAAGTGAAGGGAGCGTTGAATGTTATTGTTACATTCTTGAGATTTCAATTCGAGTGGAGCATATTTTTTTCAGTTTGTTTTATTGGTGTGTTAAAAATGATGTCATCATGGTTTCTATCTCTTCTTTCAACTCATAATCATGTTCTCTGTCTCGTTTTTAACACCTGTTTATGAAGTTTGGCGAAGAGCGTTCCATTTATTTCATTATATTGGGATCGGAGAATGATTTATTCATTTGCAGTACAAGGGTATAATGACAATTCAAGAGCAAAATATTTTTACACAACTAAGCTCACGTAGAGCGCGGAGTGCAGTTGTATCAATGTATCAGGATATAATAGCTGCGCAAGAGCTGTTGAGCACGAACTCGTTGTGGTCACACCCACACATATAGTTACTTTGTGTGACTAACAGAGCAGCCGTGGACAACAACGCCTACGCAACGCGCTCGTTGTTAAATTTAAAACAAAAGATCTTACTGAGCACTTTACTACGATCGATTGATTTTAAGTACCAGGGAAGAAGCTATTCCTTGGAGTATGATATTTTCCACTCCTATCGCTAGAGCTAGAGGGAAAATATTCCACTTCTGATGTTAGATTACTCTTAACTATTTAAATAAATTAACACTACTTAGTAAACTTTACATTATAAAATATTGTTGGATTAGAAGTAAATACAATATATTTTCTGAGAATAAATGGTGTATGCATGAGATGAATAAAATGGTGTATGGAAACCCCATCACGATGCAACATAGGCCGGCCTCACGGCAATGTCACCTTCTTTGCTGGTACTAAAAGCATTACCACTACGTACAAAATAACGACAACAATTGACACTTGTTTAACGACCCAATGTAATTCTTCTCTGTCTGCGCAGTTCTTTATACTGCTTGTACGAGTGGGGAGTTAAACCGCTCATTAGGAATCTCTTAACATAACTTAATAAAAATACTCAGATACGGAAGTTGACTCTCGATTCCGAAAAAAAAACGCTTTTGTCCGTCAATAAATTGATTTTGATATATTTACTCTCAGATCAATTTAATAGTTTCAGATTCCACATGAAAATGAAGATTGATGATTTTGTGTTATGTGTATAGATTTTATAGCGCCAAATCACTGTTACAATTTTTAGGATATTCCTAAATTTATCAGAAACTTTTCTTGACTTCCAACATATGCGGGTTTCCTCAAGATTATGTGTGCATAGTAACATATAGTTACTATGCACACATATAGTTACTATGTGTGCATAGTAACTATATGTGTGGGCGTTATATCCTGATACATTGATACAACTGCACTCCGCGCTCTACGTGAGCTTAGTTGTGTAAAAATATTTTGCTCTTGAATTGTCATTATACCCTTGTACTGCAAATGAATAAATCATTCTCCGATCCCAATATAATGAAATAAATGGAACGCTCATCGCCAAACTTCATAAGCAGATGTTAAAAACGAGACAGAGAACATGATTATGAGTTGAAAGAAGAGATAGAGACCATGATGACATCATTTTTAACACAACAACAAAATAAACTGAAAAATGTATGCTCCACTCGAATTGAAATCTCAAGAATGTAACAATAACATTCAACGCTCCCTTCACTTTATGACTGATCAAAATGAAGAACTAAATAAGAAAATTGAAAAACTAGAATTGCAATCAACTAAAGATAGTGAGTATATCATAATGTTGGAAGACATGATTGAGGATTTGCAGCGTGCAAATCGGAAAACCAACCAAACAAAAATGTTTATTTTAAATGTTATACGTAAGGCGAAATATTTTACTTTCAAATTGCATTATTTCTAGTTATAAAAATTATACCAAAACTTGAATGAAAAAAAAATCATATGCGTATATAACAGGCATACGTAGGTGGACTCAGACCGAACTGAACGCTTGGGATAAAAAAATCCGCACCGTTATGATGTCCCACAGGATGCATAACCCAAGGTCGTCAGTAATGAGGCTGGTATTGCAGCA
Organism: Parnassius apollo; assembly: GCA_907164705.1. Taxonomy (NCBI): domain Eukaryota; kingdom Metazoa; phylum Arthropoda; class Insecta; order Lepidoptera; family Papilionidae; genus Parnassius; species Parnassius apollo. The sequence continues at coordinate 572,191 of CAJQZP010001576.1, forward strand.
GAAACATGGTGTGCGCGACTTTTTAGCGCTTTCACCATACATAATTGTGAAGTTTGCAGCCTCTGTAATTACTTTTTGCTGAGACCGGATGATTCATTCTACAAAGACGTCATTTCGTGTGATAGGGGGCTTACTCCTCTCCTTAGCCAACGAGAAATTGCAAGCGCCAGCAGTACAGAGCATTTCTGACGGTTCGTATGGAAGTATGGAGGAGATCGTATGGAAGGAGAAGGAGCTCCACGGGAGATTCTACAAGGCTCCTCATGAATCTTTCGTAGACACAATACCCTCCCTTCACTGACTACGTTTCGGTGACCTCTTTGACGAAACCGATGGTTTGTCTTTGCAATACAGGATCAGTTTATTAAGACTAACAACTAAAGGAGACAACGACAGATGTCGACGGTGGCACCGTCGACATCTGTCGTCGACATCCGTCTAGCTTACTTTATTTATTACAACATTATTTATTATATAATATAGTTTAAATTAGTTCGAAGAACCGATAACCGATGGGGAAGAACGGTTCTCGAGTGGCAGCCTCGTACCGGTAGGCGTAGTGTAGGGCGACCCCCCACTAGATGGAGTGACGACCTGGTAAGATGTGCAGGGAGTCGATGGATGCAGGTGGCTCGGGACCGTGCTTTGTGGCATTACTTGAGGGAGGCCTATGTTCAGCAGTGGACTTGTGAAGGGTTAGTGTTCACATTATTAAACTCATGGTGATGGTCTGAAACACTCAACCAAGTTCAGGCAGGTAGCTAATATTATAAACGTGACTTTGTAGTTTTTCTTTTGTAGATTCTACATTATTAAGCTACACATAGTTTTAATTTTTAATATTGCTTGTTATTTATTGTTACTTTATTTAATTGTAACGATATTTGTTCCTGTATGTAAATATGTGTAATTGGAAATGAAATAAAAAATATTTGTTTATTATTTATTCGACGTCAATAGTAGCACTAATCTCACTTTTTGTTATTCTTCAAAAACAGTCTCTGAATATCATCGACGGGCAGACCTTTGGTTTCTGGAAGCCAGAAATGACTGTATATGGCTCCAAGCATACATATGACGGAGAAACCGTAAAAGATTGGACCCAAACCGAATAGTTCCACAAGTGGATTAAAGATTATAAGTGTGATGAAGAACATTAACCACATACAAGCCATGGATAAGCTGTTGCAGAGACCACGTACCTGGAAATATAAAAATTTTGTAACGGTTGTTTGACAAATCGTTTTACTATTAGTAATAATTTTTGTTACTTTAGGAGATTCTTCTTTCTATTTTCTTTCTTTTGCGTTTTATTCAATTCTCCAATGATGATAATAAATGAAATAATTATTTCTTAAATTTACGCGACTACTACACATTGAATAAAACTATATATACGGATTATATCGCGTTTAATTAACTTATTTTAAATTGTTTTTAATTCTTGACGTTTCGAGTGTTTTATAGCACCTATGGTCACGGGGTGGACTGAGATATTTGCCGTCCCAATGTCATAGTTAGTATTTCTACCTTAAGTTTTTGAATATAAATTTTTGGTCTTTTGCCAAAGACTTAACAAATTTATAGACGTCAAATATCGCATTACCCATGTATCATGGGTGCTGTAAAGCACCCGAAAAATTAGGAATTAAAAATAAGCTTAAGTTAATTAAACGCAATTAAATCCATATAGTTTTGTTCAAAATAAATGAAATAATTCAAAATAATACAAGAGGATTTTTAAGCCATATGTATACAAATAACATAGATACCGCAGTGAAACCAATATGCCTGAAAAGATAAAATGGTTCAAAATGAAATTATGTAAAGTACGCGGTAGTGGCTCGACTGCTGCAGCTCTATATGGTTGTATTTCAAATGGATCGGCTCGATCGGGGACAACCCACGCTCTCACAGAATACAACCTTAAAACAGCAGCCTAATGCTGCTGTGTTTCTATGGTGAATCTTATTGTATGAGTAGAAACTGACAAAAGGTAACTTTGACGAAAGGTAAGGCGGGGGTCAAGTGCGCATGTAAAGAACGTCCTCGTCCTCAACAGGCGGAAAAGACCCCTGCCCCCCACGCCCATAAATGGCTAAACCCAAGGACAAGACGAGGGTCCTCCAAGCAAATATTCACCATGCAGCAGCTGTTTCTGCCGTGGTGGAGGTTTGTTTTGCAGAGGACAACATTGACCTCGTCCTTATACAAGAGCCTTGGATGGCTAACGGTCAAGTTCTGGGATTGGCGGCTGCCGGTAAGATTCTTGTCAATACTAAAGGAAGTAGACCCAGAGCTTTTATAATTTATAATAAAAATATTGAATTTTTAGCTGTTTCAGAGTACTGCAATGATGACCTGGTTACAGCCTTCATAAATTTAAAGGGATGCACAGGGACCAGAGTAAACATTTGATCAGCCTATCTTCCCGGCGAGAACGCAGATCCTACCATCGAGTTAGAGCGAGTGGCGGAGTTCGCCCGAAAACACAACGCCGAACTTGTGGTGCGTTGTGATGTTAATGCTCATCACACAGTCTGGGGGAGCACCAAAATCAACGAAAGAGGTGAGTTACTTTATGATTTTCTCATCTTCAACCGCCTGGTAAGCCTAAACTTAGGTTGTACACCAACCTTTGTAATGCGTGCTAGGTAAGAAGTGTTAGACATAACCTTTGCTACCAATAACATGTCCAGGCAAATAAATGACTAGCATGTTAGTAGCGAAAACTTGATGTCTGATCTCAAGCACATTAAGTTTGTAATTGGAGCATCACCAACCTACGAAACCGTTACTTTTACGGATCCAAACGCGACCTCCTGGGATATCTACAGAGATAGCCTAAGGAGGAATTTAGAAAAGTTTCCTAAAAGCATCAAAACAATTGAATGCGATTTCGGTGCTACAACGTCACCCTGTCGTACACCTCTGTGCAGTTGGTTAGGTCGTACTCTGCTTCTGTATTTGGATAGCTATCGTAGACTTGTAAAAACTGTACGAACACTCCAGCACTAGCACTCCAAACACACTCAAGTTGTACAGGCAACCACAGTCATTTGGCACTGCTAAAGGGACTGTAGTAACGCCCAAATTTCGACGGAATCAAAAGCTTTCTCATAGTATACATACGCAAAGCAAAAAAGCTGATTGTACTATTGAGTTTTCTGTACAATTTTCCTAAGAGTATGTATATGGGCTATGGTACTAAGGTCCTTTTGAAAAGCGGCTTGTTCGGGAGGTTGAAAGTCGTTGAGTTTACGTGCGAGACGATTCATAATGATTCTCGAAAAACACGTAGATGCGGCTCAAAAGGGAAATCAGTCCATAGTTCTTCAAGAGAGCGTTGTCGCCCTTATTGAAAAATAGGATAACACTATACTTCTATTCCACGCCTCCGGTGAAGTCTCGCCATGGAGGACGAAATTAAAGAGCTTCTGAAGAACTTTAAGTACCGGTTTTCCACCCGCTTTCAGAAGCTCCGCAGTAATTCCATCCTCGCTTCTGGCCTTATCATTTTAAAGGTGCTGGAGAACCATTTTAATCTCGCTCATACTGAATTCCGAGATATAATCGAAATAGAGTCAGATTAGACTCGCTCTTGGATCATTACTTAAACTTGCATGTGGCTCTAACGATGGTAATGATGTACAGCTGCCCATAGAATCTCTCAATCTCACTTAAAATCTCAGGTGTCCCGGAAATGATGCTGTCATACTCAGTCTTCAAGTTTGACAGTTATTTCTGGCAGACAGATCTCTGGCAAAAACTTTGGAGCTTTGGTCACGCTTGATCGCTTCTTAGTTACGAGTTTTATTAAAGTTGCGTAAGTCTCACCGCATGCATTTTGAGATCTGTCTGTTCAGTTTCCTGTATGCTTTTAAATCTGACATTAAGAATGTGATCGGAGAGTTTTTGTGTTCTTATGCGGCGGGTTTACAGAATAAGAAAGTTCCGACCACATGTACAGTTTTCACGAGCTTATCATTCATATCGTTTACTGCATTGCAGTCTTTTAGGCACTGAAAACAGTTTTGTAACTCAAGCTGAAAGGTTTCGGGATTTTGGAATAAAGCACGAGGGAGTCGAAGCGTTGACTTCATTAGACGAGACCTCTCCAACTTAAGGTTCAGGCTCAGTGTGCCTCTAACCATTCGGTGATCGCTTCCAGTTTTCACCCTCGCAATCACTGAACAGTTGTCGTCTGGTCTCATTTTTTTTGTCGAACTGTCGGGGCTCACTTCTTGTGGTACTGCTTCTGGAAAAAAAGAGTTCATCATAAAGAGTCCCTCTTTCTCCATGAAGTCGGCTACTCGTGGTCCGTTGCCCTATTCCGAATTTCTCTACCTTCAGCTCGCCGTTCTCTCTCGTTTTGTGTTGAAATATCCCATTAACACCGTATAGTGGTTTTGGAGGAATGCATGGCTTTGGAGATATACTCATACATTTCCTCCACCTCCTCATCAGGATGTGCCAAGGGTGGTGCCTAAGTCTGTATGACCTTCAACGAAAACCGTTCGGTGATTCTGAGTATAAGGTACCCAATTCTCGTCGACACACTCACAACCTTGTAACGTTGTTAACGAGAGACTAGTTTAAGATAAATCCGACACGTCCTTGGAATAGACGGACGCCCTCCCGGTGGTAGAACAAGTTGCCGGATTCAAGGATTACCGTATCTTCCCCCTCACTTTGGACCACAGTTAATCCTATAATATACCAGCGCAACTTGTCTATCTCTTCTTCCAGCTTCAGGATCTTCGTATCAGTCCTCAGTGTGGATGCGTTGTATGTTGTCAGGTAGAGTCATCTTAGGTTACAACCGAACCTCCACCCGAGATTCTTACCACCGTAGCCAGGAATAGGGGGAGCCGCCAGGGACTGGGGACCGTCTCTTCGTAACTCTCATCATTTGGGGATGTGTGCTATAGTTGCCACGCTTGGTGAGCAGGTTAGCAACAGGTTAGGAACCGCAGTTTTTTATGGTAAAATTGCTGTTATCAGAAAACTGCTGCTGCCCATCTGCTGCTTGTCTCTGTCGCCTCTTACGACACTCACGGGAAAATATGGGGTAGTGGATATCCCTAACCGTCACTACATAGCATCTGTCGTTTGTTACTACAAGTAAATTGAAAAACAAAAATTTACAATTACCTCAGGCAGGAACACTTCGGCTGTTAAGACGACGGGTATGATAGCCGCTCCCAGATTATAAATGAAGCTGTACGCGTAGATGATGAAGGCGGTAAACCAGTGTGGTCCCCAGTGCATTTGCAACTGAGTGCCGAGTAGGAAATTGCAGACACCCGACCCGATCGACGTTATGGTCATCAACGACTGTTAAAATCAAAAAAAAATTTTATTATTTAATTTAAACGCAAAATGTGCGTACAGATCACACACATACATCTACAACCAACTTCAAACAAAGAAATTGCCCTTGAGGACTGAGATAGAAGGACACACATCCTAAATTTAAACTGCCTCTAGATTTTCTTTGTACCGAAATTCAACAGTGAATGCATGCATCTCATCAGACAAAAACCTGTAAAAAAAGACTTCACCTAATACATGAAATATGGTAATAATATTAAGCAAATGTTAAATAGTGTGGATAAGTGATATTATATCAAATTTCCTATCAAATACGTATCAAAATTTTCTTACTACTAAAGTCTTTTTTAACTCATGGACATCTGCAACTCTCTTTAAACGAAGAAATCTAACAGTTAATATCAACAATGAATAATCAGTAAGAAAGCCGCTAATTATATTGTGTCCTTTTTAACTGAAGTATAATAAGATGTACATAATAGGATCACTAATCCTGTCAGTCTCCTCTAACTTCTGGTTCATAATATTAAAATCCTTTAGACGAATTTCATTCACGGCGGCTTGTCTCAATGGAGACAAGCCAGGCAAGGATTATAGTACCCAAGTATATGCGCATGCACAAGTGCATTCTCTATTCCGTCACTATCATGGTCCGGTCCGGTAATCCGACATGACCGGAGATAGATCAGAGGCAGGACCAACAGCTTTAAGTGCTTTACTCGCCAGGTTGACACTAAGAATTTCTGGAGATAAAAACTCCATTACTCATTTTTGGCCTGACCTGTAATCTGTTCCTTGAACCTCATGATCAGCAGCCGTATTTATGACCACTAGACCAACGACGTAGACCTTCTGGATTATCGACACCGTAACCGTAGCTAAGGGTGGCGGCCACACACTTACGAACAAACTTACGGGGTCTGATTTACTTAATTTTGCACTTAACGATATATTTATTGATTGCTTCAAATATATATCAGTAATATATAGGGTTATTTCTCTTCTATTTGCAGAGGGTATTAATAAAAATGACAGAATATCAATGTGTTTTAATAAAAGGATAAACAAAACATATATCTAAACATATTTTATTTGATGTTTTCTAACAGAGAGTATATTATACTCACAGTGACAATGTAAGAATAATAGGAAATGTAAATAGGAAATATATTTATATTCCGTGCACTACCCTACTGGTATATCGTCCTGTGGGTGTCAGAGAAAAACCAACTAGGAGTTAGAGAGCGATGTCTTTTAAAATATAAGAAACTGCAGTTGCCAACCTGCTTGCGAAGCATGGCAACTATGGCAAGTATCCTATGTTCAGGAGTGGACTTATGAGGGGCTGTAACAATAATAATGAGGGTGATGATGATAATGATGGTTATATAACATATTACTTGGCGGTAGGACCACATTGTTGGCTAGGAGTCCATCCGGGTAGGTAGGTACCCCTCTTACTTATTTCTACCACCATATAGCAGTGCTTGCTGTGTGTCCCGGTCTAAAGGATAAATAATATATTTAGCACTATAACAGCACAATGATGAGTCGGACGCCTATTTGTTGTTACAGTTATTATTTTTGCAATACAAATTATGTACTTAATTACGAGTACCATTTTTAATCAAATAAAAATCTTTGGTTATGCTTGAATAGAGTATGTACCTTCATGAGAGTTTATTAAGAAATAAAAAGGCTTTTTAATAAATCACAATTCTTATTTCATTTCAAATGCACATGCTGCAGGCAATTTACGCCTGTAGGATATTCTACTGGGTTTGGCGACTTACCGCTACAATCTCCCTGCAACCACGAATCCACGGGCTGGCTAAGCTAAAGGAGCTCGGGGCAGTCGATGCAATGATATTAATATAAAAGTTCAGCAGAATGTATCACACAAACAAGAGTCCATAGGCCACAAGAACAACACTTCCAAAGTGAAAGAGATCTTGAGAGATGAGCTTAAGTAACACGAAAAAATATTTGTATGCGTGCGCGTCGGTGGTTATAATTAGACTGTCCGCAATTGCCGCCAATCGATTTGGCGCTTTTGTCGCACAGAGATTATATATAAATACATAATAATTATACAAATAATCTATCCTGTAAATCCAGTAAAGGCAAAATATATATTGCCGTGTTACTTTATAGTATGCCACAACATTTCATCGACAATTCAAACGCCGCATACACAATGCCGCGGCACATTGAAGCATTTAGTTTTAGAAGTTATCCGGCACCTGAAAGTGCTAAGGTATCCGTAGAATCGGAGTCTTGAAGGACTGCTGTAGAGTATATTTGGCCAAAAAATAGGTGCTGGGGAATCCCCTCTACCCTTTTCCACTTGCGGAGATGTATAGTTTACGTACCTAATAGTTTTATAATCATAACCTCACTTTTTACACACGAATAATTTGACACAGTTACTTCTGTCACGGCTTCGGCACTGCGGGAAGTGTAGCCTTCATCCGCTGTAACAAATCTCAGATATCTGTGCGAGTGGTCGCAACTGAGGCTGGTCACCGATGGCAACCAATAAGCCAAAGCTACGGGAGTGATCATTGCAACGCAAGGGCAAGGACTGTTCTCCCTCCGTGTCTTTATAAAAACACTCTAGGAGTAAGACAGACAAGACTACGTGGTGTCGGGACGTTCTGATTCGGTTTTAGTACAGATTCAGACTAATAAAGAACCTAAGCCAAGGACAAGGTCATTTGTACCTGATTGGTGTCCAGATTTTTAACATTCGGTGTTCTAAATTCAATACATTTAGTTTAATTGCCGTTTAAATGTAAATTATTAACGTTAAGCCAACACTAATTTTGATACAGCATTATTCACTTCGTCACCTTTAAATGTTTGACGTTTAAGTTTAAAAATTAAGTAAATATCATCAGATAATACTTTAATCTCAGATATAAATAGAAATCACTAGATGCGTTGTCTGATAAATATGGAGAATTTTCAAGTATTTTAAGGCCTGCATCCCAAATCGCAGCGATTGCAATGGTGGACTTGCAAGCCAGGGCCATATCTTGCCGAAACTACGCAATCTACGGGAGTTAGTCTCGGTATGCCTCGTGGTTTTATTGTGTAATTTTTAATTTGTTCTGAATAAAAAGTGCTTATAACATTTAATCAAGTATCTATCAATTATCATACTCACCTTCAATGTCTCAGAAAAGGGAGCCCATGAACTAGTGTAAGAACTCACTTAAACTTAAATTTCTTAAAGTTGGAGATGATATTCTTTTGTAAGCCATAGACAGTAATTTTGCATTCAATCATAATATTAAAGTTACTTTTCGTCCAATGGTATAAAATCGAGCTCAAAAAAAACCATCAGACTCTTGTTGCAGTTTTTGCAAAAGTACTTATATTCGGGTGATATTTAGCCTAATTTATCCGTTTATTTTTTAATTTTCTTACAAATATTCCAACTTTACAAAACTAACATTTTTTAAATACTAATGAGTTGATTACGGGATTCTCACTTTTATTGAAGTCTCTCTGTACTCCGCACCTATATATTGGCTGTAACTAATATATACATATATATATATATATATATTTATATATATATTTATATATATAAACATATAAAAAGATTTAATAATTACGATATCTCTTTATCTGAATCCTTAATTATGCCGATTTTGTACAAAAAAATATTTCTGTAGGCATGCTACTAATTTCATTATGCTTTTAGACGAATCAATTTCTACTATCAACAGCATTTTTCCCTAATGACTTTATAGCTAATCCTTCCTTCATTACATATTCAAAATCGGATCATATATCTATATATCTACATATATATCACCTCTATATTTTTTATTAACTATTTATTTATATATATATTCATATCTAAACTAGAATTTAAACAATGACGCCATAGGTCCACTGAGGTAAATTCATGAGGTATTTGTAGGATTTTGTATGGCAAACTACAAAACTAAAAAAAACGTTGAAATTAAAATAATAACTGTAGTCTAAAAGTTTTCTTACCCTTCTTCCGAACTTGTCTAACGTGAGGGCGCAAACCAAACTAGCAATTAAGTAGGTTACGGCTAACAGAATAGAGCACAAATTTGGCTGCATTGATGGTACCGCTTCTTTAAAAAGTGGTTCTGCGTAGACTTGCAAAACGATTGCTCCCATTAGTATTGACAGGGACATTAATATAAGGACAGACGCTAGAGCCCGTTTCGATGATTCTGATCTCACTGCAAAAAAGACATAAATATTAGCTTAAATATTCTACCATTCAAAAACCTAGTTCAATAGAAACAAAGTTAACTGTTTCCTTTTCAATATTATTTTTCAAAATGAAAATTACTTAAACCCTTTCGGGTTTGAATGCAACTCAGGATGCGTCAGTCAGGCATGATAAGACAGAATATTACTTAGAATTTATTGGTAAGTGAGAGAGTGTGTACACTTATATCATTCATTAAATAAATTTTTAAGGTAAATTAAATGTGTTAGGGTTTTTTCTTTATCTGTTAGATCAATGGCAATATTTATTATGTTGGGCGATCCCCCATATATATTGCTACATTTTGGCAGATTATAAAGGTAAGTAGGATATATATAGTTTTTTTTTAAGTTGGACCCTTTAGTCCTAATTTGCAAAGAATTTATGTTTAATGACATCGACATATTCCCCTACGTTAACCAACGTGTAGCACCGCATGAAAATGAGGTTGAAGAGTTTTGGAGAAGAAGAGTTGATATTCCCATTTGTACTCTATGTGATAAAACAATAAGGATCGTTACAAAAACACTCCTTTTCTTGTTAATGTAATTTAAACATTTGAAATACATCTAGAGGTGAATCTTGAGAGGCTCAATTTACGTTGTCAGGAGAAAAAAAGACCCGTAGTATTAAAATTAGAAACCAAAATATTTTTTATGTTACCTTAATATATTATCGAACTGATGCACGATAGTTTTTGTGCCTAATTTGGTACAAATAGTAAATAAAATCAAAAAGTCTAAATATTGATACCCTGGCGCGTCCACTTAACATTTCGCGAAGAACTTAGGAACAAAACACTTACTTATGAACGGAAATAAAATAAACAATGCAGTCTAATCGCTACCATGTTTGTTGTTGATATATAAAAATATACCGTACGTGTATTTATGACAGTTTTAATAAGAATTATATTACAAAGGTTGTTCAAGACTAAACAGAGATTCCCGTAGCGCGTCACTAAACTACGTACATCCCTAGTAGAATCTTCTAGAGGAGTGCCTTCGCGTCATTGCAAGAGCGCTACTAGTAGTGATTCTAACGTCGTTGCGGAAGCTTGCGCCACCCGTTGGTCTAGGGTGAAATTACGAAATTAAATATATGATTCCCCTGGTTTTGTTTCGCTAGGTCATTGCTTACCCTGACCACGTTTATAAATGTTATTTTGATATTAAGGATTTGTTGTGGAGTGGTAATGGAACGGTTTTAATGATCATTATTTATTTATTTCATTATTATTATTTAAACCGCAGTGTTATTATCAGAATTGATAAAAACATCCTACTTTTTGATTCCATTGGCATTGATTCCCTTGGTGTTTGCGCCAGGGTAATCAAAATCCATTATGAGTAATCAAAATTTTCCTAATTTTTAGTGAAAAAAATTTTTTTTCGTATTATTTTTTATACATATATTTATTTTTTACCCGTCTTATCGATTAAAAATCATTTATTATTATTAATTCGAGTGACTTGCCTGAGTGTTTTTTGAAAACTACAAATTTTATCAATATGAACAATATATAATATGAATATCTTAATCGTCTCGCAAACAAAGCCCAAAAAGTGCCAATTTCTGCAATCAAAATACTGATTAGTACTATATGAAGGTATGGACTTACTGTAAAATTATAATAAAACTCGATTTTCTTGCATATATTGTTTTGATTTTAATTTCCTTATCGTTCTTTATTGATTCCCTTAGCCAAAAAAATTAAAATGCTATACTTTGGATACCATGATACCTGTTCGTTAAATGTGCTTAAAATTAAGTTAAATTTTTATTACATTGTTACTTATAAAAATATGTGTAAATAAATTTCGCCAAGGGGTTGATAAACTGAATATGCCGAATCTTAAGATTCACCCCTAAAAGGTCCTTTACCCATTGATAATTGACGATATAATAGTTTAGTTAATTCGCGTAAGAATATTCCTCACAAAAATGCGCTTACCTTTGTGCTTTAACTTTTTTAATTCTGAACGTTTTTGGTCTGCAGAATGTCAAAATATTTAGGATCGTCCTAACCATTATATGAGATTTAATAGACTAATAGACTTCAAATACAAAATATTCAGGATCGTCCCAACCATTATATCACTATATCACTTTACACACTCACATTATATCACTTTCGATAGATGACAAATCCTCACTAAAGAGCAAAATACAAAAAATTACCAGTTTTTTATCATATTCTTGTGTTGTCCGAATTTGAGCTACAGAAATTTTTTAAATCTCCAGTACATCGGGAAGTTAGTTTAAAATCAATTAAGTACTAAATTCCAACCAAAACGTAAGAACAAAAGTGAAAGTGACTTAAAAAAATGGGGTAAAATGATTTTAATATTCATTAAAAAAATCTCGCTTGTCTAATTTTATTGTACCGTACATTTCGGCTTTTTTGTCTTTACAGCGTAAACAATCTACCCAACTACACTATTACTTACTTAAAAATCTCCACTGTGACTCATTTCTGGGTTCAGCTTTCACGTCGTTCTTATCAATGAGCCCTTTTTCCGTACTTGGATCTGGAAATCAGAAAAACTAAACATTTTAATTTCAACACAAAAATAAAATTGTTAAGCTCAAAAGTGACAATACCCTTGTGCTATATTGAGATTTTCAATTAAGTGTGTTTTGCTATTACTTAACTATGGGTTTAGTTATTTTTTGAGACGGACTGAAGGGTGCATTTACTTGATATTTTGACGGCATATTATTACTAATAAATCGTGTAGTGGCGGTGTAAGAATATCCAGTACACCATATTATCCCGTGGGCGTCATAAGAGGCAACAGAAGGAAACTGGAACAGGAAATGTGCAGCAGCGTCTTCTTGATAACAACTTAAAATAGTAAAAATCTGCGGTCGACAACTCGCTTGCCAAGAGTGGAAACTATGGCAAAAACCCCCCTATGAGGTAATATATGCGGGAGGCCTATATTCAACAGTGGACTTTTATAGGCTGTAATGGATGTAATGGATGGACTATTAGAAATAATAAATAAAGATGAAAATGAAAATTAAAAATGTTTATTTAAAGCTAATGTGATACAGATAAGATAATGAAATGGAAGTACAGTAGCCTTATTTCTCTAATATATAATTATAAACTATGATATTCTCACACCAACTAAGCTGGAGTGTATAAACACGTGTGTATAGTTCTGTAGTCCTCACACTAGGCATGCCTGTGTCGTGAGGACCGGAAAGATTTTTTTATCACACGTGACTTTCATAAATTGACAGTGGGTCGACGTTCGATTATCAGATTACGTAAGTTTCGTTTAAATAAAATAAATTGAAACAAATTAATAAGTTAATACAAATATTAATTTATTAATTTGTTTATTATTATTTATTTTTATTAATTTATTTTCAATTAGCTGCAATACCTCTAACAAACATATTGTTTATTTTTTTAAAGTATTATAATCGAGACAGTGTCGGAGGTCTTGGCTAAGTCTAAGAAAACGCCAATATAGCACTATTTAGTGTCAAGTATTGATAATATCGTAGATTATATGTATAAATTATAATAAAAAATAATAAAATTTAGACAAAGTCATCATATAGTGTCAAAGAGGTACAATGGAAAAGTAATCATAAACATTAAATTAAACAAATGTAAACCGTGTGACGTACATCCAGTGACGTAACTTTGTTCAATGTTTGTGCTTACGCAGGTCCAAGGCAGCAAGCCCTTTTTTACTGGTGTGCCAATAATTTCACTGTGGACTACAGTTCAATCTGAGTGAAGCGTGTGCCTTACCCATATATTTTTTTTATAATTTTTTTGGAGAGTAAAGCTTTGTATCGGGTAATTGTACATACATTTTATAAGCATTTTTTCAAGGGTGAAGAGTTGGTAATAGGAAATTGACTGATTCGAGTGAAAATGTGGGCAAATTAATGTTCTTTAACCTGTATGAGCCCATTCCTCGTTATCTAAGTTCTTTATGTTTGATTTACCTTCTTTACCAACAGTTCTAGTGATTATTCGTTATTCCAATAGAAACCCAAAAAGTACTAATATACGAGTACTAAGCAAAAATAACGGTAATGGGTCCTACCCAAGGAGATCATGTCTTATAATAATTATAACAAAAGGTCTATAACTAATCTTTAGAATGAACCTTCAAAGAGATCAATATTAATTATTCTGGTCAAGTATTTATTATATTTAATATTATTATACAGCAGCTGACAGCATTATAGAGGGGAGGGAGAACGTTACGCTGTATAATTGCAGTGTAAGACTATCCTCTACCCCATATCATCCCGTAAAACTGAAGCAGGAGATGGGCAGTATCAACTAAAAATAAAAAACGACTCAACGCAGTGCTGTTTCCAATCCACCTGCCAAGCATGGAAACTACGACACATATCCTCCTAACGCAAGTTATGTTGTGACATTTTAAGTATATTTCAATCAGGATTCCGGCCCGGTCATAGTACAACAGCCGCTCTTCTTCAGGTAACTGACGATATCCGTCGTGCTATAGATCAAAAACAATTAACAGTACTCGTTTTATTAGATTTTAGTAGTGCCTTTAATTCTGTTGACTTTGATATCCTCTTAAAAATTCTCCAGTCTATTAATGTTTTACTAAAGGTAAAATATTAATAGACTGGAGAAAAAATGGCTAAAGGCCATTTTTTCGATTTGATTCCTATCGTCAGGGTCACTCACAATGTATCCGCTCCAGTAACACTTATTCCAACTGGTGTAACTTCCAACTTTATGCAGATAATTTGCAGGTTTACCACCATTTTATTGCATCTGTGGTTAAATTGGCGATAGAAGCACTGAATGATGACTTGGAGGGAATTATTCGTTAGTCCAGATCCCATGGTTCAACCAAATAAGTCTCAAGCGACAATAGTAAGTAGCAGATGTACTAGTAGCATAATTGATAAATCTACCCTGTCAGATATGATTATAAATGGCACATCATTTACTTATTCAGCATCTGCGAAGAACTCGCGCTTAATTATTAACAATAGGTTATAATGGAGTCTTCATATAACGGACTAAAGCAGAAAAGTTTATTATGCTTTCCACTCGTTACAACGACTTCAAAGTTTTTTACTCATATCAACTAAAATCTCTCTTGTTCAAACTCATTTTGCCTATCTTAGATGAAACTGATGTTTATTTGTTGGATGCCACAGTGAAGCAATTAAAAACTTGAGCGATTGCAAAACCTTTGCATTTGGTATGTTTTCGGACTCAGAAAGTTTGATTACGTCTCTAAATATAGAAAGCACCTCAAGTGGCACCCGATCCAATTTCGCAGGAACACTCGTATCCTTTGTCTCTTTTTTAACATCCTACACCGAATAAAACTAAATTTACGGATTCTATCGCGTTTATTTAACTGATTTTACTTATTTTTAATTCCCGACGTTTCGGGTGCTTTACAGCACCCATGGTTACGGGGGGGACTGAGATGTTTGACGTCCCAATGTCATTGTTAGCCCGGCTACCTTCAGTTTTTAAATATTAATTTTTGGTCCGATTTATGCAAAACGAACTTACTATGAAGTCTTGCAGTGGTATGCTTGGGTTTGGGTTTAGTTTTGTTAAATATAGGATCCCAAGCAGATGGCAGCACCCAACCATCTTCTCTATTGAAATTAGGATGTTTTTTTAATTTCAATAGCATGGTTTATCAAATCTGATGTAATGGTGGGGACGATCTTGACCATGATCACAGACTGCAGACTTCTCGGAGCGTCGGTGCTTCACGTCAGCTCTATGTTGTTTCACGCGGGTTTTTATGGATCTTTTTGTTTGACCTATGTTGACAAAATTTAAGAAATCCTTATCCTACACCGTCCAAATTTCCCTTTATACCTTCGAAATCGACTTAACTTTCCTAGATCTCCAGATGCCGTTTGTAGATCTCACCCAACAACCCTCTTAAAATTCTCATCCTTTAAAGCACATTCATATTACTGCTCATTCTCCGTACATGCAGTAAGACTCTGGAATTCACTTTCTCCTTCCATCACAGAAATCAAAACAGTGACATTGTTCAAATTTATTTATATATTTATTTTATCCCTATATGTGTTGAACTGGTATAATAACAAAGTGCACATCTTATGATCATTTATTAATAACATGGCCTACTAGAAGAAATTTCATTGAGATAAGTAGAGCCCTTGTACAAACTTTTCATCTTGAGGTGTCCTCTACCTTCCTTGAGTGTATACATAAATTGTTAAATAAATAAATAAGATGCATAGAAAAGCAACGTTTCATCGCAAGACCATTGGATCAAGCCAATCGGAAAGAACTTGATCGCCAACCATTCGGACTGCTCTCCGTTGGTTACGGTCGAGTGGAAGAAGCTGATACCGGGCTGTCCTACCCCAGAGATTAGAACAGTGTTCCATATGAGGCTGAACCTGCGCTTTGTTAAGCTGTAATCGGTGGACTGGCGTGGAATACCGTCTCGATCTACTGTTATATAAGTTGTTTATTTGATGCATAACTTTAACCTAACGGTTAAAGTTAATGACCTGTTGATTAAAAATAAAAATTGCTCTAAGTTATTTATGTGTTGATTATTTTTGTGACAGGTGATAATTATGGACGTCGGTCGACGCTTTTTTATTTAAATGTTTCTGAGTGCTGAATTTACGGAATTTTTATTTAAAATCTACGCTGAAGAAAGCAAAAATATATTCAATTTAATTATAAGTACAAAGAAACTGGAAATTTTTTCTTATAGTCTCTTAGAATAGGACTATTTTCTTATGACTCCTCTGGTGGGTCAATAGTAATAGACTAAGCTGCTCAGTCTGAAATTAGGGAATAAATCATTTAAATATACGAGAAAAATATTCCCGTCATCGTCATCATTTCTAGTATAAATTTTATTACATTTGATTAGTATATAAATTAAGGATTTATTTTAAAGGGCGTGTTTTATTCAATGCTTCCGCTTACCGTTCGCCGTTTCCGATACTGTTAAACACAGGTCTTCCTCATAGATTTCCTCGTGGGGGGGATTTTACCACAGTTACCTCACTTGGCAGGCGGGTTGGCAACTGCAGTTTTTTATTTTTAGTTATGATTAGTAAAAAGCTGTTGTCCATCTCTCCTTTTATCCCCTTTGTCTCCTGTTTCAGCACCCATAAGACGATGTGGGTTATAAGTGATTACGATCAACGTATCATGAATAAATTTCGATGTTATGTCGTTCAAACGAAGAATTTATTACAGCCTAAAGAACTCAACATGGGAGAGTCCATAGATTGTCTCATAGCGAGATTTTGACAAAGTTCCAACGGCTGCAACTTAAAGGACGATATGGAGTTGTGGATATTCATACACCGTCACGTTTTCGTTACGTTTTTCAACTACAGTGTGTAATTTATTGAAATAGTTTACCATTTTCCCCTTCAAGCATCTTGTCTATTCTAGGATCCATTTGTAGCTTAATATTTGTTATCTCCATTTCAACCTCTTTAGAAGTCACTGCTGCGCGTCTGTAGAATGCTATTGACCTCGCTGCCTCCTGTAATAAAATATTACGTTTTGTTTAATTAAGTATTAAATACTCTGTATCACAGATTAACGCGTTTATTTTGGTTTAAATTATATTTGCAATTTATTCATATTTTAAATTAACAGTATTTGGACGTTAAAGGAAACTTTTTAATTTATTTAATAATACAAAATGATGACTATATCTATGAAATTAAATGATATTATTAGACGTGTACCACGATGTGTTGGCGTAGAAGAATTCGTAATTCCTTATCGTTCCCTATTATATTGTGACTGCAGCAAGAATGAGATAGCTTGACGGTGGAAGTACCACGCTCTTATAAAATGAATAAATGAATGAATGAATATACTTTATTGTACACCACAAACAAATTTACAAAGAACATAACAAAGAGCAGATTACATGTACAATTTGGCAGCCTTATCGCTACATAGCGATCTCTTCATATTATAAAATGTCATATTATAAAATAAATTATAAAATATCAGCGTAATAAAGCAGCTTAATGCTGATATGCAACTTAAAGGACGATATATGTTTAAGAAAAGTACAGGGGACGCTTTTTATTGATAACGAAGCGTTCCAATTTAGTCCTCAGGGGCGACAACGCATCTGCATTTGATTCTTATTCGTGGATAAATGTAACTATCTACAGGCTAAAGCATTCCCTTCTAATGCTAATGGAAAGCAGAATTAGGCTCAGTGTTCACTTCACTCCACCTATAGTGACGTCAAATAGAGACACAAAGGCTATTAAACAAAAGAAACAGAAGATAGAGTTCTCCTCAATGGTAATACTGCAATACTCGTCGCGATATATGTAAGTGATCTATGGAACATTGCGTAGTGTCGCTTATTACCTTTTTAAGCTCTTCCCCTCCCTTTTCTACTCTGGTCATTTCATCTGAGTATTCAGGGGTGATAACGTATCTTTTAATTTAAATAAGGGTGAAAAAGAAGCACGTTTTCCAAGTGATGATAAGTGGATGCTGTGACGCTTATAAATCTATATCTATCCTCAATCAAGAATAAAAATACAGATTCATTGTCATCCCTGCAGGCTCAAAGGGAATGTTTTTGATAAAAACTACTTTTACGGATTTTATCGCGTTTTATTTATTTTTAATACCCGACGTTTCGGTTGCTTTCCAGCACCCACGGTCACGGGGGACTGAGGTGACTGACGTCCCGATGTCAAAGTTAACCCGGAGTACCTTCAGCTTTTTAATTATTATCTTTGGTCCGATCTACGCAGAATGAACTAACTGTGTTTTGAAGTCTTGCAGTGGTATGCTTGGGTTTAGTTTTAATTAAAAACAAACCCAGCCAAAAAAAAAACAAACCCAGCCTCATTATTTAAATTGCCAAATTATGATGTTTTTTAATTTCAATAGCCTCACGTATCATCCTTGGTAAAAATCGATGTTCTTTCGCGAGGGTTTGTGGTCTATCAAATCTGATGTAATGGTTGGGGCCATCTAGGATATGATCGCAAACTGCAAACTTCCCGGAAAGTTGATGCTTCACGTCAGCTATGTGCTCTTTTACGCGGGTTCTAATTGATCTCTTTGTTTGCCCTATATATGAGAGACCACAATCACAATCAAGCTTGTACACTCCTGCATCTTGTAAAGGAATATGACAATTGACGGATGGTAAGAACTGACTAATCTTCTTCGGCGGCTTGTAGAATGTTCTAATAGAAGCTCGCTTAAAACTTACTTAGGACTTATAATAGATAGTCGACTCAACTGGAAACATCATATTGAGAATGTGTGTAATAGACTTCGAAGCATATTAGCAAAATTCTTCATAATTAAGTATAAAGTATTCTGCTACAATTATATAAATCACTAGCCGAATCTAAAATTTCATATGGCTTGTCTAGTTATGGGCGAACTTACAAATCACATTTAGATAACATTTATTCATTGCAACTACGCATCTTAAAAACTATAGTCCCAGACCAAGTAAAAAACTTACACAGGGATTCCGATTACCATAACCTATTCGATTACTGCAAAATTATACCGGTGTATAAAAAAGTAGAATATATTCTCTTAAATGAAGAATTTTTTAACGAAGATTTAAAAAAAATATGGCATTTCTAACTAATCTAAAACCCGCAGTGCGGCCAAATCAAAATTAGATAAACCTAATTATAATAATTTATACGGAAAACATACTTTAGAATTCATGGTTTCGAATTTAAAATTAAAAATTAAAATTAAAAATGTTTTATTTCAGTAAATCATTTTACAGCTATTTGCCAAGGCCTCCCAGAAAGTAATCATAAGATACTTGTGTTGGGAGAGTCTCGCTCTTCCTACGTAATCGTATGAACTTAGATTTTCATCAAAATATAAACATTTTAAACTTAATATTACAGTTATTCATGCATTTAAAATGAAAGAAAGAAGCTTAAGAGAAATTAATTAATCATTTACCAATATCTTTTCAAAATGAAATTAATCATAAAAAATATTAAACACAAATAAAAAAAAACTATTATACGAACTGTATAATATATCAGACTTCAGACTTAAAAAATAATAAAATTAAATACTATAATCCCCACTAACTATATTTCCTATATTTACCTATATGATATACAACCTAAGAATATCTCATTATATTCGTTTACTATTAAATATTAAGTAACTAACTAATTGATAACCCCTGTATACGCAACGCACGAACGACCGATTTTTGACGCGGTGAAGTGGACGGTGGCAAGGCTCACACCTTTCTTGTTCACTAAGAGGTAATTACGTATGTATTGCCGATTTACCGCGTGTTGACCGTGCCAATTGCTGTTTAGTGTTTAATAGTGTTGCATTAAACATATTTTGTAGATTAAGGTGTAGCTCATATTTAAAAAAAATATGTCGGCGGTTTGTGGTATACGGTAAAGTTTTTCATTAAGCTTATGTTGTACCATATGATATCCTCTTTATCATGTATAATATGTTAAATAAATAAATAGATAAATAAGATGTAGCCAATCTTGTCTGTGACAATGTGTGGGAATGTTTTTCCTTGCCTTTCAGTAAAAATGGTCTCAGTTTCTCGATTTTCTCGGTTCTACACTCACCATACGAAACACAACAACGTTAAGCTGCTATTCTATTCTGTGAGAGTGTGATCCTTCTCCGGTCGAGCTGATCCATTGTGCTACGGTATGGCTCTATCAAGTATATTTTAATGCTACTATAATTCTTTATTTTTGCCAGATGTGTCTATGGGCCACAGCAACCATTTAAAGTGACTTATTACTCGTTCGATAACATTTTTAAATAAAATAAATTATAAATATTGACGTACCTTTTCCTGTCCAATTAGCAAGAGATACACTGGTGATTCTTTCAAAAAAGTGAGCATAATCATGTACAATACAGCAAGCGCCATATGCACATAAGCTACTTGGTGGTAAGTTAGGTGTCCTCCAATCGCATAAGAAAACAATAGACCGACGAAATAACCAGACGCAGTGGTGGAGGTCAGCCCCCCTCTAATTGAATCTTGACATATTTCAGATATGTAAACCGCAGAAATCGCCTGGCCTGCGGCTCCAAGTCCTGCAAGCCCAACAGCAGCAATAACTAGCGCCGGGCTTCTTGTTATGGATATTATGGCCCAACTAAGCTGGAAAAAAATAATTTTATTTACAAGACGAACTTAATTTACATAGTTTACAAGGCCATGGAGTGAATAAATTCTAGTCTTGTTACTTAAAATAGCAGAAATCTGCAGCATTGATAAGTCGTCGTATATCAGGTGATAAGCGCACGCCAAGCATTTATACAAGAGGGGGCAATCGAGCAGGTGGCTCACCTGTTGGTAAGTGTCGACCGCCACCAACGAACAACTGCATTACCAAGGGAAATGCAGGAGCGTTGCCACCCTTTTAAAAAAGGAGTAAGCTCGTATCTTGAAGGTCCCTAAGTCATATTAGTCTGGAAAAACCACCGATGGTAAACGATTCTACAAAGTAGTATTGCGACGAAGAAAAGTCCTAGTAAATCGCACAGTAGAGGAGAGCCAAGCATCCAGATGAATCCAGGTGAATGATAACGTAAGTTTTCTCGTTGGTTATATTTGGCGACTAGAATTAATCCGAACAATTCTTCAGAGCACTCCCCGTGGTAAATTCGATAAACGTGCCAGCTCGAAACTGCGCAGACTGAAACTATTTTGGCGGTCACTAGTCAGCTGGTGATCCACAAGGTACCTCACTAGCTGGCCGTTAATAATTGCTTGCATTATTTTGCAGAACAAGGAGGTGATAGCGATAGACCTGTGGCTGGACGGATCTGAGCGGTGAGATTGGGACCTAGAGAGTAGGAGTACCAAAAAAGACGTTTTAAAACCTATGACAACTCCTGTACATACCAGCCTACATATATTTTGGTATAATCAGTTATATCAAACTATATGCTAAGGCAAAGTCATACACAAATCTTCCTGCATAATCGGTTAAACTGAAATCAAGCTATTCAACTTGGTGGCCGTCAAAATCACCTAGGATCACGATCTCTGCGTATAGAACCTGGAACTGGACCACAAAGGAGTGTTTTAATTTATACCCCGAGTAGGAGTTATATGAAATATCAGTCGCAGAGGAAACATACGACTCGGTTAGAAAGGTAATGGATGGTGTTAAGATTCCAATGAAGTCCCCTTATGTTGCAGAAATTATTACGGATAGCGTGGCAGGGGTCGCCTTTGTCATATTGCTCTGCTTGCCACGAGCAGTTTTAGTCTGAAGCGGAATTTTTCCCCCAAGTCGGCTATTACGGCACTTTAAAGCCACCTTTACGGTGTGCAGTTCGATATAATGTTAGGCTTTTCAAGCCAAGAATATCTAATTCAGAGCATTAGCATTCACATAATTGTCCTTTAATTATATACATTATATTGCTGCCACTAGAACGTGCTCAGATAGCAGTTCTAAAGGTAGCCACTTTCCGTCCTTTCATACACATCAACTTTACTTGGCATGTAGTGTACTAACTGTTCGTCAGTTGTTTATCCTAAACATCATATTAAAACAGCGTACCAAACCTCCAATTAACTTAAAATCCATAGACAGGAGAAGAATGGACTTAGTTTGTGTAAACCCTCAAACCAAACACGCATTTGTGAACAGATTTTACACAGTTTTAGGACCATTTCTATATAACAAGCTCAACAAGTCGCTAAAAATATATAGTGTAAGCTATATGAAATGAAATATAATTCTAAGGGAATTTCTGAATAACTTAAATTACGAAGGCACAGAGAAGTTGTTAGAAATTCTCAAATAGTTTTGTATTAATTGTGGGTTACAAATAATTGCTATTTAATTATTTTATTCATTTTATAATATAGTTTAATTATTTAAATTATCTTGTGTCCTACATTATTAAGCCCATAGTGTAAGTAATGGTCTGAAACACAGGTACTCAACGTAGTTCAGGGCGGTAGCTAATATTATAAACTTGAGTTTTCAATTTTTCTTTTGTAGATTCCACATTATTAAGCTACACATAGTTTTAATTTTTATTGCATGTTATTTTTATTATATTTAGGCTTATTGTTACTTTCTTCAATTGTTATCATATGTGCTTCTGTACATAAACACATGCTATTTAAAATGAAAAAAAAAAAACTGAAAAAATTAACTTAAATGTAGTACGGTGTAAGAGTATTTGCTACCCCATATAGGAAGAAACAAAGAAAAAAAAACTTATTTGACACCACAGAGAAAAAATAACACAAAATATTAAAAGAAAACAAGATTTGTGTGATGTCAAATTAGGTCCCTATTTCAGCTAACTGCTGCTGTACTAAATGAGAGCAGTGCTGATTTTCAAATAGAGGCTATTATTAATTTCACGGACATATACATCATACATTTCTAAAAGCTAAAAATTAAACAAAAACGTTCAGAGAATTGAGTTATTATTTGGAAATAATAATACTTGTTGTATAAGCGAACACAAATATCCAGTTACGTATTACATATATATCTGTACATATTATATACATACCCATGTACATATAAATGATAAAGTGCTCAACAGCTCAACAACACGAAGTTTATCATCTAATCTTAATAAAATAAAAATCTGAATTTAATTGAAGACTTTACATGATTGTTAAAAAATTTACCACTATAAAAAAATAAACAGTTTTTTTTTATAGAAGAAGGGGCAAACGAGCATGCGGCTCACCTGATGTTAAGTGACTACCGCCACCCATGATCAACCGCAACACCAGGAGAATTGCGGGTGCGTTGCCGGCCCTTTAGAAAGGAGTAAGCTCTTTTCTTGAAGGTCCCCAGGTCGTATCGGTCCGGAAAAATCGCCGGTGGTAAACTATTCCACAGAGAGGTTGTACGTGGAAGAAAACTCCTTGTGAAACGTACGGTGGTGGACCGCCAAGCATCCAGATGGTGTGGATGGTATCGGGACGTTTGACGTTCACGAAATTTGGCGGCTGGGATTAATCCGAACAATTCTTCAGAGCACTCCCCGTGATAGATGCGATAAAATACGCAAAGAGATGCAACATCTCTTCGCAGCGCCAGTGAATCGAGCCGATCGGAAAGCACTCTGTCGTCGACGATTCGAGCCGCTCTGCGCTGGATGCGGTCAAGTGGAAGAAGCTGGTACTGGGGAGCCCCAGCCCAGAGATGGGAACAGTATTCCATGTGCGGCCGAACCTGCGCCTTATAAAGTTGCAGGCGGTGTGCCGGCATGAAATACTGTCCCGCTCTGCTGAGCACGCCAAGCTTTTTAGAGTCCAATTTGACCTTCCCTTCCAAGTGACCACGAAACTGTACGCCACTCGATATGTCGACGCCGAGGATTCCGATACTGGCTAAGGCAACAAGGGGAGTGCCTTGAAACTGAGGGGATACGACAAAGGGGTTCTTTTTAGCGGTTAACGCGCAAACTTGTGTCTTCTGGGGGTTAAACTGGACTAGATTTAGTCGCCCCCAATCCGAGACTCTGTCCAGCAGTGACTCGACTTCAGACACAAGTTTGTCCCTGCAATCGGAGACGTTTTCCCGAGAAATGTTGGCTCGGCCGGTGTAAAGAGCATCACCAGTGCTGTCATCTGCATAGCAATGAATGTTACGGTATGCAACATGTCATTGATATGCAGAAGAAACAGCGTTGGCGATAGCACGCAGCCCTGTGGAACACCAGCATTAATAGGCTTGCAATCGGAGCTTGCACCGTCTACAACGACCTTGATGCTCCGATCTGCAAAAAAGCTGGTGATCCAATCGCACAATTTCTCGGGAAGCCCATAGAAAGGGAGCTTCGAAAGAAGCGCTTTGTACCAAAC
The DNA here is from genome assembly GCA_907164705.1 of Parnassius apollo. NCBI lineage: Eukaryota > Metazoa > Arthropoda > Insecta > Lepidoptera > Papilionidae > Parnassius > Parnassius apollo. The sequence goes on from CAJQZP010001576.1 coordinate 596,653, forward strand.
CCGATCGAAGGCCTTCGCAATGTCCAAACTAACGGCCAATGCCTCCCCCTTGAACTCTACTGCCTCCGCCCATCTGTGAGTTAGGTAGACCAGAAGATCACCAGCTGACCTACCACGGCGAAAACCGTATTGGCGATCACTAATCAGCTGGTGATCTTCAAAGTACCTCATGAGCTGGCAGTTTACAATGGACTCCATTGTTTTGGAGAACAAGGAGGTGATGGCGATTGGCCGGTAGTTGGACGGGTCAGAACGGTCGCCTTTTTTAGGGATCGGGTGGACGTAAGCCGTCTTCCATGATTTTGGGACTACGCCTAGGGAGTAGGAGTACCGGAAAAGATGCGTTAAAACCGGTGCCAACTCAGTCAGTGTCCACTCGACTTGTGGATGTCCAGGGAGAGGAGTGCTTTGCGAACCGAGCGCTGTGTGAAGTGCACTTCCGGCATGGAGCACTCACACCGCGGGATGGTCGGCGGAGTACTCCCCCGTCATCGAGAGTCGAGTTAGACGCAAAGAAAGATCCTAGAAGATCGGTTTTCTCCTTTGCGGTATGGGCCAGTGAGTCGTCCTCCCTGTGCAGAGATGGAAGAGATGGCTGACAGAAATTCCCCTGGACAGCCTTGGCGAGAGACCAGAATGCACGGGTTCCAGAAGGAAGGCGAACTAGTTTCTCGCCAATTCTGCCTATGTGCTCTGACTTTGCCTTGGCAATGACTCTTTTGAAGGACCTAGAGGCGGAATTATACTTCTTTTTTAGAGCGCTGGTGTTTACATCCCGGGACGCTGATGCATCAGCCCAGGCTTGGTAACACTCCTGCTTATAGCATGATGCTATTTTACAGGAGCGACCAAACCATGGCTGAGACTTACCTCCAATGGGCACCACAGAGGAAGGAATAAAAAGTTCCATACCCTGAAGTACCACATCAGCGACAGAATCCGCAACAACGTTGGGATCATCCGGCGAGAAGCAAACCCGCCCCCAAGGGTAGGATGCAAAGAAAGACCGCATCCCATCCCAATCGGCTGACCTATAGTGCCAAACACGGCGGCAGCCTGCAGAATGCAACCGCGATTTCAGCGTGAGTGGCACCACACTCCGGATAAGACAATGGTCCGAGGAGCCTAAAGGGGGCGTCGACGGATATCTGATATCCGTCCGGGTGAGAGGTCAGCAGAAGGTCTAACAGGGAAGGTGCATGATCCTCCACATCTGGAATCCGCGTAGGCGAAGTAACCAATTGTGTCAGACCATATGCCAAGGCAAAATCATGAACAGATCTCCCCGCATGATCGGTTAAACGTGAACCAAGCCATTCGGCGTGATGGGCGTTAAAGTCGCCGAGGATCACGATCTCTGCGGAGGGGATCTGCTGTAGCAACGAATCTGCAGCCATTTGGACGTGGTCGAATAGTCGGTCTGTTTCGGCATTACCGCTATGGGACCTATAGAGGCACCCGTAGACGCGCGGATGGTCGTCGCTGTCTACGCGTAGCCAAAGGATGGACAGGTCCGAACCTTCAAGTCTGCCGAGGCGTCGAGAGCAGATGTCCTCTCTGACGTAAACGCAAACTCCAGCCCGAGGCACAAAGGAGTGTTCCAGTTTGTACCCCGGGTAGGAGAGATACGAGACATCAGCCGGAGAGGACACCTGCGTCTCGGTCAGAAAGAGCAGAGCCGGCCTCGCCGTCACGAGATGGTAGTGGACGACGTTTAGGTTAGAGTGAAGTCCCCTGATATTGCAGAAATTCACGGACAGCGTGGCAGGGGTCGCCTTGGTCTTGTTGCTCCGTTTGCCCCGAGCAGTTGTGGTCTTGAGCGAAATTTTGCCCCCCCCCCCCAGAATACGCGGGGCAGCCTGAGCACCCACGCTCAGAAGTGGAGAAACATGGTCGTGGATGCTCAGCGAGGGATTCTCCAGGGGTGCTGGTACCCTCCTGGGGTAGTCGATCATTATTTAATTCCGCTACCATGTTGATGGGGGGGGGGGGGATTTGGGCCTCCGGCCACCTGCACTCACCAGACGAAACGCGGAAGCAGAGCTTCCACTTCACGCCGGTATTCTGTGAGGTCGTGGTACCACCCCGGTTTGAGCCGGCCCATACGTGCAACAGCAAAGCTGCCGCGTGGCTCTACCACTGTTAAATGAAAATTAGAGGGGAGATAAAATAAAATAAAAAGCAGTGAGTCTTATTTTTTTATCTTAAATTTTCGCCATTAAATGGAGGATATTAGATAACCTTACATTGCGCAGGTAAAAATAAAAATAAACAAAGAAAAAAGATGTTAATTTTAAAATTACGAGGGATTTTGGTCTCGTTTCAAAAATAATGACAGTTTTCTTTTAATGTTCCTTCCTATAGTTTTAAAGAACGTATTGATTGCAGTAGATCGTTCCAGTAGTGAGAAGCTGCACACCTGTAGAACCCTCTAAACTTAATTCTTTTATGTTACGGAATAACAAAGACGTTAGTACATTTACGTTTCGGATATTTTGATTGTTCGCAAATCCACACTAATTTGTCATATAAGTAACGAAGAGTTTTTAATGTATTTTAATAGAGTTTTCAACGAGAACACATTTATAATAGGCCTGCATTATTTAGAAAAGAAGTAACACGCGTACGAGGTGATATGTGAAAGCAGAAACTCACACATGCATTCTGTACACGCTGTATAAGCCTCTGAATGCAACTTAATAGAAATGATCCACACATTACGTCATATAGTCTTATCCTTATTTGCTTTGTTAGGAATGATCTGACCTTATATAAGATTTTTAAAATATAAAAACAGTTTCGTACACTTTCTGTGACATGTGCTTCGAAACGCAGGTGGTGGTCAAGCTTAACCCCAAGGCTTCTAGACTCGGAGATTTGATCAATTGGTTTGTTTCCAATTTTTAAACTCATTGCGACATTTACAATCATATTTTTATCCCTATTAAATTAAACTTAATTTGTCAGGATTTAGAACCAATGAATTTAACGTTGACCAAGCGGAAATAGCCTCTAAATTGCAAATATAATCGTATATATTTATTAATAGCTTGAAGAAAGCCCAATGGCGATGGTATAGAGAAAAGGTACATTTGCAGGTTATTAGCATATAGGTGGTAATGATAGTGATTCAATTTCTACTATGCATTCAGAGATGCGTGTACCGTGCTCTGGCCTTAGAATATCAGAGAACTTTTAGATCAGATGAGGTAAAAAAAATCACAATTATTTAAGAAACAGAACCATAACACTCACACAGCAAAATCATGTAGGTACTATTTCACTCTTCTTCTTAACAAAACCCAGTGGTCCCCTTTGAGTGCGTTATCAGAATCAGTATTCTAACGTATAGAAATATCTTTACTTCAGAAAACTTGACATAAAAATGATCGAATTAAATTTTAATTAAACAATATTTGTAAATTTTATGTCTATTGATTTCTTCTGTCTGGAATTATCAAGAGCGAAACAACAAGCAACGGTGGCCAGCGGCGGCGTACATCAAAGACGGGGCGCGTACCTACACTAACTGCACCAAGGTCGTGACCTCGTCACATGACATCTTATATCACATGATATCTATATTACATATAAAATTCAATTTCTGCCCGCAAGTCTCGCTAAAACTCCAAAACAGGTCCAACGATTTTGATAAGTTTTTTGTGTATTTAATTGGGTTCCTGGATCATTTAAAAACTCAATTGGAATCTGATAGGTGGCGCTGTTGTAGAGATCCAGAAATTACCTGTCCAAAACTGAGACGGATCGCTATTATAGAATATTAACAGGCCGAAACAAACTTAATTTTTATTTTCTCGAACTAGAAATTTGAGCAACCTTTGTTGTACGTATACCGTCCGTGACGTCAATCAATCACGTCATATAGTCCCATGGGTGTCATAAGAGGCAATAAAGGGGAATAAAACAGGAGAAAGCAAAATATGGGATGGGAAAATAATAAGAAATTACGGTTTATAATCCGCCTCTCATGCGCATAAAATAATTATGTCTTACCCTGTTCCCTCCCTCAATTTCTTGCACTATTACTGTCACCACTAATCCCAACAACACTACCGCTAACATTACTACTCTAGGAAATTCCCCGCCGATAATACAACACGTGTGTTGCCTCAAAACGACGTCAACTATGGCAAAGGTCCAAAATCAGGTAATCTGTTGTGCAGGCCTATGTTGAGAAATAGACTTTTGATAGACTGTAAAGATGATGATGATGAACTAAATACTTATTTCAGTCAGCATGGTTGTTTTCGAATCGAAATTCAAAGTTTGATCTCTTGACTGATGAGTGGCGCAGAAGCTTTTCAATGAGTTACAACGCTAAGGTCGACAAATAATTGTTGCTGTTGGATGTTTGTGCTTGCAAAATTTACGTACGTAAAGCTCCCACGATATAGGAAAAAATCCTAGTGAAGGTATACGTTTTTTGTTTATTGGTCACGCCTGCGCTTTCCGATCAAAGGGATTTTATATTTATAATTTATTTATGAGATTCAGAAAAATAATGTTTTGTGTAAATAATATATTTCAAATGAATATTTGATAATATATTTATACGTTCGTTTGTCTGAAGTGACTACACGAAATAACGATATATTGTTTATGGCCGAATACATCAAGATGTATTGTATTTTGCAATAGTAAGGTCAGCGAAAACTTTAAAGAGTACTGCTGACATACATTATTTATGTATAGAATATGAATTAATTTATGAAAACTATTACTCTGATTTCGAACCTTTAAATCTTGGTTGTGTTTACAAATACTGCAGAATATTACGTCAAAATCGTCAACAACGTCAAAATAACGAGATCAATGTCCATTACACTTCATCTAATACCAAGAAAACAACTAATGGCGCGTTTTTATCGGGATTCTTGAGCGTTTTATATTTGAGTTTGTCATCAGAGAAGCTTTGAAACCGTCAAGTGTAAGTTTTTATAGTTATAGTCATTTCGAGATGCAACGCCTGTTGATTCATCGTACACAATATTAATATTAGATTACTTCAAGGCGATAAACAACGCTTATGAACTAGGTTTGCTTTTTAAATTTTTTAATGAATACTAACGCTCCGATACATTCACAGCCGAATTTCCTACAGTGTTAAAATTGTACTGTAGTAATATCTCAAATGATACAAATTTTTCAATGTACAATTTTCATAGTAACGTACCAGTGTTTAAAAGAATTCTCAGAGGTGTGAGGATGCAACGTGCTAAAGCATTGTCATGCACTATTAAAAATATTCTTACGAATTTTAAAAAGAGTTGGAAAAAATGATTAACATTTGCGTATACCCATTTTCATTTTAATAAAAAAATAAATAAATCAATTACGTCTCAACTAAAAGAGAAATCTTTACAAAATTTAAATAACCCGATTAATACTCACTGATCTCGAACTTGTCGTACATTTGATTTAAAAATAGTAGTTGAATCGAAAGTAATGGATGGTGACTTAAAAAATGCATCCCCTATTCTATTCTCAGACGACATCCTCACTCTTCGTAATGTCGAAACTCTTGAAGGCCTTCGTCAGAAACATCATTCGGTCAATCCTTCTTAGAGTTTACCGCTGCCTCCCAATACTTCTGCATGCAACCTTTACAAATTTCTGAAAAAGACACTAGACGCAATCTTGTCATTTTCGAATGGCTCTGTCGGCGGCATTGACGGGATTACGCCTCAACATCTCAAAGATCTTGTAAGTACGTCTGCTGGTGACGCCGGTAGAGTACTTCTTAATGACATTACAAAATAATGTAATTTTATGCTTTCTGGTAATGTCGATCCCAATTTCATTCCCCACTTATATGGGGCAAGACTGTGTGCCTTCAAAAAAAGGATAACGGTATCCATCTTATTGCTGTTGGTTCCACATTTCTACGTTTAACTTCAAAATTGGCTTGCGGGCACATAATCTCAAACCTTAAGACAAAATGTCAACGTACTGTACAAGGCTTTGGCACCAAAGTTGGCTGTGAGGCAGCGGTACATTCGGTGCGTACTTTCTTAACAAATTCTAATGAAGAACATCTTCTTCTGAAGGTTGACCTTAGAAATGCTTTTATCTCTATTGATAGGATAACCCTGCTGAAACAAGTGGCTAACAATACTCCCGAAATTTATCATTACGTTTGGCAATGTTGCAGTCAAAATTCGAACTTGTTTTATCAAAACCATATTATTGAGTCTGCTGTCGGTTTTCATCAGGGTGTTCCATTAGGTCTAGCTCTATTCAGTTTAGGAATTCAACCTATTATTTCAAATTTGTAATCAAAGCTGAATGTCTGGTACTTGGACGACGGTACACTGGGAAGTAAAGCAGAAGACGTCCTCAGTGATCTTACTTATATTTTTCAAAATTTTAATAATATTGGTCCTTAACCTGATACCAATAAATGTGAAATATTTATTTCCAAAAATTTGTCTGATTCTAACAGAGATAATTTAATTCAAAATTTCATTCATATTTCTCCAGGAATAAAAACTATCACTGCGGTATCCCTATACCTGCTCGGTGCTTTGTTATTTTTCGATAGTATTAAACCTATTTTAAAAACAAAATTTGATCAATTTTTAAATCAAGTTGATAAATTGCATATCTTAAACCCCCATATTGACCTTACTATTTTAAAATATTGTCTCCTTGTACATAAATTTAGCTTAAGTCCAGTCTGAAAATGTTCGGATAGTTTTAAAGGATATTAAAAATAATCTTAAAATATCTTTAGAAAAAATCTTAAATTTGAGATTAAATACAACAGCCTGGAATCAAGCTACTTTACCTATGAAATTTGGTGGTATTGGTGTAATAAATCTTTCCAGTGTCGCATTGCCTGCTTTTCTTGCTTCCGCGCATAGTGTCAATGACTTATGTAGCATAACTCAAAATAATAAAGTAGACCTGTGCTTTGCTGCGGAGTCGAGGCAAACATGGCCAACGCTCTGTTCTAGTGAAAATGTCCCACTGGAAGTTACCCACCAAAAACAGTATGATATTCTGTGGGTACGGAGTATCCAGAAAGATTTATTTCACGATCTCGACAGGGATCAAGATCAGGCTCACCTTCTTGCTGTTTCGACAAAGGAATGTAGTCACTGGTTACACGCTATCCCATCAAGTAATCGCGGCACATTGCTTGATGGGGGGAAGCTTGCGCATCGCCAAATCGAAATTTGTCAACCTCACCAGTGGTAGCAGCGTCGATGAGTTCGGGCTTCACAGACTTTCATGTAAGAAAATGCAAGTAGGTTTTCCCGTCACGGTTCTTTGAACGAAGTCATCCGAAGGGCTCTTGTCTCCATAAATATTTCCTAAGCTTAGAGCCTTTCGGGGTATTTAGAGACGATGGCAAGAGACCAGACGGTATGACTTTGTTCCCTTGGGAGATAGGTAAAGCCCTAGTTTGGGATGCTACTTGCGTTGATACTTTGGCGGCCTCTCATCTCAAGCGTACCTCTTTTAGAACCGGGGCGGCATCAGAGGCAGCTGAATTAAGTAAATGGCAAAAATATGAATCTTTGAGAAATTACTACATATTTGTGCCATTTGCTTTAGAGACTATCGGTCCGTGGGGTCAACGTGCAGTGAAGTTCCTAAAGGAACTGTATCCACGACTGGTCATCGCTGCTGGTAATAAGAGGGCTGGTTCTTTTCTCGCTCAAAGGCTAAGTATTCGGCGAGAAAACGCAGCCAGCGTTCTTGGCACGATACCACGGGGAGCAGTACTTTATGATAATTTTATTATTATTAATATATATTATAAACCTTTGGTTTTAGTTTGTCTATATTATATTTATTTATTATTATTTGTATTTACATTATTGTGTGTAATAAAAATTAATAGTAAAGACTATTATTAATTATACATTTATTTATAGGTATTTAATTCTAAATTTCACATAGAGTAAAACCATCATAAACTAATACCCATAAAAGTAATTTGTAAATATGTAGTGAGATTAAAAACAATAAAAAATATTTTAACTAATGATCTAATGTTTCGATCATTATCTCGAACTAGGGAGAGTTAAATTCTCTCACACCGTTACACCACGGATATTAAGAACCTGGGATAGTTAAGACTTGACGTACACACTTATTCCCTCAATCACGATTTTATTCTTATCAACTTTGTTGCCACCTTCAAACTAAATTACTAAAACGTATTTTTGCGAATAACGCCTAGCGCCTACGTTTAGCAACTTTTCACAATATGAATATTTTTACAAAATTTCAACAGGGTATGCTTCGAAAAGTATACCGTCTCGTTACGAATGACGTTAAAAGTTCAGGTAACTTGCGACAGACAGCAGCGCCAAAGATGCGAGATGTCTGTTATACGATCATCGTGCACCTGCCAAGTCTGACGATGAGGGCAAGTTCAAAGGAGAGACCTTTCTTAGAACCTATTCAGCAGTTGATTTCTGCAGGTTAATAATAAGGAAGAAAAAACTGACGAAGATTTTCAAATACATCCTTAGTCAATATATACAATATTATACACACCACATAGGGCAATCCATACATAATAGAAGCGTATTTCCTGCCGAACTTGTTAACGGCATATCCGCAGAATGGAGTCGCCACAAATGCACCAATATTTGTAAGACTTCCCAATAGTGATGCCTCCATCGGAGTCATGGGCGCGGAGAGCACTGTTGCGTTCGACATTAACATTTCCAGAGTGTAGGAGGGCCATGCGTATATGAAACCGGTAAGGGTTGTAGAACATGCAACTAAAAATAAAAATAAAATTGTATCAAAAAATGTTTATATTATTCATTGGGTAATAATATTATTAATATTGTTTGTATTTTGTCGGATGTGTAATCGTAAATAAACCAATTCTAGCAAGGGCTGTTTATAGACGTACGCTGCACATAGGGCAGACGTACTAACCTTACAGAATAACAAGTTAAAGAATAGCTTAGCTTTAAAATATTTAAAAAAAAGTGTTTTTTTTTTGTAGAAGTAAGGGTTGCAAACGAGCATAGTCCACGTGATAGTAAATGGATGCTTTGGACTTACATCTATCCTCAAAGAATCAAAATACAGATGGATGGACATTCTTAACACTTAGATGGAATGCTTTGTTACCAGTGAAAACGGTTTTCCGGTTCTCGGGACTCACAGCAGCATTAAGCTCCTATTTCACGTTGGCATTCCGTGAGTGCGTGATTCTTTAACTGTCGAGCAGACCTAATCATACTAGAATCATAATACAGCTGCAGTATTGCTTACGACGTATGAAACTGGCCATTTAGGCATAATACTTTCCCACCTGATAGACAAAGTTCAACAAAAGCCTATTTCACTCTTACCCTAAAGACATCCACGTTTTAATCGGATGGAATAACAGATGTTGGCAAATTATTCTATACAATTTAATTAAATCTTAAAAGAAATGTTCATTCTGGAATATTCCATAAAATTTTAGTTATGCTAAGACGGTGTATTTTTCTGTCTGTCTGCCAAGTCAAGTCTGCATTGCCACTTAGCGTTCGTACACTTACAACCGGAACCGATTTTACTGGAAACAAGACAATTTATCTAAGTCTAATTGAGGATAGATGTAGAAGTCTATAAGCTACAGCATCCTTTTATCATCAGGTGTACTGTGTTTGTTTTTCAAGCTTATCCCTTAAATAAACAACGCTAAATATTATTTTCCACTAACTTGCCAGGGTTGATAATCCTTGTACTAGGAACGCCGATGGTTTCACTTTATCGTCCTTCATTTTTTTTTACTTTTTCTCACTTAACGTTATTGCTTACACCCATTTACGCATTTACTGAACGCCTTTAATGAATTATGCTTTTAATGAATTATGTCATATCTAGAGATCTTTACAACATTGTTAGAAATTATTGCGTTGCTTTATTACCCCAGATTATGTATGAAATTGAGGTAAAGCTATACATGATATACTGTGATGTCTATATGGAATAATTTTATTAAAATTTGTTTTTCCGTTAGTTTGTATTTTTTTAATATTTACTGAAGGTAGAATTAACTAAATTTCTACCTTAGATTCCGTCTGGGTAGCAGTGCTTACCAGTATAATAACAGACTGTGAGGCATCTTAGTACTCAGAGGTTACAACGCACTTGTAGTTTTATTTCTTTGAAGTTGGCTGCAAATGTCCATAGACTACAGTAGCCACTTACAAATTTGTCACTTTTTTAATAAAAATACTACACAAAAACACATATATAGTGACGAACACGTTGAGAGATGATGATTTATCTGATGGTAGAAAGATAGATAAATTACATTTTATTGCACACTAACACAAACTTTCTCAGAAATAATAGGGAGTCTGTCGTCAGCAGAGAAACGTAAGTAGGCTGTACAGTCAGGTAGCTATTTGTTTAAATATTAACCCAATTTCCCTTTAATAGCTCAATTAATTGGAGTATTAGACCTTACAGACCCTAACCAAGTTCCTTATAACCGCAGCAATCCCTAGCACCCCTTAATAACCTAGCCCTACCACAAAATATCTATGAAAATAAATAAAATTGAAGTGTCTGTTCGTAATGTCAAAATAACAGCTTTTTAAATAAATTCATATGAAAAAATAATAGAAAAATAAAAGACAGTTTTATTTTTTTGTCTGACTTTCAGTCTGTTTGTTCAGATCATTCTCTGAAATGGCTGGACAAATTTTGACGGAATATTCACTCGCAGATAGCTGATGCTATAAGGAATAACTTGGGTAATGTTTATTTTTAAAAAATAATTAGAGTTCTGAGCAAAAAAATTAACCAGTGAAAGGAAATCCAATCCAAATAAATTTCACGCGTATGATGTCGCGGTGAACACCTAGTAATAAATAAAATAGATAAATGCGGGATGTCTGCACCATGAGACCTAAGGTAACAGACGGACAAATTCAGGATATCAGGGTTTAGGTGATGAGGTTCTTTCACTGCCAGTCAAGCAAACCCACAAGACTGATCAAGGCTTCTGATGGCTAAGGGTGTCTTGGCCGCAGTGAGATGAGTATAAGGCTTATCAGGAAGCGATACTAACGAAGTCGTGGTCCAACGTTGAAAGAGTGTTTTAATTACAAAATGTTACAATTTATACAACTGAATACTAATAAAATTTTACATTATACGTTGAGATTACTCAGAAAAAAAATAGTAGTGCGCTAGAGTTTTGGAAACGCGGTCACTGAGCTGCTGCGGAATAACTGAACATTGGTTCAATGATGAATATAAGGTGTAACTTTAACTTTACATAAACAAATACATACGTTTTTTACATGGTAGAGCCTTGCTGCAGCTATATGTTTATAAGATCGAATCTAACGGGGAAAAACCATACTCTCACAGAATATCAGAATGAAATAGAGGCTTAATGCTATTACATTTCGCATGGTGAGTGTAGAGAACCGGAGAACAGTTTTGCTGCAAACCAGGCAATCCATCCTTGTCCCAGGGATAGCAACGTCATCAGGTGGTCTGTGTGCTCGTTTATCACCCTTATTCATTAAAAATATCAACGAAAATTATGTGATATGTAGTACTTTTTTCCCACCAATAACTAATAATACTAGTAATGACTAATATGGATAGCCCTATCGCTAAAAACTCTTTTATCCCGAAACATTAGATTGACAGACTGCAATAAATCAATAATATATGCATAATTATATTAATATCATCATCATTCCTTACAGCCTTCCATAAGTTATAATGTTATAATCACACAACGCACAGTCTTGAGCCACCTGCATCCATCGACTTACTGCATGTCTTACCAGGTACCGTCACTTCAGTCAGAGTCGCCCTAACTTTTTTCCCAAGTCGGTTGTCGGTTCTTCGGCCCATTGACATTTCAGCTAACTAATCCGATTGGATATGTCAATCACTCTGGTTCTACTGCGGATATCTTCATTTCTAAGTTTATCACGCAAAGAAACCCCAAGAATAGCCCTCTCCATAGTTCGTTGAATGACCTTGAGCGTCCTCAAATGGCCGGCAGTGATGGAGCACATCTCAGATCCACAAGCCGTCACTGGCAACACACACTGATTGTACAATCTCGTTTTCAGGTTCTGAGGTGAAGTCCTGACGAGAAGATGTAATTTTCCAAGTTGAATCCGTCGATCGACCACTCGGTCGGGGTTTGACTTATCTAGCCGGACTAGTTATCCCAGGTAAACATACTCATCAACAACTTCGAGATTAGTGCTCCCAACAACTACCGGCATAAGTGTGATATGGACATTAGACATGATCTTTGTTTTGTTCATGTTCGTCTTAAGACCTATCCGTTGGGAGACACTATTGAGGTTATTGAGCATAGTGCTTAGGTCCTCCAGAGAATCTGCCATAAGTATCGTTGGCAAATCCTATGGTTCTGTACTCGCGTAGCCATTGTAGCCTTACTGTCCTAATTACGTATACACTAATTACATTACATATACAATAATTTACATTTATATAAAAATTTAAAATTAAGTTTCATAAAGTGAATCAGTAAAATAAGTAAACAATTGGATACGTGTTAAACGAAACAAAAACGGATTTTATCAAGTTTAATTTTAACTTTGTAGATCCCGACTTGTCGAATGCTTTACCTACAAAATAAAAAAAAAGATTGTCATCCCGGCAGCAAAGTGTGGCAATTATGGCAAATATTCCCCTTATGAGGCAATCTATAGTGAGATGTTATGAAAATCTATGTTCAACAGTGGACTTTTCTACGCTGCAACGATGTTAGTTAATTAAATTTTAAATGTAATTATGATGATGATAATGATTATGAAATATAAGATGATATTATATAATTCAAATTTAAGATTTAAAAACATTTATTTTGCAATTTAAAATTATTTTAAGATGTATTGTATATTTTACCCTACTTACTCAGGTAAATATCGTCAGATGAAATATTTGTTGATCTTAGCAAAGATTAGAAAATGCGATGAGAGTTATTACCACCGTTTATTGTTGTAAAATCGTACAGTTAGCAGCACAAAATCACTGCCAATAGAATGATAAAAATAAACTTCTTTTTTTCTTATTAACTTCCCAGTGAGAAGTTATTGTAATGGGTCCGATTTTGCAAATTGAAAAATTTGACATATCTCCACGTTTCGAGGTCTTTAGAGTCGAATAGTATGGTTTTTAAGAGGATATCCGTGTGTGCACATGTACGTAAGTATGTATGTGTCTATGTTCGAATTCAATTTTCGCCTCGTGTATCCAGAGAACAAAGAGTGATGTTGACATGGGACCAGTTTCATTAATTTAACGCATAATTATGTAACTTAGACCTCATTAAATTTTGAACAAAATCGGTCAAGTCGTTTTTTGTGCCGAATGAAAAATTGTATAAAATATTAAAACATTTAATTTTTTTTATTCTTTCCACTGGGTAGTTGGTCGTCTGGACCTTTCGGGTCTTACCTAGATCTCTTTTAATAAAAACAAAACTATATATACTAACACACATAATATACATCGAAACAGAAACAGAAACTTTTTTATACAATGTAGATTATAAGCAATACTTACTGAAAGTCACTTTTTTCATTTACCATTGGTTCGCAAAAAAAAACCTCTGTTCTGGGAAGAACCAGCAAGAAACCCACACCCAAACCCTTACAATCATGTATGTTACAATAATTAACAATACAAAACAAACCAGAAATAGCTTGGTAGCGATCACCCCTTCCCAGGGGTTATTATCATCCATATAAATTCCTTAATATTATAACCCTTTACAAACTTAGTTTATCAAAGTTTTTGAAATTTGTTTGTGTCAAATTTTGTATATATTTCTGGTATTTTATTGTAAAAGCGTATAAATCATGCCAGGAATGAATTACTGACTTGGTGGAGTTGAGTAACTGGTACTACTAGCTTGTGTCTGTGTTCCTAGTATTTACAGAATGAATATCACTTATTTTTGCAAAACTACTTTTATTATAAGCTAGTGTTTGATTGCTATCCCGCGTAATGGTAATTGATGATGTAGTCGAAAATAATAAAGCGCACTGGCTCAGTTAGACAAAGCGTAATCACCCTTGGCTTAATTACACACGCATTAGAATCGGTTGGAAAGACAGACGCTGGCAAATTACTCCTTTGCTACGCATTACGAACAACGAAGCAAGCTGTTTGGTTCGATTATGTGGTATGTCGACACCTGAGCGAGCACACACATTACACTTTTTAGTGAATATAAAAATATCTGTGAGTACATGATGATTTCTTATATTTACGCGAACACTACACATTGACTCAAACTATTTTTACGGATTTTATCGCGTTCAACTTTAATTCCCGAAGTTTCGGGTGCTTTCCGGGATCACTCATCCATGGTCACGGGGAACTGAGGCGACTGACGTCTCGATGTAAATGTTAACTCATAATACATTCAGCTTTTTATTTATGGTCCGATCTACGCAGAATAAACTAACTCTGTCTTGAAGTCTTGCAATGTTATGCTTGGGTTTAGTTTTGATTTTATTAATTACAGGATCCCAAGCAGGTGTTAGTGTCTAGCCTCTTTCTCTATGGAAATTATAACGATTTTTAATTTAAATAGCCTAATGTATCATCCTTCGTAGGAATCGATGTTCTTTCGCGAGGATTTGTGGTCTATCAAACATGATATAATGGTGGGGGTAGTTTAGGATATGATCACTAACTTCAGACTACGTCTCGGACAGTCGTGAATTTAAAATCAAACAAATTAAACAAAAAAGTAGTTTTAATCAATATCTGTGATTATTTAGTCTTCAGTACTGAACCGCTCAAATTAGATAATCAAATTTGCCACGTTGCCTAAAAAAATCAGACTCATAAAACAAACACTTACACGAAAAGAAGTCTTAGGCCTAAGGCAAACAAATTAAACTTTAATACTGTTTTTTATCGTTTTAAGTCTCATTAAAGGATTACAAGCTACGGAATGATATTAAAATTTAATTAAACTAAAAATACACGCATTGATCATGAGCTGTGACGGTTCTAGAGAGAATTATCCTTGTGATCCTGATCAGGATACCTGGATAAAGTTTCTAAATTATTGTATTGTCATCCGTCCTTAATACGAGTGAAAGTTTTTGAGTCAATCGGCCGTCTGAAATTTGGTAAAAATTGTATTAAAATATTCCGTGACATAGATAGATACACGGGAAGCTTACAAAAGCGTATTTAAAAGGATCTATTCCACAAAAATCTTTTAAACTATTGGTGTTTAAAGGTAAGATCGGTATTCTATGATGCATTTTTTGGATTTATTTGTAATTTGCAACTTTTGTGGCAGCTATTTTAATATACGAAGGCACTGAACGTTATTTTTGGTAATTTTTGAGCCGAGTTTTGGATAATTGATAGAATCAGGCGTTACTTTGCGGAAATCCATTATAATAAAAAATAAAAATATAAATTTCTTCGCAACCTTCCGCTAAATAAATACAATGATGTGTCTTACCTGGATTGAAGAGCACCTCCCGCCTGCCTAGGCTAGACCTAGCCTGAACGCTACGTCAGCCGCCCTAGAGTCTACATTACCTGAAGATGTCTCGTGTAGAGGCGAAACACGTGTCGTATTATCGTCGATGGTGTGTCTTACCTGGAATAGTGGTGTTGGGAGTAGTGGTGCTGGGACTAGTGGTGACGGAGTTAGTGCATGCAATTGAGGGAGGGCGGAAGATGCTCTTCAATCCAGGTAAGACACATCATTGTATTTATTTAGCCGAGTTTTCGTTTGATTGGATCCCTTTTAACTCTTCAAGTGCCATAAAAATCTCATGCGCCCGGCAAATCCCGAGTGTTCGCATGCGACCGCGACATGCGACCCACAGCACTTAAAACCATATTTAGAGACTACTTTTCTATAAAGAAGTTGAGCATTATAAAATCTATATAAAATTTTCTATCTTGAGATCTAAACAAAAGTCAGGTTTTACTTCATTACATAAAGACTTTATTGTATTTTGTAAACAAAAAAAAAACATACCAAGCGAAAGTCGGCAGCGCGAAAATCGCAATTATTTCCATATATAATACTCGAAATTATTTACGTAAAAAGATAAATTATATTCACGCAAAAACTTTCATTACAATTTTATTATAAAACACTGTATTAAAACACTAGAAAATTTCAAAAATCCAAATCCAAAAATGAACGTTGATTATTAATAAATATTCATAGTTTTTATATTGCACTAGAGGATAGAGTATTTCATATTGATTATGTAATGCCAAATTTCTTCATAGAAAAGTAGTCTCCATATAAAGTTTTTATGGGTTAAAGTGGTGTGGGTGAGTGCGACCTTAAGAGTCCGCTAGGGATTTGACGGAATATGGCCGCGGTCTCATGAGACCGCTAGGGGGTTGAGAGGTTAAATACGTAAATACTACCAATTAGTCTCAATTTTGTAGACACTTATAGTCTATTTCTCGAAATAAGTCCCGCGAAAATAAATAAACTAAAATGTAAAGTAAGTAAGACTGTAGCGCCACCGCTAAGGGACTGATTAGTTAAGAACAAGTGAATTTAAAAAAATTGTATTATTTTTTTAATTTGCCGCGTTTTTCGTATTCTTAAATTGTCATTCGATTCTGTGCTACTTTCAAAATTTTATGTCAAGTTATTTATGTTAAGTCAAAGATCGCTCAAAATCTTTGAAAGAAATAATGAAAGAATAAAAAACAACTTCTCAGTTTAATTTCCTTTTAAATTGAATTCCTATTTTGATGTAAGTGCCCTAATTACTCCAGAACTATTTAAGGAGTAAGAGGAGGCCTAAGCCCAGCAGTTGTACGTATACAGAAGCAGAAAGAGAAACAGAAATTTTTTATTCAATATGGATTATAAATAATACTTATTAAAAGTCATTCTTTTATTTCATTACCACTGGTTTGGGAAAATCCTCCATCCTGGGAAGAGCAAGAAACTCAGCGGGAATTTTTTTAAATAACAGCTTACAAACATGTATGTCACGCAATTAATCAACAAAAACCAAATTAGAAATAGCTTGGTTGTGATCATATCATTCCCAGCGGTTATTATCATCCATAAATTCCTGAATATTGTAAAAATCCTTTTTATACAAATTAAGTTTAAAAAGTAAGTACAGGCTGTAAATTTACCAGCGTTAAATAGCAGTTTCGTATGGTGAGTGTAGAGAACCGGAAACCCTTTTTAGTGGAAACGAGGCATTCCATCATTGTCCTCAGGGGTAACAACACATCTGCATTTTGATTCTTAATCGAAGATAAATGAAGATGTCTATGGCCTTAGCTTTCACTTACCGTCAGGCGGACTGTATGCTCCTTTGTTACCATCATTCTATAAAGATAGTACCCATACATACACATACACTTACATTTTACGAACTATAAAATTAAAAAGCTCAGTCTCTGATATACCCCGGCTCTACTTACTGTCAACAATACATAAACCATTGTGTATAAAATATGTGTATCATGCACTTAAATGTTAACTTATTTTGATATAAACTCTACAAATAATTCTAATAATACCACCAATTGCGTACTCTTTGGCGTGTATTACACAGTTATAACATTCAACTTAGATTAGTTTAGATTAAATGATAAGTTATAAATAGTAACGTTATCTGCAGCGTTATTTACCTTATTTCAAAAATTTGTAACACGGAAATTCTATAATATCAGTTTTAAGTAAGTTTAGAGCTAAATTTTGTAAACATAATGATAAGCGATAAAAAGTAAATTTGCTAGGTCTCTTCGCTGAAAAATTACGCCGATTTCAGCTCGTGAAAGCAATATAACTACATAAACAAGATATTTTTTTATAGAATAAGTGTGACAAACGGGAACACAGTCCGCCTGGCGGTAAAAGGAGGCTATGGCCCATAGAAATCTAAATCTATCCTCGGTTAAGAATAAAAATTAAAATGGAATACCTCAGATCAATGGAAAAAGGGTCTACGCCCAAGTGACATAACAAATCAGTATAATAGTCCTTGTCAGTATCGGTATAGTAGTTAGTCTGGACATTGCGAAGGCCTTCGATGGGGTTTGGCACAAAGCGCTTCTTTCGAAGCTCCCTTCCTATGGGCTTCCCAAGAAATTGTGCATTTGGATCACCTGCTTTCTTGCAGATCAGAGCATCAAGGTCGTTGTAGACGATGCATGCTCCGATTACAAACCTATAATGCTGGCGTTTCATAAGGCTGCGTGCTATCACGCTGTTTCTTCTGAATATCAGTGATATGTTGCAAGCCCGTTACATTCGTTGCTATACGAATGACAACACTTGTGATGCTCTGTACATCGGCCGTGCCAATATTTCTCGGGAAAAAGTCTCCGAGTACCAGGACAAACTTGTGTCTGAAGTCGAGTCTTTGCTGAACAAATTGGGGGCGACTAAATCTAGTCCAGTTTAACCCTCAGAAGACACAAGTTTGTTGTTAACCACTAAAAAGAACCCCTTTGTTGTATCTCCTCAGTTTTAAGGCACTCCTCTTGTTGCCTCGGCCAGTATCGGAATCCTCGGCGTCGACATATCGAGTGACGTGCAGTTTCGTGGTCACTTGGAAGAGAAGGCCAAATTGGCCTCTAGAAAGCTTGGGGTGCTCGGCAGAACGGGAAAGTATTTTATGCCGGCACATCGCCTGCAACTTCACAAGGCGCAGGTTCAGCTTCACATGGAATACTGTTCTCACCTCTGGGCTGGGGCTCCCCAGACCGCAACCAGCGCAGAGTGGCTCGAACCGTCGACGAACTTGTGATTTCCGATCGGCTCGATTCACTGGCGCTGCGAAGAGATGTTGCATCTCTTTGCGTATTTTATCGCATCTACCACGAGGAGTGTTCTAATGAATTGTTTGTATTAATCCCAGCCGCCGAATTTCATGAACGCACTACGCGGCAAATCTGCAGATACCATTTACAACATCTGGATGCTTGGTGGTCAACCACTGTACATTTCACTAAGAGTTTTCTTCCTTCCGTACGACTTCTTTGTGGAATAATTAATCACCGGCGATTTTTCCGGACCGATACGATCTAGGGACCTTCAAGAAAAGAGCTTACTCCTTTCTAAAAGGCCGGCAACGCATCTGCAATTGTCCTTGTGATGCAGTTGTTAATGGGTGACGGTAGTCACTTAACATCAGGTGAATCGTATGCTCGTTTGCCCCTTCTACTACAAATAAAATAAAATAAAATAATGGCTGACTTACAGAATTTTTGTATTGTTTTCGCATTTTGAGTTAGTTCTATAGTAGCATTACAAACGTTTATACGGTTTGTGTAAGACTTATTTGGGCACAAATGATACGGCTTTGTTATTGCATTACATGCGCATTATATTAGCGTTATTGTGGTCAAACAAGGTATTAATTATATTAAAGAAGCATTATTATGGCTAATGAAGTTTCCAATCGTATTACAGAAGAATTATACTAGCTATATTATTTACAATGAAGATGTTAATTGCTTTACAAAAGCATTAGACTAGTGTTAG
Source organism: Parnassius apollo (assembly GCA_907164705.1). Classification (NCBI taxonomy): domain Eukaryota; kingdom Metazoa; phylum Arthropoda; class Insecta; order Lepidoptera; family Papilionidae; genus Parnassius; species Parnassius apollo. The sequence continues at coordinate 616,163 of CAJQZP010001576.1, forward strand.
AGTGTAGTAAAAGAATGATTGCAGCTACGAGCTCGTATTTAAGTGATCACAGTTAGAACTTAAATTAACCTTACATCGTTGTAAAACTTCTCTATTACGCAGAAAGTTTTAATTTAACTACTTGCGTTGTCTCGCATTATAATGTATGGACGAAGGAAGATGGTCAAAACTGATTAAGTGACACGTCCATATTCGTTTACACCAAAACAAAATTTATAAAGTTTTTGACTCTTTTATTATTTAATGGCTTCGAATATACTTTACTGTCAATGTTTATGTAAGTTTCATTGAAAATTTTCACGCCACTTCGATATTTTATGGTTTATATTAGGCTATTATTCTATAGTAGGCTATTACGTAAGAAATGTACTGAAAGCCGCTAATATGTGTCTGCCATGCCTGTCTCGTGCCAGTATGTACTCGTACACACAAGCCACAGCACGCACACAACGACACTTGCTAAGTCGGGAAGATCGGGCCAAGTCGGGAACGCCCACCGCCGTGCTCCGCAATTACTTTTGTTTGATACTTTGTTGAATTTTAATAACATTTGCTAGCAGTCTTTTTTTATTTTATTTTCTCTTTTTGTAAAATAAATTAATATACGCATTTATTTAGGTAAATTAGCTTTGTATTATTTTTTTATAGAAGAGGGGGCAAACGAGGATACGGTTCACCTGATGTTAAGTGACTACCGCCGCCCATGAACATCCGCCACACCAGGGGAATTGCAGGTGCGTTTCCGGCCCTTTAGAAAGGAGTAAGCTCTTTTCTTGAAGGTCCCCAGGTCGTATCGGTCCGGAAAAATTGCCGGTGGTAAACTATTCTATTAATAGTTTATATTACTATATCTATACATAGAGTGACATCTTACATCAGATCAAATTAATTTTAAACATTAAATCTGAGCTAACACCATATGCTCGGTGTTAATTAACTCGTATTTAAGTTATTTGACATTTGTTGTAAAGTTAAGCCGAATTTTTTTGACAAAGGTCGATTCTTTGCTTTGATTCTTTTAATTGTTTACGTTTTACCCACATCTATAGTTAATATTCTGTATACTTGTAATGGACTCCTTTATTATTGTTTGTAAATTTTTAATTTCTCGTAAGCGATTTGTAATCTTTTGTCAAATAAATAATATATTAAACCTAATACTAAACCATCGTTGAGTGGAAATTAAAGATATGATTAACAAATGATAACGATACACAGATACCTATCCGTATGTATTATGTTTGTAAATGTTATGACTACCTATAAAACTAAATGAGACTTAGCTGTTAGACAAAACGACAGTGACAACCCTGCACACTTTAAGTCTCGCACGACGCAGAAGAATCCTACTATTCTGTTTTTACTATGACACGATGCACTTAAAACAGCATAAAGCTGTATAACGGATTTACGGTGTATTATAATGGTACAGGTTTATGCGATTAAGCAGCATTAGGCATTATCATACTACTTAAAAATGCTACTGTAGACCCTAAGGCACTAAATACACTTGAAAACTGTATAGCGGATTTACGTGACACTGCAATGGTTCATGTTTATGCTATTAACAAGCACTAAGCATAAATTTATTACATACTTAGTTTTACGGTTTACGTTCTTAATGATACACAGTATGGGTTTCAACCGAAAAAGCACAACGCAACTTCTTTCACTATTTACTAGTAACGTATATGAAAATCGTAATGAGAGAAAATATGTTATTTATCGAATATAGCCGGGCGTTCGATACTTTACGTCATGATGTACTGCTAGAGTGGCTAGATGACTGTGGAATTATAGGGCTGATGCTTAACTGGTGTCGGGACTATCTCATTTATCGTTCTTATTATATCAAGGTGTAATAAAGTAAAGTGGTTGACAACTCAAAAATTTTCCAATGTGCCGACGATACCTGTCTGGTAGTAGCCCACCACAATATTGATATGGCGGTAAAACTGTTACATGAGGACTTTACAAGGCTCATACAGTGGTCACATGATGCATGTATTGTACTTAATTTGAATAAAACTAAAATAATTTACGTTAGTTCGAGTCAAAATAGATTAAAACATAACATTACTCTTATAGCTCATAATCTTGTAAATGTTTAATTATGTATATAATATACAAAATTCAACAAAAAAAAACAACTGTAATATCCCTAGATTGAAGTGGTAGAAAAATGTAAGTATTTAGGTTTAATAATCGATGACCGCATGAAATGGACTGATCACATTGAATTTGTATGTGATAAGCTACGAGCAATCCCAGAAAAATTTTACCTCATCAAGAGTAAAGTACCTTACAAGACCTGCTGTTACTATATAACACACTCGGTGAATCAATAGTTTCATATGGGTTAAGCAGTTATGGCAACAACGCACATATAAAAGCCACCTTGAAAAAATATACGAGCTATAATTGCACATCCTTAATGTATCACCCCTCTCAAAATTAAAGATAAATATAAAAATAGTCCATAGTCTTTTTCAAGTAAATCCTTAGTCTAATCATTGGTCTTTTTCATCATTGCGAAATAATACCAGTAAACGACAAAGCGAAATACAAACTACTGCTTGGAAGTTATTAGAAAGGAAGAATTTAAAATAGCCATGTCTATACAAGGCTTACTCGACAAGCCCTGAATTCGTATATGACTATATCAAAATATAAAAATATGTATGGTAAATTCAGGTAACAATATAAAGATCCCGCTTTTATGAACCAAATTCTAAAACCAATAAAAATGAACTAACTATAAAAAAATTAATATCATCTTAAAGAGTATTTTATAGACAAATTGTTAACGACACCTACTAATTATTTATAATAAAAATAAAACTATATCTACTAAAATACATAATATACACAAATACAAATCTTCTAGTAAATATATACATAGATACGCACAATCGTAACATTATTATCTCAATTGCTAATTTTATTTATCATAATCATTAACTGTACTTTGCTGTGGTACACATCTAGTTAAAAAACATTTCGCTATTTTGTCACATCATGTATGTACGTCATTAAGTAAGTTGTCACCACGCGAACCGATTGAACATGGTCGTACATCGGCGGTACATAGAAAAACTTTTGTAAGTTTATTTATACAGTATAAACGGATACGGATGTTACTTGATAACTATATTTCTAAAAAATAAAATCTGAGTTGAAACTGAAATACAGCTTACATAATTTGCAAACTCAAAATTAAAAAGAGTTACGTTCGAATTTTGATCACCACGCAACTACAAGTAATGACAAATTAGCAATCTGAATTTGAGAACCGGTGACATGGTAAAGCCACTGGGAAATCCAATGTCAAGATCTGGAGAACCAAGTACGTAATTAATTAAAAAAAATAGTTACTTCTCATTTTCAGATACTCAGATTTTAGGTAATGATATTGTTATCTTATATTTCTTACAGTTTTATCACCATTGTCACGTCGAGGATTTATCGTGGTGGGATTTTGTCTTGCTTTGCAGGTAATTAAATAACTTAGCATCGCAATATAACTATCAATACAGCCCATCTCATTTCTACTGCTGAACATAGCTCAGCCCTAGATTGCCAAAAGTAAGGGCTTGAGTCACCTCCATCTATCAGCTACCTACATGCTTTATCAGGTTGTCACTCCATCTAGTGGTAGTCAACCTACTTCTTAATGATTTTTTATATTTACGGAAACACTACACATTGATTAAAATCCGTAAAAGTAGTTTTAATTAAAGCTACTTCTTTCTTTCACCCATGGAAACATGCAGCCGACTTCAAAGTTGGCTGTATGTTCTCATGATCTACAGTAATCACATAACATTAGGTAACCTGTTGGCTCGATTGTCACCCTAATGTTATAAAAAGTTTCCTAATAACTTTTTTCCTACATTCTCAATCATGGGATTTTGATCTATTCAAAATAATTGTCACTTCAGCGAAAGAAGTTCTAAGTAAGCTAGTGTTCAACTGCAGTCGATGATTTTGTTTTTATTTTTTTGATCTGCAAAGTTTAGTTTATCAATGTGTGATGTTATAAATCTAAGAGATAATTTTTCTTATGCAAATATTTATAGTATTATTATTATCAAAAAAAAAAAAATGGTTTTCTATAGCTTAATTATTTTCTACTTAGACTGTTCATTGTTAGCCGAGGCTTTTCCGAATAAATTTATTAAATCACAGGGTTACAAGCCACAACCACTAAATTGTGATTTACGGAGGAGAGAAGCGCTGTGATTGCGTTACCGTTGATTGCGTTTCAATTATCATTACGATATATCGAAAATCTTCTGCCGAATATAGGCCTCCCCTACAGATTGCCTGTATATATACGGTTCTCAAGTAGATTGGCAACCGCAGTTTATTATTATTTTCAGTAGATTATTTTTTCTCTCATTTTCTTTTTGTTTTTAAATTAATAATACCTCAACAATATAATTTTCTCCTAAAACAAGGGAGTAGTTTAAACACATAAATTTCACATGGGCATACATGCACGCCCGAAATAATTATTGGTAGGCTATACAAATACTTGTTCCGTGCGGTATCCGAAACCTTGGCCACTGTCGCTGCGACTCAATACTAAGTCACTGTGCCACGTAACCGTCAAGTAGTTATCGAAAGAATACTGCTGCCAATTTCTTGTTTCAATACCTTCACTTGCTTAATGACATCCACACGATAAAATGGGCTAGTGGTTATTTTTACGCCGTCTCTAAACAGCGTTCCATTTCTGTCTAGGAGTCCGTCTGGATAGATTTTTTCTTTTATAGAATGGGGTGGCAAGTACACAGCACACCTGATGGTAAGTGGATGCTGTGGTTCATAGATGTCTACATTTATCTGTCACTAAGATATAAAATACAGATGCGTTATTACCCCTGTGGACTATGATGAAATGCTTCGTTTCCAGTAAAAAGGGTAGTCTGTGAAATCGTAGTTCTTCCCCGGTCGAGCTGACCCATTCATGCATACGTAAACACTCACACCTCACACTAAAGACTTCCATATGGCATGATCCTGATACACCTCCTTTACATCCATATATGTAGCTCATTTTTAATATATCGTACATTCACAATCAATATTTCAATATTCCAATTTCGTCAATAAACCTCCGTCTAGGGTGTACCTTTCTGACACTACCGTTCACATCTGCAATATAAATTTGCATGGTCACTTGTTTCTCGTTTATTCTTTCTACATGACTAAACCACCGAAGCATTCCTTTCTTAACCCCGGTCACAATATCATCTTGCAAACCACACTTTTCTCTTATCATACCATTTCTGTTCCTGTCATTCAGATTCAGCATACCATTCATGCTACAACAATTATATTGTTACGAGCTTGAGGTTCGTGACAATAAAAATTGCCGATAAAATTACCTAAATTAACACTTTAATTTACTTTACACAATTAAAGTTAAAACACTAATAATTTAAACACATTAATTCACTTAATTCCACTCCGAAGCTTCGCTTGTGTCGCCGAGTTCACTCTGCCTCCATCGCATCTTGCAGCGCCTATATATTTAAATTAGCAAAGAAATATCCAGAATGTTCAAGTAAACACGCGGAAGGTACCGAGCGTTCGAGTTTCGACTAGGCGCTGTCAGTTAAGTGATTTGTGATGTCATTTTCTCAATGCTCCCCTCGCTCTCGTTCCTGACACTAGATGGCGCTAGTTGACTTATTCATGCAACAATATGATAGCTGTAGTATGGCTATATTACTTGTAACTGCTACTGCGTATAACATTGCTGTGTTCGGTTCTGAAGGGAATAGAGTCAGTATGATTAGAGGTTTCATCTGTTATCACGAATCTGCGTTTTGATGAGGATATATGTAGATGTCTATGGGCTAAATCATCTAATTATCATCCAAGCCACCTCTTACTATTATCATATGTCTACAAACAACCATTGCTGGAAACAGAGCGGGACAGTATTTCATGCCGGCACACCGCCTGCAACTTTACAAGGCGCAGGTTCGGCCGCTCATGGAATACTGTTCCCATCTCTGGGCTGGGGCTCCCCAGTACCAGCTCCTTCCACTTGACCGCATCCAGCGCAGAGCGGCTCGAATCGTCGACGACCGAGTGCTTTCCGATCGGCTCGATTCACTGGCGCTGCGAAGAGATGTTGCATCTCTTTGCCTGTTTTATCGCATCTATCACGGGGAGTGCTCTGAGGAATTGTTCGGATTAATCCCAGCCGCCAAATTTCGTGAACGCACTACACGGCAAACGTCCCGATACCATGCACACCATCTGGATGCTTGGCGGTCCACCACTGTACGTTTCAAAAGGAGTTTTCTTCCGCGTACAATCTCTCTGTGGAATAATTTACCACCGGCGATTTTTCCGGACCGATACGACCTGGGGACCTTCAAGAAAAGAGCTTACTTCTTTCTAAAGGGCCGGCAACGCTCCTGCAATTCCCCTGGTGTTGCGGTTGATCATGGGCGGCGGTAGTCACTTAACATCAGGTGAGCCACATGCTCGTTTGCCCCCTCTTCTATAAAAAAAAACAGGCCTGTTAGTTCTAAAAGGACATAAGGACGGGATTACAGAAATTAGACTGGACCGCCACGCATTTCAAATGCGTGTTGACAGACTTCGCATACTCTCGAATATTTAATGTACATGACATGCAGCTTTTTTTACCACTTGGGTCAGTACTTTAAATTGCAGTTAAAAATTAAATTTGTGCTGTATAGCATCAAACTCGATTTGCTCATAAAAAGGGAAAGTTACAGCCAGTATTAAACTCAATTTGTATAAAAAGAGTTATTATATTATCAAGGAATTTATGGATGGTAATAACCCCTGAGAATGAAGTAATCGGTACCAAGCTAATTCTAATTTGTTTTTGTTGATTTATTACGTAACATACACGATTATAAGCTGTTATTTAAAAAAAAGTCCCGCTGAGTTTCTTGCTGGTTCTTCCCAGGGCAGAGGTTTTTTTCGAACCAGTGGTAATTAAAAAAAGAGTGACTCTCAATAAGTATTATTTATAATGCATATTTGATAATAAAGATTTTGTTTCTCTTTCTGTTTCTGTATACGTACAACTGCCGCGCTCAGGCCTCCTCTTATTCCTAAAAGGGTTTTGGAGTAATTAGGGCGCTCATTGCGTGTTAGTGTAGATCACGTGTCCTAGAGGTACTTTATTTCTCATAAATAACCTGTATTATTCTTACCATGTTTTCTAAACATCCAATCACCCAATCCATTGCGTATGTGGTAAATCAGTGCTTAAAATTTTAGTTGATGGTTTCATTGATGCCGTAAAGCATCAAAATTGATTTACTTGTAAACTAAGATGTTGTTTTTTCTTCTTTAATTCTTTTTTTCAAAGATTTTGAGGTACTTTATGTTTTGCACAGTGTAATAGTGTTGCACAGTGTAATAACGTTGAAGAGCCATTAGCTTTCCTCATTTACTCGTGAAACAGTTGACTGTGAGGTGTAGTGTACGTAATATTAAACCAGGCATACAGTATTCAATCAAAAGTAGCAAGATTATTCTCGAAGAAAATATTTCCCTGAATTGGCAGGCTGTCCGTGTAGTGGTGGTGTAAGAAAATCTGCTATCCCATATAATCCCGTGGGTGTCGTGGCGACAGTGGGAAAGAAACCAGGAGATGAGCAGCAGCGTCTTCTTGTTAAAAACAAAAAAAAAGTCCCCAACCCATCAATCAGTCAACATTTTTACTACTTTTGCATTACAATGATTCCTCTGTATACAAACGAATCCAATCTGTTGTAGGTATTAGATAACGAGACCTGTCTATAGCTTGGTTAAGATTTCTTTGATCAAGGCAAATGCGTTTTTTTATTTTTTTATAGGATAGGGTAACAAACTAGCACACAGTCCACCTGATGGTAAGTGGTTGCTGCAGCCCATAGACATCTACATCTATCCTCGATTACAAATCAGATGCAGATGCGTTGTGACCCGTGAGGACTAAAATGGAATGCCTCCTTTCTAGTAAAAAGGATCTCAAGTTCTCTACACTCACCATACGAAATACAGCAGCATTAAGCTACTATTTTACGCTGATATTCTTTGAACCCATTCGTGCTACAACTATACTACTAATATAATTGCAGCATGGCTCTACCACATCTAAAACCAGCGTAACTGACCATTTTTCTATTCCCCAAGTATCAGGGAACTAACCCACAAATTTAGTTCAGTAACTTTAGTAATGACATCTAGTTTTGCCTTATAATCTAGTTATTCTTTGTGAAGATCATTCAGCGCCAATAGTATTTTCGAGGAGCATCAATTTTCGGTTGTATGTCAGGACTAAAACTAAGATATATATAATTAAGATATATATGATTCTTCAGGAAGACATCTTTAAAATTTGATTACATGTTTTCTAATTGTTCTGTTACACCATTATAAGAATTTTTATTTATTTGTGACATTTTTTGTATACTATATACCCTTTTTACAAGACCTAGATCGGTATATGTTATCTTTATATTTTATTATATTTTTTATATATTTTTTTTAAAACGTTACTCCTACACTAAGATTTTCTCTTGTATCGTAGGGGCAGTTTACAAACATAAATTGCACAAGGACAAACATCCAGACCCGGAACAACTATTTGTAAGCCATACAAATATTTGATCCGTGCGGGATTCGAACCCGCGACCCCCAGCGCAGCCACTCATTGCTAAGCCACTGCGCCATGGAATCGTCAATCTCAAAAATCTTTCCTATTACGGTAGGTGAATTAACATCAGCATTTATAAACAGTATACTTTTTGTAATTTGACAACTTTTACTGTTATATTGGCACTTAATATACTGCTGACCAAGAATTTTTACATTTTCTGTGTATGAAATTAATCTAGCATTACAAGACATTAATTATATATGTAAATATAACGTCTGATATACATTTAATGGCATAACATTAATATCACTACCTGTAATTGTTTATTATTATATTTATTGACCATTCAGAAAAATAACTATTACTATTCAATAATTTTTAATGTCCAATAAAAAAAATCTGTACCTGACAAATTATTATCCATATCTTCAACACGATTCATCCGTTTTGTTGTTCTGATTCATAATGACCTAGAACACCACACCGGTGACATTTTAATTTTTCTGCTAGACACTTGTAGTTATGCGGTTGCCCACATCTTTCACGTTTGATATTCCTTGATTTTGATTGCTGACTTTGTTGTGGCAATGACACCTTAGGAGTGTTAAGTGGTCTTGTAATTTTTTAATATGATTCACATCTTGGCTTTTGTGAAATGTACATAATATTAGATCGATTATTTAAGAGTGCTGCTTGGGTCTGCGTTTGTAACAGAGTTTTTAACACGGATATGGCTTTGTCCAAAATCAGGTTTCTAGTAAAAGCTTTTCTTTTATAAAGTGATATTTTTCATTCGTGTGGCAAATAATTATATCTTCGACTAACCTATCTGGTTGCGCCGAATACATACATGTGCATTTGTATTAAGTTAGATTCATCATCATCATTCATTATTACAGCCCATCACAAGTCCACTGCTGAATATGATATATATTCAGCAGTGGTGATAATAAGTCATAATTATTTTTGTTTGTATGTAATTTGTCTTTCCTCAAAAAATATGAAATTTTTTTCTTAGTTGTCTACTAAGAAAAAAATGCTGAATACATTTTTTTCTTAGTAGCAGCAGCATCACAAGTTCGTACTCGCTGTTTTACATCATCTTAGAGGTGCCCTATCAAGTTTATGTCTGGACTTTGCGCTGGCTACCGCATACCAGAGATCCCTACCTCTTGAAGGTAATCATGTACAATTAATGCAGTGTGGCAGCGGGCGTTGTCAACAACCAGTTTTAGTCTCCCTCAAGTAACGCCATAAAGCACGGTCCTGAGCCACCTGCATCCATCAACTTCTTGCATGTCTTACCAGGTCGTCACTCCATCTAATGGGGCGTCGCCCTACACTACGCCTACCGATACGCAGTTACCACTCGAGAAAATTTCTTCCCCATCGGTTATCGGTTCTTCGAGCTATATAGCCGCCACTTTAGCTTACTAATCCGTTGGGCTATATCGGTCACTCTGATTCTACTGCGGACATGCTCATTTCTGAGTTTATCATGCAGAGAAACTCCGAGCATAGCTCTCTCCATAGCTCGCTGAGCGACCTTGAGCGTCCTCATATGGCCAGCAGTGAAGGACTATGTCTCAGATCCGTAATCATCACTGGCAACATGCACTGGTTGTACAACCTAGTTTTCAGAGTTTGAGGTATATCTGACGAGAGCATGTGTTGTAATTTCCGGAACGCTGCCCAGCCGAGTTGAATCCGTCGATTGACCTCTCGGTTGAAGTTGGACTTACCCAGTCGGACTATTTGAACCAGGTAAACGTACTCGCCAACAACTTCGAGCATAGTGCTTCCAACAACTACCGGAATAGGTGTGACATGGACATTAAAAATGGTCTTTGTTTTGTCCATGTCCATCTTAAGACCTATCAATTAGGAGGCACTATTGAGGTCATTGAGCAGTCCTCCAGCGATTCTGCAATAAGTAATAATTCGGCAAATCGAAGATGAGTGATGTACCCGCCATTGATGTTAATACCGTATCATTTCCAGTCCAGTGGCTTGAAAACGTCTTCCAATGCAGCGCTGAAGAGTTTCGAGGATATAACGTCACCCTGTCTTACACTTCTCTGCAGTTGGATAGGTTTCGAACTCCGGTTCTTTACTCGACATACGACAGGCAAAGTAGTAGATTGTACTCTTCGGTCTTCTATACAATCTGCCGCAGCGTATGTATGTGGTCTATGGTACTGAAGCCTTTTCGGAAACCGGCTTATTCGGGAGGCTGGATGTTGTCAAATCTGCGTGCGAGACAATTCGTAATGACTCTCGAAAACAGCACGTAGTTGTGGCTCAGAAGGGAAATCGGTCTGTAGTTCCTCCATAGAGCGTTGTCGCTTTTCTTGAGGAATAAGACCATCGCACTTCTGCTCCATGCCTCCGGAGTAGTGCCACCATCAGGACGGAATTGAAGAGCCTCTGAAGGAGTTTAAGTACCATTGTTCCACCCGCTTTCAGAAGCTCCGCTGTAATTCCGTCCTCGCCTGGGGCTCTGCTATTTTTAAGGTGCTGGAGAGCCGTTCTTATCTCGCTCAGACTGACGTCCGGGATATCATCGGAATAGTGTCGATAAGACTTGCTCTTGGATCGTTACTCACACTTGCGTGTGGCTCCAACGATGATGTGTACAGCTGCCCATGGAACCTCTCAATCTCACTCAAAATCTCATGCGTCCCGGAAACAATGCTGCCACACTCAGTCTTCAGCTTTGAATGTTAGCTATTTCTAGCAGACAGATCTCTGGCAAAGACTTTGGAGCCCTGGTTCCGCTCGATCGCTTCTTAAATACGAACAGTATTAAAGTTGCTTAAGTCCCGCTGCATGTATTTGGAGATCTGTCTGTTCAGTTGCCTGTATGCTGTCAAATCTGTTGACGATTGCAGCCTCATCTCCCGTCTAACAGCCATGAGATTAAGAGTGTAATTGGAGAGTTTTTGTGTTCTTCTGCGGCGGGTCTTGCAGAACTTAGCTCCGACCGCGTGGAGAGTTTCCACGAGCTTGTCATTCATATCGTCCACTGCATTGCAATCTTCTAGGCACTGAAAGCGGTTTTGTAACCCGTGCTGAAAGGTTTCGGGATTGAGGACTAGAACACGAGGGGGACGGAGCGTTGACTTCGTTAGATGATATCTCTCCAACTTAACGTTTAGGTTCAGTGTGCCTCTAACCATTCGGTGATTGCTGCCAGTTTTCACCCTCGCGATTACTGAGACATCACTGCTGACTGATCACTGACACACAGTAGTTGGCATCTGGTCGTCATAATGAAGTCAATCTCATTTTTTTCGAACAGTCGAGGCTCAACCTGGTCTACTTCCTGTGGGGGCGCTTCTGAAAGAAATAGTTCATCATAAAGAGTTCCTCTTTCTCCATGCGGTCGGGCAGCTGCTGGCCCCTCGGAATCGGTTGCCCTATCACAAATTTCCCTACCTTCAGCTCATCGTTCTCTCTTGTGCCCAGTTTTGCGTTGAAGTCTCCCAATAACACTGTATAGTTAGTTTTGGAGAAATGCATGGCTCTAAAAATATCCTCATACATTTCCTCCACCACCTCATCTGGATGTTCCGACGTTGGTGCGTAAACCTGTATGACCTTCAACGAATACCGTTTGGTGATTCTGAGTATAAGGTACGCAACCCTCGTCGATATACTCCCCATCTTTACAACGTTGTTGACGAGCGACTTGTGGACGATAAATCTAACACCTCCTTTGGACAGATGGTCGCCCTCCGGATGATAAAACAATTGCCCAGTTGCCCGATTCGAGAATCACCGTGTTCTCCCCCTCTCTTCGGACCTCGGATAATCCTATAATATTCCAGCGCAACTTGTCCATCTCTTCTTCCAGCTCCAGGAACTTCTCGTCAATCCTCAGGGTGCGTGCGTTATATGCTGCCAGGTTGAGTCGTCGTAGGTGGCAACCGAGCCTCCACCGGAGATTATGAGCACCTCCTGTACCGCTGTTACCATGGTCACCCCCGTAGCCAGGAATAGCGGGGCCGCCGAGGACTGGGGGCCGTTTCCTCGTAACTAACATGGGGGGTATATTACCATAGTTGCCACGGTTGGCGAGCGTGTTGGCAACCGCAGTTCTTTTATACTGTTGCTGCTATCAGGAAGAAGCTGCTGCCTATCTCCTGCTTGTTTCTCACTGTCATCTTTTACGACACGCACTGGAAGATATGGATATTCTTAACCGCTACTACACGGCAAGTAGTAGTTAGTAAGTAAGTCAGTAAGTAAGTTACTTAGATTAGCCGGCAATAACCTCTCTTCTAACTACCGTTCCCTTCCTGCACGGGCTTGCTTGATGGGGGAGGGGGCTATATTGATGGCGTCATTTTGTTCGCCCAATAGCAGGCGCACTCTATTCCGATGGAGGTGGAGACGGCTGAAGAGGAAAAACGATGTACGGCGCCGCCGCTCGCCCAGTTGCAATGCAGTTTCATTGCCTTGGAGCCCTAGTAAGAGAACGCTAGCTGAAACTCCCCGGTAAGTGCTGTTACTTTAAATCTTAGGCTGTTTTTATTTTGTTGTTCCTTTTTCTCGCAGCAGCTCGTGCTCCTGTCATGCAGGCTTACGCATTAAATTAAATTATATCAAGTATATTGTACAAACCTCACCACGTGCCACACCTGCCACGGTTCTTAACGAACATACATCTCCATTTTTCAGTTAGTTGACTATATTAGTTGGCAGTATTTTCTTCCTCTTCACTTCCGTTTCCATTCCTGCACGGGCACGCCAATAGGAAGCTAGATTAATGGCGTCATTTGATCGCCCAATGACAGGAAAGTGGAATGGGCTGGGACACGCCGCTGGCCAACCAGAGTTATCCACGTGCGCCGGCGTCGAGCAGTCGAAGCTATATCTTGGATATGATAGCACCTCTGTTGCAGTCGGCCACAGAACAACCTAGTAGTGACTGATAGTGCAGGTGCATTTATCGTCGTTCACTAGTGCGAATAATTTGTCGTCGCGCACCACCGCAGCTGCAATGTAGCGCCATCAACTTTGAGGCCTGAGTAGAAAACAGTCAGAAGATCAACGCCCAAGTACATGCACTTTTCCATCTTGAGCTGTTCTCATTTGTTGTTCTTTTCCCCGGCAGCTCATGCTCCTGCCCTTGCCAGCTGATATAGTAAATTAAGTCCTAGCAAACATTGATTGCGATCATAGCGAAAACATTGATTGAGGACGTACGTGAAAGGTGTAGAATAGAAGCGGACAAGAGGTTGTCGCACAACTTTAAGAAAAACTCCAAACTCTTCTGGAAAGAGGTTGGAAGGTCCCGAAGTGGTGCGACAGCCTTAAAATGAGAAAAGTGCTTTCGAGAACCAATGACGTCCTCTCAGAAAAATCGGACGACATGCAGCGATGGAGTGAATTTTATAGAGAAATGTATGCGTGTCATGATCTTAGTGAAGGATCCGGGGGTAACGTCATGACTGGCACGTCAAACACGGACCTCGATGACACTGAGGTCATCAGCATGAAAGAGATTGTACGTGCGATTCGAAGTTTGAAATGTGGTAAGGATGAGGGACTAGACAGAGTTACTGCTGAAATGGTCAAGTACGGTGGGCCTCGCGTCTGGGACAGCTTTCGTCTGCTGTGCAACTTGTGCTGGCGGACGAGAGATGTCCCGGATGATTGGCGATTCGCGATCGTTGTGCCTTTATATAAAGGTAAAGGTTCACATTTTGACTGCGGGTGCTATCGGGCGATCAGATTGACCAGTTTAGCAAGTAAAGTTTACTCGAAGGTTTTGACACGTAGGATGCAAGAGAAATCGGAAAGATTCTTATGGGAGGCACAATGCGTATTTAGACCTGGAAGAGGATGCACAGATCAAATGTTTTCTCTACGCATGATCACGGAAAAGTTTCTGAGTGTTAACCAGAGGATTTTATGTGCTTTTGTGGATCTGGAGAAAGCATTTGATAAGGTTATAAGGAAGAAAATGTGGGAACTGTTGCCGGGATATGGTGTGGATGGTCGATTGCTAAGGGCTGTGCAGTCACTTTACTATGACTGTAAAGCCTGTGTGCGGGTAGGGCATGACCTGTCACCCATGTTTAGCGTCCAAGCGGGCGTAAAACAGGGTTGTGTCATGTCTTCCTGGCTGTTCATACTGTATCTCGACAGCTGTTTACAGAAGCTGAAAAATAGCTGTGTGGGTGTGAAATTGGGTAACATTAAAGTAAATTTTCTGCTGTATGCTGATGATGCAGTGCTTATTGCACCATCAGAAGCAGAACTGCAGGCATTAGTCACGTGTATGAAAGAGGAATGTGAAATTAAAGGTCTCCGTTTGAATGCGAATAAAACTAAGATTCTGGTATTTGAAAAGAACGAAGAGAGAACGAAATGTGAAATATGGGTAAATCAGGAACCTCTAGAACAGGTAAATAAAATTGTATACTTGGGGAGTGCTTTCAGCCGGGATGGAAGATGTGATTTAGATGTGGATAGGTGCGTCGCTGCCGGAAACAATGTCAATGGTGCCCTGAATGCATTAGTGAAAAGGCAAGGCGTGGTGAAGAGTGCACGCCTTGCAATACATAACGCAGTGTTTGTACCGACTTTGTTATATGGCAGCGAAACCTGGATATGCCAGAAGAAGCATAAAAGCAAGTTGAATGCATTGGAGATGCGATCTCTTCGTAAAATGCGTGGCGTTACCATAGCCGATCGAAAGCGAAACGAAGAGATTCGCAATATGGCAGGATTGAAAGATGACCTTATCACAAAAATTTATAGGGGCGTACTTCAATGTTTTGGGCACGTTGAGCGAATGAGTGAAGACCGAATGGTGAAGAAAATATATAGAGCGAAAGTAAGTATTAAAAGGTGTCGAGGTAGACCGAGACTAACTTTCTAAGACCATGTGAGCAAATTGCTCGAAGGGGGGAAGGTCAACAGTACTCGGATACCTAGACGTGCATGTATGAAGAAGTTAATGAACCTGAAAGAAGCGAAAGAGGTATGTAAGGATCGTGACACTTGGCAATCTGTTCTCTCTGGCTACCCCGTTAGGGATTGTGCGTGAAGATAAGTAAGTAAGTAAGTAAGGTCCTAGCAAAGTGTATCGTACAAAAAACCGCACATACAGCCCACCTATCGTTAATCTTGAATACAAATCTCGGGATCATTATTCACGGAATCGAACTAGGGACTCAATAGCCAACCATTTAGTGTCTCCTTCTCTCCGGATACGAAGGGCAACCTAGTCAAACTAACTATTTAGTCGCCATCCGTTTCCGGGTTCAAACTTAGGAACCATTAACGTCACCATTTTGTAGTCATTCGCCCCGGATTTAAAATTAGCAACCCTACTGCTCCATCATCAAGAAATGCATCATAGAATACTGATCCAGCCTTCAAACCCCAATTGCTTAAAAGATTTTGTGAAATAGATCCTTTTAAAAATGCTTTTGTTAGTTTCCCGTGTATCTATTTACGAGTATGTAACGGAATATTTTAAAATAATTTCCACCAAATTGCAGACGGCCAATTGACTTAAAAACTTGCACTTGTATCAAGGACTGACGACAATGCAATATTTTAAAAACTTTATCCTGTTATCCTGATCAGCAGTACAAGGATAATTCCCCCTAGAATCATCACAGCTCATGATCAATGCGTGTTTTTTGAGTTTTCTTGAATTTTAATATCATTACGTAGTTCATATTACTTTAACGAGACACAACGAAAAAAAATAGCATAAAATTTTAATTTTGTTTGCCTTTGGTTTTTGTTAAGTACTGAACACAAAACAATCACAGATATTGATTAAAACTACTTTTACGGATTTTATCGCGTTTAGTTTATTTCTGACTGTCCGAACAGTGGTCTGCAGTTTTTGATCATATCCTAGTCCATCATTACATCAGATTTGATAGACCACAAATCCTTGCGAAAGAACATCGATTCTTACTGCGGCCGCAGGAGAAAAAGTGGCGATCTCCGGCCGGATAAAGTGTTCTACCCTGGGAGCGGCGAATGCTCCGTGGGATAGTTTTTTTTGCACCTAATCAAATAAGGGAAAACCTCCGGTAACATGGAAAGGATGTGGTGAAAGTTCACGGCATATCACGCAGCCGGCTGCGTGATTATGTGGAGACTTTTACCCACTAAACACCACCTTTTGGGATCGGCCTAATCATCTAGCGAGAGATCTTTAAGCCGTAAAGGGACGCGGCCATCCCTGGGTGAAAGGAGGACGCAGGTGTGATAGTTCGGAGCTATTCTATATAATGTACTGTTTTACTTCGGAACTTTGATAGCGCGATTTAGGCATACGTGTGTTTCGCTTGTGATGCGACGACAGCCGCTACTCTACCAAGGATGATATGTGATGCTATTTAAATTGAAAAACATCCTAATTTTAAGAGAAAAGGAGGTTGGGTACTACCACCTGCTTAGTATCCTGTAATTAATAAAACTAAAACTAAACCAAGCACATCACTGCAAGACTTTAAGACATAGTAAGTTCATTCTGCGTAGATCGGACTATAAATAATAATTAAAAAGCTGAAGGTACTACGGGTTAACACCGACATCAGGACGTCAGTCACCTCACTTCTCCGCGACCCATGCTGGAAAGCAACCGAAACGTCGGGAATTAACCATCAAATAAATTAAACGCGACAAAATCCGTAAAAGTAGTTTAAGTCAATGTGAAATGAGTTCAAAAAATCATTACGTTATCACAGATATTTTTAAAAGTGTAGTGTGTGTACTCGCTCAATTCTAACGTGCTGAGAACCCTTTTGTCGATAAACCACTCAATCGAACCAAACAGCTTGCTTCGTTGTTCGTTATGCGAAGCAAAAGAATAATTAGCCAGCGTCTGTCTTTCCAACGGATGCGTGTGTAATTAAGCCAAGGGTGAATATGCTACGTCTAGCTGAGTCAGTGCGCTTTATTATTTTCGCCTACATCACCAAAAATTACCATGACGTGGGATAGCAGTCAAGCACTAGTTCATAATAAGAAAAAATAGAAGTTTATTTTTATATTCTACTATCAGTGGTTTTGTGCTACTAACCGTACAATTTTACAATAAGCGACGGTAATAACAGCTATTATCGCATTTGCTAATGTTTGCTAAGAGATCAACAAATCTGTCGTTGCGTGTGTAGGGTAAAATACACAATACATCTTAAAATAATTTCATATTGTAAAATAAATGTTTTTAAATCTTAAATTTGAATAACAAAATATCATCTTATATTTCATCATAATTATCATCATATGTAATACAAGTAATATTTTAATTAATCAACATCGTTGCAGCATAAAAAAAGTCCCCTGTTGAACATAGATTATCATAACATAACTCACCATAGATTTCCTCAAAAGGGGAATATTTGCCATAATTGCCACGCTTTGCTGCCGCGTTGACAATCGCTTTTTTATTTGGTAGGTAATTGGTGTCGGTCACGGGTTGCTATAGCACACCACCCGTGACTATGGGTGCTGTAAAGCATCCAATAAATCGGGAACTATAAAGTTAATAACAAACTCGATAAAAACCGTAAAATTAATTTTGTTTAACACTTATTTAATTGTTTACTTATTTGAATGATTCATATCACAAAACATTATACGTATATAATAATTTTAATTATTTTTAAGCCCGAAACCTGTCCAACTGCAGAGAGGTGTAAGACAGGGTAACGTTATATCCCCAAAACTCTTTACTGCTGCATTGAAAGACGTTTTCAAGCTACTGGACTGGAAATAATACAGTATTAACACCAATGGTGAGTACATTACTCACCTTCGATTTGCCAACGATCTTTATGGCAGAATCTCTGGAGGACCTAAGCACTATACACAATGACCTCAATAGTGACCTTCACCGAATAGATCATAAGATGAACATGAACCAAACAAAGATCATGCGTAATGTCCACGTCACACCTATGCCGGTAGTTGTTGGGAGCACTAGGCTCGAACTTGTTGATGAGTATGTTTACCTGGGACAACTAGTCCAGCTAGATAAGTCAAACTTCGACCGAGAGGTCGATCGACGGAATCAACTCGGAAAATTACGGCACATCTTCTCCTAAGGTATACCTCAAAACCTGAAAACGAGATAGTACAATCAGTGCGTGTTGCCCGTAAAGACTTATGGATATGAGACGTGGTCCATACATCCACGCTGGCCATATGAGGATACTCAAGGTCGCTCAACGAGCTATGGAGAGGGCTATGCTCGGGGTTTCTCTGCGTGATAAACTTAGAAATGAGGATATCTGCAGTAGAACGCCTCCGGATGTCATCATCATTACAGCCCTTCACAAGTCCACTGCTGAACATAGGCCTCCCCCAAGTAATGCCACAAAGCACGGTCTTGAGCCACCTGCATCCATCGACTTCCTGCATGTCTTACCAGGTCGTCACTCCATCTAGTGGGGGGTCGCCCTACACTACGCCTACCGGTACGAGGCTGCCACTCGAGAACCTTTCTTCCCAATCGGTTATCGGTTCTTCGAGCTATATGGCCGGCCCATTACCACTTCAGCTTACTAATCCTTTGAGCTATGTCGGTCACTCTGGTTTTACTGCGGATATCCTCATTTCTGAGTCTTTCACGCAGAGAAACTCCGAGCATAGCCCTCTCCATAGCTCGCTGAGCGACCTTGGGCGTCCTCATACGGCCAGCAGTGAAGGACCACGTCTCTGATCCGTAAGTCATCACTGGCAACACGCACTGGTTGCAAAATTTAGTTTTCTGAGATTGAGGTATACTTGACGAGAGGATGTGTCGTAATTTCCCGAACGCTGCCCAGCCGAGTTGAATCCGTCGATTGACCTCTCGGTCGAAGTTGGACTTACCTAGTCGAACTATTAGTCCCAGGTAAACGTACTCGTCAACAACTTCGAGGCTAGTGCTCCCAACAATTACCGGCATAGGTGTGACATGGACATTGAACATGATCTTTGTTTTGTCCGTGTTCATCTTAAGACCTATCAGTTGGGAGACACCATTGAGGTCATTGAGCATAGTGCTAAGGTCTTCCAGCGATTCTGCCATAGGGACTATATCGTCGGCAAATCGAAGGTGAGTGATGTACTCGCCATTGATGTTAATACCGTATCCTTTCCAGTTCAGTAGCTTGAAAACGTCTTCCAACGCAGCGGTGAAGAGTTTCGGGGATATAACGTCACCCTGTCTTAACCTCTCTGCAGTTGGATAGGTTTCGAACTCTGGTTCTGCACTCGGATAGCCATCATAGCCCTACTGTACAAACACATCAGCACTTCGATATACCGACAGTCAACTTGGCACCGCTGAAGGGACTGTAGCACCGCCCAAATTTCGACGGAATCAAAGGCTTTCTCATAGTCCACATACGCCAGGCAAAGTGGCAGATTGTACTCTTCGGTCTTCTGTACAATCTGCCGCAGGGTATATATGTGGTCTATGGTACTGAAGCCTTTTCGGAAACCGGCTTGTTCGGGAGGCTGGAAGTCGTCGAGTCTGCGTGCGAGACGATTCGTAATGACTCTCGAAAACAGCACGTAGACGCGGCTCAGAATGGAAATCGGTCTGTAGTTCTTCAAGAGAGCGTTGTCGCCTTTCTTAAAGAACAAGACCACCGCACTTCTGCTCCACGCCTCCGGAGTAGTGCCACCATGGAGGATGGAATTGAAGAGCTTCTGAAGGACTACAAGTACCGGTGTTCCACCCGCTTTCAGAAGCTCCGCTGTAATTTCATCCTCGCCTGGGGCCCTGCCGTTTTTAAGGTGCTGGAGAGCCATTCTAATCTCGCTCAGACTGACGTCAGGGATATCATCGGAATAGTGTCGGGTAAGATTTGCTCTTGGATCGTTACTCACACTTGCGTGTGGCTCCAACGATGATGTGTACAGCTGCCCATAGGACCTCTCAATCTCACTCAAAATCTCAGGTGTCCCGGAAACGATGCTGCCACACTCAGTTTTCAGCTTTGACAGTTGGCTCTTTCTGGCAGACAGATCTCTGGCAAAGACTTTGGAGCCCTGGTTCCGCTCGATCGCTTCTTTAATACGAGCAGTATTAAAGTTGCGTAAGTCTCGCCGTATGCCTTTGGAGATCTGTCTGTTTAGTTGCCTGTATGCTGTCAAACCTGTTGACGATTGCAGCCTCATCTCCCGTCTAACAGCCATGAGATTAAGAGTGTGATCGGAGAGTTTTTGTGTTCTTCTGCGGCGGGTCTTGCAGAACTTAGCTCCGACCGCATGGACAGTTTCCACGAGCTTGTCATTCATATCGTCCACTTGCATTGCAATCTTCTAGGCACTGAAAGCGGTTACGTAACTCCAGCTGAAAAGTCTCGGGATTCTGGATTAGAGCACCGTTAAAAACCAAGATAACCTTAGCTCAAGCACTTCTTCTTTCTTTCATTGACTACGCTTACGTTAGTTTTCTGGATGTTTCAGAGGAACTGCTAAACTGACTGGAACGCCTTTAAATTTTGTGTATACGTTTTGTTTTCAGTCTTCGTAAGTTTGATCATGTTTCAGAGTATAGGGCTCAATTAAAATGGCTTCCTATACGTAGACGTTGAGACTTACAAATGATATCATTTCTTCACTTTTTACTCTTTAATCCTCATTCTTGCACCTCCATATCTTCCCCGAGCGTTTTGAGTATCTTTTACCGTTACAACACCATAACAGTCTATCAAAAGTCCACTGCTAAACTGGATTTTGCATTGGGGTCGCACTAGTTGCGACTAAAGCATACTCTTTTTGTAAATCTCTGAAAATAATAAAAATACTTCATATACCAACCTGTTACTTAACTTTTTCAAATTACCCTAACCCACATCTGGGGGCAAGGCAGTGCCCCCCGTCAAGTCGAGCAAAAAAAGCGGCACGGCCGTACCATCTTTTCTCGAAGCAATTCAGGCCATTTTCGACTCCTTATAACTTCGTGGTCAATAAAACTAGAAGCCTGAATTTTCAGTAACCGAGTAAGCATAGCATAGACATGCTATATTTCAAATTTCATTCAATTTGAACCAGGAGTTTAAGAATTGTAACCAGTCAAAGTTTCTTAATTTTGTCACTCACTGACTGACCGATCATCAAAACTCTAAGGCACTTCTAGCAAACGTAGAAGCTTCAAATTTAGAATACAATTAGTGTTTAGTGTATAAATCAATGAAAAACTAAAACATTTGTTAATTTCTGTCCAGTTTTTTAGATACACTAACTGCATAAATAACTTTGTAATCCCATATAAATATATAGAATTACAAAGTTACATTTGCAGTGAATGAATCAGTGTACTTGTATATGTACTACAGGTGTACATAGGTACGTTGTTGTTACTCAAGAAGTAGAAGGTACCGGAAAGGTAAAAAATTAGTACTATCTTATATACAAAAAGAAATGAGATACCATTAAAAACATAACCTGTAAAAAAACCAAGTCTCGCAACTCAGTTCTTCTACCGTAAAAAGTTGTGAGATCCATGTAATACCAAGTCGGTTAATTTATTCAGTTCCTACTTAAGGGTCCTTCTGTTTTAGGTTATTACGTAATTAGCTAACATAACAACATTTTATAGTGACCATATCAATTTTAAAATTCTTTTATGTTTTAAATATGTAGATTGACTTGGCAATCGCATTAAGCAATCTAATTTAATATAATACGTATTACTTGTGAGATACATTGTGGTTTCATGCGATGGCCAAGTCAATCTATATATTTAAAACATAAAAGACTTTTAACATTGATATGGTCACTATAAAATGTTGTTAGGTTAGCTAATTACGTAATAACCTAAAACAGAAGGACCCTTAAGTAGGAACTGAATAAATTAACCGACTTGGTATTACATGGATCTCACAACTTTTTACGGTAGAAGAACTGAGTTGCGAGACTTGGTTTTTTTACAGGTTATGTTTTTAATGGTATTAGGATTTTCTCCTGTATCATGGAGGCAAATACAAACATAAATTGTACGACGATAAATGTCCAGAACCAAAAAAATATTGTAATTAAATACACACTCAATATAAAAATAACCGGAAAGGGCTTAGCCATGAGTCCTTACATAAATTATTACTATTTATTTGACTTCAAAAAATGAGGAGATTTTACTTGCCTTTGCAATGACTCTTTTGAAGGACCCGGAGGCGGAATTATACTTCTTTTTTAGGGCGCTGGTGTTTATATTCGCGGACGTTTTACGGAATAAAGCAATTTAATAAGTTATGTGTAGGGATTGCACGCGGGTCGGCTTTAGTGGCTCTAACAGGATATCAGCGCTGTAGTCACTCTGTTACTGTATCATCATGCTGAATCCGTTTGCATTTTTGTTTTATTTTTTATTATGCGCGAGCAGCTATGCAGGTCTAGGTAAAGAAACCAGTATCACTGCGACCTAAAATATCTATTGTGATCGCTGCTATGGCTATAGTTTATTGCTAAGCCCTATGTCTTCAATGAATAGTTGCTTAGCCGTGAGCGATTTCACTTCTTCTGGGCGGACTACATAGTTTCCCAGATGAGTGTTATGGTTGCGCATTAAGGGTCCGTTAAAATCAGTTAGAATGTGCAGAAGCGTTTCTTCCGTTATGGAACTTAGTCCCAGGACGGACATGTACTTTTATAAGACAACAATGTCCAGTTAGGGCTCTCGCCAGAATGTTCATAGCCTTTGCGTTACTACAATCTAGTGTGAACTTCGTTTATTTATTAGGTTATTAATATGCTGGTAAGGTTTCTTTTGTAAATGTTTATAACACCGACTAGATATAATGTTTTCTTAAATTTACGCGAAGAACATACATTGAATAAAATTACAGATTGATGGGTGCTGCCGTCTGCTTGGGATCCTATAATTAACGAAATTAAACCCAAACCCAAGCATACCACTGCAAGACTTCAAGATACTACAAGCTTGTTCTGCGTAGATTGGATCGAAAATTAATATTAAAAAACTGAAGGTAGTCGGGCTAATTATTACGTTGGGACGTCAAACATCTCAGTCTCCCCCGTGACCATAGGTGCTGTAAAGCACCCAAAACGTCGTGAATTAAATATAAGTTAAAATAAGTAAATTAAACGCGATAGAATCCGTATATATAGTTTTATTCACTGAGTAGATATTTTCTTTCTTTCTCTCCTTCTTTTTTTCTTTCAATCTTGGTATGTGTTAGTGGACTGATGCTATAAGGTTGTCTATTTACCTTGATTGTGCTAAAGTCGGAGGGTATGGAGACTACTAAAGATAATACTAACATATTGCGGGATGCCACTCACCCTATTCTCAATGACTTCGGCAGAGTCGCACTTTTGATTTTTCGGTAATGAAGCTCTGTGTTGGAATTACGAAGCCTAACCTTTGTGGCCGAAACGTGATCGGCGGCGGAGTTATAGACGAGATCCGCGCTCGAGCCGTAAGGGCTGATGCTTCCAGGGAATATTTTTCCTGGAATCATTGACCTTAGCATAACGAACTCAGAGGGGGGGGGGGGGCACGTTTGTCCAAGGCTCTTTACTGCCTAGAGCGGTAGTTATTACACCAGGGTGTGGTATACATTATTAAAACTCACACTTATTTCTGATGTCGAGCACACATTGTCTATGTTATACATATAAAGCAGAGCGGATTTTAGCTTGACCTGGGATGGGAGCCGGTACCACATGATCAGCAGTCTCACTTACGATTGCTAGACCCACGAGGGGGACATATTGATATTCGTAACGTGAAAATGTGTGCGCCAGTCCGCCATGCTGCTCCAAAGCGATTTAGCGGACTTCACTTGTTCACAAAATATTTTATTCCACACACATGCAGGTTTCCTTACGATACCCACAGCCACCGACAAAATACCGATACGATTACCTTCACCACCAAGTTTAAGGTAAACCAGCACTTAAAATTACAACTACATAACTATTTCAATGGCTTCGTAGAGATCAAACCTGGGCTGTTTGTGTAGCGTGTTGCTTAGTGAATTACCACAGTTTATTTATTTATATTTATTCTTTATTGTATACTTTAAATAAAGGATTACAAAGGATGGCTAAATTTCTTCACAACCTATGTGAACTGTGCCCAGTTGTGAGACGTAAACATACTGTAACTTTACTATACTTATATACTTTTATATACTTTCTCTTTTTATAAAACAAAATACTCGCTCAATAATAGAAAATGTTCTTATTTAGTGACGAGGGTCGACTTATTTGCGATTGTTTTCTGAACAACTATTATCTTTCTATTTACAATTACATTATGTTACATGTAAAATAAATAAAGATATGAAATAACTTAAATGAAAAGATTACTTGTTTTTGATAATGGCCTATTTAGGGAGGCAAAGATAACTTAGATCATTATTGATAAATGACTGTATGATATTACTTTCAACTTTGAAGCATATAAAAACTTGGTCGGGTTATCCACTTAAATTTAATGGATTTTATTATTAAAAAAACAAACTTTTAATAATATTACACGAAACTATGAAAATACTTACAGTTATTCCTCTACAAATTCTACAGAATGTACGCTTAGACACAGCTTATAAAAAGTATATCAATTGAAGTGTCATCCTATTGCTAATATTTTATCATATCATACGTATGTAGTTAAAAACGGTTAAAATTGTTATTCACTTTCTATTCAGGAGTTGTTGTAATAGGTTTTTGTAATATCTCCACATTGTGAGGTCCAACGATTCAGAATCTACTTTTTTGAAATAAAACAAATGTCATTGTGTCACCACTTGTTGATAAAATTAAAAACATTGTACAACCTACTTTGATATAAATAAAATGGGAACATCATCAATGTATTCGAAGTCAATTAAATACGCATTATTAACGATAACTCAATAACTACTATTCAGATGTTGATCAAATTTATATGGAACCACACGAGAAGCACCAGCTTTCGAATAAAAAGATCATATAAGTCGGTTCACCCAGAAGAATGTTCTGTGGTAACACACATAAAAAACATACAGTCGAATTGAATACCTCCTTCTTTTTGAAGTTGGTTAAAAGTAAAACCCAATTTTTACAACTATAAGAATAAAATAATTTACGCTAAGACAAAACTAAAATAATAAAACAATTTAAGCTATGAGGAAGGTAAAAATAATGAAATAGTTTAGGTAAGTGTATCGAAGAATGAAAGCCGCAGCTTTAAAAGCTGTCATGTGGATTTGTTTCAATTTTTTTTTAATTTTAAAGACGGTATTTATTACCAAATCAAAAGTTTAGTTTTTTACGCTTTTGAAGGGACGTAGCAATGTTAACCTCAAGGTAACAGCAATCATCTAGAATGTTGTCTAAACAGTTACAATAAACCATATATTTTTTAATTTTAATGGAACCACCTTGAGCCCATTTCATAAGAAAAAATATCATTAAAGTAATTCACCAGTTACCGATATGCGTTGAATATAGAACATTTTTCCTAATAAATACTATACATAGAATATAAAATTAAGCTCTACAGTATTTATTCAGGATCGCCCCATATATTAGAAAAAAATCCATAAAATTTAATAGGCCACAAATCCACACAAAAGGACAACGATTTGATACGATGACAACAACGATACCAAGGATGATTCTTGCGGCTATTGAAGTTAAAACATCCTCATTTACGTAGAGGAGATGACCATGCTACGCTCTTATAATCATCCATAATTAATTACCACTACTCACTAGTAAACTCGTTCTGCACAGATTGGATTAAAAATATAATATTTAAAAATTGGAGATCGCCTACCAGTTAAAAAGGAAGATTGTTACTTGTGCACGGCGACCCGTGTTTTTTTTTAATATAATTAAATAATATTATTACATTCGTACGTTAGTAACTTTTTCCCCTCAATATCGGGAAAAATTGATGATACCTAATATAACACACGGGATACGCGGACCGAATCGCTTCCTCACACATCTGTTCTATAATAAAGCCAATTAGTGTCACTTCATATTGAAGAAGAAACTTTATTAAAGTGAAAACTTTTAAAGGCGTGTTGTACAATTTTTGGATGGGTAAAATCTTATGAGTTCGCGTCACTGATATGCTGTAGCAGTATTTACTAGCATATGTACGTAAGTACCCGGTTGACCGAGCTTTGCTCGGTATTTTTCGCTCGTTTTTTTTAATTCGTATGTTTTGGAAATTATATTACAAATTACATACTGATGAAATACGAATAATATTTTTTGATCTTAGCGACATAATAGAAAAAACTGAACCGGTTATTTGAATAAATAATCATGAGTGCAATTAGTTTAATTTAAATTTTCGTGTTTTTAAAAAAATACTAAAAAGAGGGATCGAAAAAATAGATTTTCTCAAAAAAGAAAGGAACTTGAAAAAAAAAATTAAAAAAGTCGGTTGGTCGGTCTGGGCTCGAACCATGGTATTACGGTTTTGTGACCGCCCGATATACCAATTAAGCTATTTGTAGTCATTAATAAATCGTCAAAATTTACTTTCTTATTCTAACGATATTTTAGCAGTTTTTCATTGCCCAAAAACACGGACCAAAAGACATTTTCTAAAAATAAATCCTAGCTAGATCAATTTATTGCCCCCGAAACTCCCTCACACAAAATTTTATGAAAATCGTTGGAGCCGTTTCCGAGATTCCGATTATTCTAAATTCTAAGACCTGTGGATGTCGTCAAACTCGACTATAGGAAAAACCAAAAATCTTTTGGCATTTTTTATAGAATGAGGGTGACAAACGAGCACACAGCCCTTCCGATGGTAAGCGTACTGTGCCCGTATACATCTACATCCTCGATTAAAAGTTTAAATGCAGAAACGATTTCACCCCTGAGGACTAACATGGAATACCACATTTCCAGTAGAAAGGGTCTCCTGTTCTGCATACTCACAATACGTAATAGAGCAGCATCGAGCTGCTATTTTACGCTGATAATCTGTGATGTCGCATTTGACTAATGGCACTTACCATAAAACTTGATAAAGGTGCAAGATGTAAACATAGGTCCTTTTGCGAAAAGTGGCGATTTTTTTATAGAATAAGAGCGAAAAGCAAGCACACAGTACACCTGATGGTAAGTGGATGCTGTGGCCCATAAACATCTACATATATATTTGAATAAATAATCCAAATGCAGATACGTCTTCACCCCAGAGGACTAAGATGAAATGCCTCGTATCTAGTAAAAAGGGTCTTCACTCCAAAGCTCTTGCTATTTTACGCTGCTATTCTGTGAGAGCGTGGTGTTTCCGCCGTCGCGACGACCCAGTCATGCTACAACAATAGTATACGTCGTAACAAGGCTTTACGACGTATGGACGAAAAGTACGGAGATCTGTGTTCGCTAGTTGAATAAAACCTAAAATATTTCACATCGTCGGTAACAGAGAGCAGCGTAAAAAATACAAGGCGTACAAGGGTACTTAGGTTACAATTTCGCCTGCGAAAGGTGGCGGGTACAGCCAATTCTCCCAATTTGTAGCAAGTCTGTGCCAAATAGAGGACTTTTATAACCTCATAACTAAAATTAACAAGAATTAAAATTGTGTTAAACCGTGTGGTGGTGGTGTAAGAATATCTACTACCCCATGTCGTCACGTGAGTGTCAAAAAAGGCGACAGAAGGAAGCTGAAAGAGAAGATGGATATGTTCACGAGTGGCGGTAATCACTTACTGAACACTAGCTGTCGGATTAGTCACTGGCTTTGTGCCTGGTAACTACACAGTGTTTCGTTTTCATTCGCCGCTCTAATGTAGCGTGACGTTTCTTGTACGTTAGCCGACTCTTAAGGAGTTAGACGTAAACTAATCGTATGAAACAGCATTAAAGATATAAGAACTTAGGAATCGCTATATGGCTCAGCTGTGAACTGCGATGCAATTGATTAAAAAACATTATGGAAATTTATCATATTATCACCCCTACAATTTTTTTTGTATTTGTTTGAGTATTTAAATTACTCTCTACTGCTAGGAAAATATCTGAAGTGTAACAACGCCATATTTTTTCATTAATATCTTTCATCGAATAAAGGGTGACAAACGAACACATAGTTCACTAGATGATAAGTAGAAGACCACCTCAACTCGATTAAAAACCAAAATGCAGATGCGTTTTCGTTTTCAGAGGACTAAGATGAAATGCCTCGTTATCAGTAAAAAGGATCTCCAGTACTTGTCAGACACTACAAAAAACACATCAACATTACGTTGCTGTTTCAAGGTAGAGTATTCTGTAGAAACGTGGTCCTGCCCTTTTCCATTCGACTGATTCTTGCTGCAGCCATAGCACTGCTACATATAAAAACTAACAATTGTGCTTTGGTTATTCACTACTCCATATCGCCCCGTGGATGTAGTAAGAGACGAGTAAACAAACAAGAGTGGTAAACAAAATATAATAAGTAGAAAACAAACCTGGAGATGGGAAGAAACGTCTCCTTAATAACTACTAGAAATTAAAAACAAATATTGCCCTTATGAGGCAATCTATGGGCGATAGTTTAGCAATGCATTTTGATTGGCTGTAAAGAATTTAACTATCTATTGGTAACCACGAAGTTTAGCTGATGTTTTATCAATATATTCCATATCCAAAAGGCATATGGAGTTATAGGTAATCTCAAACCAATTTTAGCACACAGCGACAGTTTATAAAACCGATTAAATGTTGTCAATGTGTTATAGTGCTGAAACAAGCGAATAGGAACTCGCTCTATTAACTCACTCATTTCCGATATAATATCTACGTAATCGAATCAAAGCGTTGGGTTCGCCCAAGTAAAAAATAAATAAAAGCAAGACTATTAATTTCCCATAGTTGCAAGCTTTCAGGGTTCTGATACCTCCTTTTTGCCTAAGACTTGATAAAGAAAACAAAATGAACAGACTCGATAAGAAAAAATTTGTGATGGTGCGCCACTAATTGTACGTAAAAGAAATATTAATTATGGATTAAGTTTTAACTTATTTAAAATTCCTGACGCTCTAAATGGTTTGCAGTCGTAGTTAAGGAAAGACTGAAGTACTGGACGTAGAGTTAATCCGGACTACCTTCAAATTTAATTAATAATTTAATGTTTCGATTTACGAAAGCAAAGCCTACCTAAACTTTGTATTACGGTGGTAAGCTTGGCTTTGAATTTAATTTTATTAAATATTTTATTACACGCTGATGGCAGCACTCAGTTGTCTTACCTTTTTGAGTTAGGATGTTTATTTTAAATTTGAATAGTCTTATGAATTAACCTTACCAGAGCTTACAAAGCTTTTTCTTAACCAGATAACATGCTGAACACGCATTATTCAAATAACTCTCAAAATTTAATATTGCAAAATATATAAATGTTAGCTAATACTGGTCCCTCGTAAAAATAGATTTACAGACACACATGATATCTTTCATGCTACCTGTGGGTAACAGAGTCAGATGTCGTAAAATATATTCTATTCAATTTGATTTAACACTAGATGCATATGTATATTATATATATATATATATATATATATATATATATATATATATATATATATATATATATATATATATATATATTAAAATAAAGTTACAAAAGAGCTTACTGTTCACCTGATACTAAATGGCTTCTGCAGATCGTGGATACCTGTAGGAAACTGTGTTCAAAGAAGATTGCAGATACTCTGGAGTATTCAATGATGTGTCTGCTAGGTGGTAGATCACTCAGTAGATATACGTCATTGAATACTTAAGTTAGTAATTGTACATTTCTTTACATTTAAAATCTATCAAACTTCTCAGTAAATTAAACCAAAGTTAAAGCCTTATACTACATCCAACTACTGGGCACAGGCCCCATGTCTTTCCTGACAGTGTAATGAAGCAATTATTCTGCCCCGCTGCTCCAGTGCGTTGGAAAACTTCGCAACATTACGAAATGTTTTTACTCTTTAGAGATGCAGCTTATCTTAGTATTGTTACGAGCTTGAGATTCGTGATAATAAAAACTGCCGATTTAATTACCAAGATTTACACATTAATTTATTTTACACTAATTAAAACTTAAAACACTAATAATTAACCACACTGATTCGCTTTATTTCGCTCCGAAATTTCGATTGTCTCAATTCAAATTCAATACTTCCTCGATCGCATCTTGCAGCGCCATTAAATACACATTATCACCGAAACATCCAGAATATTGAAGTAAATACGCACGCCAATCGATTAGGCGCCGAAAGTTCGAGTGTCGGGCTTCTAGAAGCTTAGTTCTTCGTTTCAATACTAGATGGCGCTGTCGGCTAAAAGATTAGTGGTTTCACTTTCTGGAAAGCTCCCCTCGCTCTCGTCCCCGGCACTAGATGGCGCTAGTGCCGGGTACATGACGTCAACTTAGGCGCGCAATACTGCCCCCTCCTAAGACATGCTCGTCCCTAGCATTATCGGCCTCATAATAACGCGCCAGGCGATCCACATGGACGATCTTAGGAGTCCCTCTTGCGCCTTTCTGTAACGGCTCCGCAATGTCAAGGGCTGTCCTATCCCATAGTGCACCAACATTGTACAATTTCGATGCTCCTCTACTACGTATCTGAGGTCCCCTCACAGCCGCACAACTTGTACATGTACGACACCAATCCTCGACATCGCCACGATAATGGACCCAGTAAAACTGTTCTCGGACCTTCAGTAGAGTTCGTTTAATCCCCAGATGGACTCTTGAACGACCATTATGGCACAGCTGTAGAACATTCGGCACTTTAACTTTAGGGACAACCATTTGCAAACGACAGCTGTCTCCTCGACCATTGTCCCATTTACGGTACAGGACTCCATCCTGAATCAGCAAGCTGTCCCATTGGGCCCAATAGCTTTTCGTGGTTGAACTCATCGCTGAGACGTCGCTCCACTTAGGTTTGGAGCACGGGCCTTCATCCATTCCAGAATCGGCTTGATGTCCGGATCTTCCTGCTGTGCACGTCGTAGGCTGTCCTTCCACTCGTTGCTGAGTTAGTCTGTCCTGAGCATCCTCACGGATACAACTTCCTTACTCTCTTGCCTAGTAAAATGTTTCCAATCTTCAGGACAAGGTCTTCTTGACAATGCATCTGCGTTGCCATGAGATTTCCCGTTGCGATGTCTGATAGTAAAGTCGTATCCCGGTTGCTGCTGGGCGGTGATGTCAGCCGCACTTCCCTTCTGATCTCGTTCACCTTCCCTTTCTAGCGTTCGCTTAGGGCAGCTGGATCGAAGATGGCCCTTTTCCCCACAGCCATAGCACCTAGGGCTGAATCCTTTGTTGCGGTCGCGAACTGTATCTCCCAGGGAGTACTCCCTTGAGCCGATGAATGTCTGAACCAGGTTCCCTTCAAGAAGCGCAGGTACAGATCGGTATGCTTTTCGCACCAGCTTCTCCACCTCTAGAGCCCACTGCTGCAAGTTTTCGTTGATGCGCTGCACGCGATCTTTAAGCTGCGCACGAAAGACATGTTCCAGGTGAGCGTCGCCATATCTCGCCTCCAATGCCTCAAGGAGTTGCTCATAAGTCACTTCCTCACAGAGAGCTTCCAGAACTGTTAATGCCTGGTCGCGCAGGCCTAGTGTGAGAGCAGTCATGGCCTGACTTTTATTCCAGCCGTTCGCCTTCATAACAGCCTCGAACTGGATTTTGTAGGCTGACCAGGAAGAAGTCCCGTCGAACGGTGGCACCTTGAACCCACGTAGCGAAGGTGTTGTAGCTACTACGGGAGCTGTAATTCCATCCCCCAGTTTGAGGTCGTCCAGCGTTTTCTTCACGTCAGCTATCACGTAATCAACCCGATTGTTCACTTGGTCGATTTGGGTTTTAGCTTCTTTGATTTGGGTTTCAGCTTCCGATAGGCGGTTGTCATGTTGAGCAACCCTATCCTTCACCTCCCTTATCTCTTTCCCAAAGGTAGCATGAAGGTCCTTCATAAAGAGCATCTGCTCTTCCAACCGACGGGTCTATTCCTCTTGTCCGCCCCGCAGCTGCTCTTCCAAATGACGGACCTGTTCCTCTTGTCCGCTCTGCAGCTGGTCTTTCAACTGACGGACCTGTTCCTCCTGTCGACGGACCTGTCCCTCCTGTCGGCGGACCTGTTCATCCTGTCCACCCCGCAGCTGCTCTTCCAACTGACGGACCTGTTCCTCCTGTCGGCGAGCCTGTTCCGGCAGCATCACCATCAGAGCACCTAAGTCAGGTGCTGAAGATGTAGGAGCTACCGACGGGCCTGCAGCCGGTGGCTGGCCCTCCGACGTCTGCGGCGTTGCACCACCAAATCTTCTTTGGTCCGTCTCCTGCTGGCGTTGACTTCGGGTACGGACACCCTCCGTTTCCTCCTTAGGTAAAATCGGCATGATTCAATCCCGCTTCTGACACCAATTGTTACGAGCTTAGGGCTCGTGACAATAAAAATTGCCGATAGAATTACCTAAATTAACACTTTAATTCACTTTACACTAATTAAACTTAAACTTAAAACACTAATAATTAATCACACTGATTCACCTTATTTCGCTCCGTAGCTTCGCTTGTCTCGCCAAATTCAATACTTCCTCGATCGCATCTTGCAGTGCCTTTAAATACACATTATCACCGAAACATTCAGAATATTCAAGTAAATACACGCACCAATCGATTAGGCGCCAAAAGTTCGAGTGTCGGGCTTCTAGAAGCTTAGTTCATCGTTTCGATACTAGATAGTGCTGTTGGTTAAATGATTAGTGATGTCATTTTCTGGAAAGCTCCCCTCGCTCTCGTCCCCGGCACTAGATGGCGCTAGTGCCGGGTACATGACGTCAACTTAGGCGCGGAACAGTATGTTTTACTTCAACGCCAAGCAAGTGGTATTTTTGTACCGACGGAGATTGAGCCCGAGTTATTTTCATACTGTGATATATTTTTTTATAGAAGAGGAGGCAAAAGAGCATCTTGCTTACCTGATGACAAGTGACTTTTTCCGCATAAAAAACAACTGCAACACCAGGGGAATTACATATACATCCTAGGCTAAACTCCTGAGTCCTCAGCTATAGCAACGGCTGTATTAGATTAAAAGTCTAAGGTATAAAAACATTAAAAGACCGCGAGAATTTTTTTTATCAAAGATCAAGTTTGTTTTTAAATTTACCTCTAATCTTCCAGTCTAGGATGAGAGTTATCTACGTATGTATCTAGGTAAAGTGTCTAGGTAAGATAAGGATATGTCACTTATTTTAAACTTCGCTTTACGCGAAACTAGGTGGTAGGGCTCGTTATCTGTCTGGGAGTCCGTCTGGAGAGGCACCATCCTCTTACCAATTTATGCGACGCAAACAGTAGTACTCTTATTGCCGAGTTCCGATCTGAAGAATATGAAGAGCCAGTATAATTACAAGCTGTGAGTAATTCAACCTTAGTTCTCAGAGTGTAGTGACCATCACCTTTAAACTTCTGTGTGTGAAGTTGGCTGCAGGTGTTCACGGACTGCAGTAGCCACTTACCATCAATTGGACTATAAGTTCAAGAAAAATATCACACGTAATTTTTTGGATTGTTGGATGAAAGTAATATGTGGAGGCTTGTAATTAGCAATTTTTATCACCATTTTGTAACTCTACAAAGACATTAGTCTGTAAGCCTTCCTAAAATGAATAAATAAATAAAATAAATAAATACAACATAAAAGTTTAATAAAGGGAGAAAACAAAGTCTACATACTGATTCGATATCTATTAACTCGTCAGTCACTTGTGTATCATACGTCGCGGTTTCATTACGTCTAGATATTATTATATTTGTTCTATTGTTTCATATGTTTTATATTGTCTCCTGTGTTTTAATATACTTATGCCAAAATATGACTGTTTATTTAAGTAACAGCCAATTTTTCAATGCTAAGATAAGTTAGTTTAGAGAAGTTATTATTAGGATGTAAATTAAACTTACGTGTGTCCTTCTGTAATGACTAAATAACTGCCTTTTTATCGAGCTCAGTGAGTTATTTGCTTGCCACTATGACCTGAATAATTATTTGTAAAATGTTTGTGTCTGTCTGCCTGTCTGTCTGTTCGTCTAATTTTTTTGGAATTGCTGAACCGATAATACCGAAACTTTACGGACAGATAGAAAGCAGTGTCAGTGGTGATTTCTAGGCTATATATGACCCGAAAACTTATTTTTGTGAAATCAAAAATTTGATAAAATAAATGGTCATTGTTCATTTTTTTTTTAAATTAATGAGGCCACTTTAATAACCTTTCAATTCCCAGGCATAGCTGGTACAGGTCGCTACTTCTTATTACAAAATAAATATAAACACATTAAAAGCTACAATTGTAAACTTTAAAAATCACATTACTCTCTTAAAAACTAGGATACATAAATTAAAACTTGCGTCATATTGCTGAAAATAAGATATTATGCATTATGTCATTCCGCTTTTTCTGGGGTTTTTAATTTCTATATTTCTATTTTTTTTTCTAAATTCTATATTTTTCTGTGTAGGCGAAAACATAACTATTATTTGAAAGAGCCCAAAGAGCAATCTTAAAAGTAGCATTTATTCGCAATTTTATTCATCCTACTAAAGAACTTTATAAGGAAAAAAAGTACTATCTTTGCAAAAGCTATTTGTTTATTCGGTTATACAAAGACTACATCTCTTAGTATCATAAGTTCTAGAGCTAAAAAGCAAAAAATAATTTATTAGTTTTATTAACCATTACAGTTTTAAATTTGTTGTAGGTAAAACTGTTGTAGGTATCCATTAGTTACGTTAGTCGATTACCAAGACGATTATAATATATACTTCTGTCATTTCAATTCAAAAAAGGAGAAGCTTTATTTACTCCTATTTTCAAAAACTGCAATAACGGTATATCATTATTTATACATTTTTTGAACTTAAGTTTAAAATATGGCTACTCTTTGAAAAATAACCCTGTATAATGTAGGTGTGTATTGCCGCAAGTCCTCGAAATGTTTTCAATTATATATGTCCATAACATAGTTTCCCACAATTTTTTCTGGTCTATAAAAACCGGCTAAAAGATCTATAAAAACCCGCGTGAAGGAATATATAGCTGACGTGAAGCACCGACGCTCCAGGAAGTCTGCAGTCTGCAAACATATTCAAGATCGTCCCCACCATTACATTAGATTTGATAAACCACAAATCCTCGCAAAAGAATACCGACTCCTACTAAGGATAATACGCGAGGCTATTGAAATTAAAAAACACCCAAATTTCAATAGAGAGGATGGATGGGTGATGCCATCTGCTTGGGATCCTATAATTAACAAAATTAAACCCAAACCCAAGCATACCACTGCAAGACTTCATAATGCTATAAGCTCGTTTTGCGTAAATCGGACCAAAAATTAATATTCAAAAACTGAAGGTAGCTGGACTAACTATGACATTGAGACGTCAAACATCTCAGTCCCCCCTGTGACCATGGGTGCTGTAAAGCACCGAAATGTCGGAATAATAAAAATAAATTAAAGTTGTGATTAAACGCGATAAAATCCGTAAATAATAGTTTTCAATAATCAGTCAATAGTCATTGTGTAGTGTTAGCGTAAATTTAAGAAATCATTACGTTAGGATATTGCTGAGCATTGTTTAAGGGGATATAGTAAGTCAGCTCAAATTCTAATTTCGCCCCCACTTCCCCGCGCGTCGTATGCTATGTACCGACATGTTTGTAATCACTAATACTGTAAGTAGAAAGGTCGTTAGACACTTATTTCATTAGGTTTATCATATTTATGCCTTCTTCTTAACGTCAACCCAGTCGCTTCTTATTTTTATCACGGTTATTTCCCATTTTAATTTTACGTCGTCCTGTTGCGTTATGTGTATTCTGATCGTAAGAGACACAACTTCTCCCTTCAAAAGCCTAAGCGATACTAACGGGGCGACAGGAATCAAGCTTCAAGACACCGATAGTTTAGGTAATTTCTTTTTACAGTGAAAATAATGGTATTTTAAAAAAAAGTAAATAACATAAGCACTGCTTTATAGTTAGTTCAGTTAGTATGCAAAGATTCATGATCTTATTTATAGTATTTTATGAATAACAGCGGTTTATTGTTCAGTTTGGAGGTAACTTTGGATTTTTTTTCTATCGAGAAAATTTTACGGAATATTGTTTTCGTCTAACATAGTACTTAACATTAATCCTCAACTTTACCATATATTTATTTCAAAATTAATACTGCAATACTTTCGGCATAACGGTTGTAAAAATCCAGTTTTCAGGTTTTGAGGAATACCTGACGAGAAGATGTGTCGTAATTTCCCGAACGCTGCCCAGCCGAGTTGAATCCCTCGATTGACCTCTCGGTCGAAGTTGGACTTACCTAGTCAGACTATTTGTTCCGGGTAAACGTAGCTGTCAACAAAATCGAGCTTAGTTCTCCCAAAAACTACTGGCATAGGGGTGACATGGACATTAAACATGATCTTTGTTTTGTCCATGTTCTTCTTAGGACCTATCCCTTGGGAGACACTATTGAGGTCATTGAGCATAGTGCTTAGGTCTTAGGTGGGTAATGTACTAGCCATTGATGTTAATACCGTATCCTTTCCAGTGCTACTTACTTGAAAACGTCTACGTACGTCCTACGTAGCTTGAAAACGTGTTCCTATGCAGCGTTGAAGAGTTTCGGGGATATAACTTCACACCTCTCTGCAGTAAGATATTAATAAATAGTATGCAAAGCTAAAGCTAAAACGAAAAATAATATTTATGTAAATGAATAACCGATGATTGCGTTGTAGATTGACAATTTTCTTTATTTACGAAAAGAGCATATTTTATTGTAAAAAGAAAGATGAATCTGTTGAAACAACATTTATCAAATCGGGCAGAATGTGTTTTCTTTTAAAGAAGTCTAAGAGATAAAGTAATATTTTTTGTTAAAAGGCCTCAACGCCTATAAAATTTATAATATAATGTAAATTTATATTATAAACATACTAAGTTGGGAAAATCCAAAAGATCAGTACAAGTATTTACCACATTAAAATCGCCATTTATTAAAGGCCATTAAGCCCCATGAAATAAAACAAGTGATAAATGATCTACGCCGTCATAAAACAACAACGTACAATACATATGAGATATAATATTTCACGCTACCGAGAATAAGCCTATAGAATCCTCTTATTTAAAAAAAATTGGTTATGGTGACTCTTTGAAATGTACTAAAAGCCCATTGTAACGACAAGGATACATGCTAACTTCGTACATACTTTATTAATCTTACAATCCGGCATAGATAAATCATCTGAATTGAAATTCACAACAGTGATTGTAAGGTTCAATTCAGACAGTAGTAGAGCCACGCCGCCCGACGTGAATTGGAAACTCTGTTTCTAAGTTTCATCTGGTAAGTGTCACCTACACTAGTGCCGGTAGCCTAATTCCCACACCCCCATCAATATGGTAGCGGAATTAAATTTAAGACTACCCTAGGTACCAGCACCCCTAGAGAATCCCTCGCTGAGCATCCACGGCCAAGCTACTGAGCTAAATTCCACTCAAGATAATAACTACTCGGGGCAAACTGAGCAAAAAGACCAAGGCACCTCCGCCACATTACCCGTGAATTTCTGCAATATCAGGAGACTTCACTCGAATCTAAACGCTATCCACTACTATCTCAAGATGGCGAAGCCAGCCTTACTCTTTCTGACCGAGACGCAGATGTTCTCTCCGGCTGATATTTCGTATCTCTCCTACCCAGGCTACTATTTAGGCTAAATTGAAACACTCCTTTATGTCTCGACGCCTCGGCAGTCTTGAAGGTGGCCCCCACAAAAAACCCCCCCCCCTTTTTAAAATTCCCCCCCCCAAAAAACCCCCCATTTCCCAACCCTTTTTTTTTTTTTTTTCTTTTTTTGGTTATTTTTACCTCTTTTTTCCCCCCACCCCCCAACCGCCCAACCCCACAACACCCCGAAGCCAAAAAAAAAAAAAAAAAAAAAAAAACCACATCGCCAATGCTTACCAAGGGAAGTTCTGTTGGCCATCTCTTCCATCTTTGCACTGGAAAGACGAGTTACTGGCCCATGCTGCAAAGGAGAAAGCCGATCTGCTATCTCTCTGACTCTAGATGACGGGGGAAGCACACCGGTGATAATCCTGGAGTGTGAGTGCTCCAAGTCAGATCTGCAGTTCACACAGCACTAGGTCCGCAAAGCATTCCTCTTCCTCGATGTCTACAAGTCGAGTGGACCTGATGGGATCCCCCAATTGTGCTGAGGACGTATGCTTCTAAGTCGGCACCGGTTCTAACGCGTCTTTTCCGGTACTACTACTCCCTAGGCGTTGTCCTATAATCGTAGAAGACGGCTTTTGTCCACCCAATCACTAAAAAGGCAACCACTCAGATCCTTCTAACTACACTTCTATCGCTATCACCTCCTTATTTACCAAAATTATGGAGTAAATTATAAACTGCGATGTCATGCTGTACCTTGAGGATCATCAGATGATTATTGACCGTCAATACGGTTTTTGTTGGTTGATCAGCTGATGATCTTCTAGTCCACCTGACTCGTAGATGAACGGAGGCAGTAGTATCCTATGGGGAGGCATTGACCGTTAGTTTGGAAGGTTCTTTCGAAGCTCCCCCATCCCAGAATGCAATGGAATCACCAGCTTTCTTGCAGATCAGAGTGTCAAGGTCATTGTAGACGGTACATGCTCCGGTTACAAGCCTATGCAAGCTGGTGTTCCACAAGGCTAACGCATGCTATCACCAACGCTGTTTCTTCTGCATATCAATCATATGTTGCAAACCAGTAAAATTCATTATTATGTGACGGCACTGGTGATGCTCGATACACCGGCCGTGATAATATTTCTCAGGAAAACGTCACCGACTACCGACCGATTACCGGAATAAACTTGTCTGAAGTCGAGTCTTTGCTGAACAAAGTCTCGAATTGGGGGCGATTAAATCTAGTCCAGTTTAATCCTCAGAAGATATATGTTTTCACGTTTACCGCTAAAAAGAGCCCGTTTGTCGTAACTCCTCAGTTTCAAGGCACTCCCCTTGTTGCCTCAGCCAGTACGGGAATCCTCGGCGTCAACATATCGAGTGACGTGCAGTTTAGTGGTCCCATGTAAGAGAAGGCATGTCGGCACACCACCTGCAACTTTACAAGGCTCAGGTGCGGCCTTACATAAGATGGGAACAATGTTTCCATCTCTGGGCTGAGGCTCCCTAGTGCCAGCTCGGCGTCGACGACCAAGTTCTTTCCGATCGACTCGATTCACTGGCGCTGGGAAGAGATGTTGCATCCATTTGCATTTTTTTTCGCATCTACTACGGAGAGTCTTTTGAGGAATTGTTTGGATTAATCCCACCCGCCAAATTCCACGAAAGCACATTGCAGTAAATCTCCTGATAGTATCTACATCATCTGGATGCTTGGCGGTCCACCACTGTACGTTTCACTATGAGTTTTCTTCCGCGTACGATCTCTGTGTAGAATTGTTTATCATCGGCATTTTTCCTGGACCGATACGACTTAGGGACCTTCAAGAAAAGAGCTTATTCTTTTTTTGAATGTCTCTATTCATTTTGAAAAGAAAAACTAATGCAGATAACAGATTTTCAATTAAATTTACAGCTTATGTACGTACAACTGCTGAGCACAGGGATTTTTATTATATCCTCACTTCGGAGAGGTTTTAAAGGGCAAGGAAATATTCGCCGCGCCGCCCCAATGCGTGATGTCATATTTCACATGTCTTCGTAATATACAGTTTCTTATTTCTCAGACATGCAGGTTTCCTCATAATGTTTTCCTTCAAGACCGAGAACGTGGTAAACTAGCACTTAAAATTTTAATTAACAATTTCATTGGTATCTCTTTGGTGTAATCTCTAAAGGAGGCTTCATCAGTTGGAATCAACTTTTCTCTGTCTGACGGCTAAAATTCTTACTTGACACTTAATGTTCGTTTTGGGAGTAGTCGTGTTAGGTATAAATGTGACGGAAATAGAGCACGTAATTTAGGGGCGGTGGAAGGGTCTCTACGAACTTAACCACGTTCTTACCTTTTTCTTTGCCAATATTAGCCAATTAATATCCTCAAAGTAACGCTTGGTTTTATTAATTTTATTCTCTAATTTTAAGTTGTTTAAAATACACTAAAACAAATAACATTTTATTTTGTCTTCTTTTTAGATTACATTTAAGTCATACTATACTGATAATATAAATTGACAACTACATACTTCGTTTTTTTCCCCTAAAGCCAAGACGTAAAGCCGGGGTTAAATTATTTTATGCAATTAATGCGTTATCATCCCCGACAACTAAGATAGAAATGCCTAGTTACCATTAAAATAGGTCTCTTATTCATTACGATCACCATGTAAAACAGAGTAGCACAAAGCTGCTTTCACGATGTTATTCTGTGAGAACTTAGTCTTTTCCCAGTCTAACCGACGGCTCCGTGCTTCAGACATAACGTAGTCGTGACTTGGCTCTATTATGTCAAGTAATCTATCTTCTAAAATACAATTAAGGGTCCACCGCTAAGGATTGAGATGGCATGCCTCGATAGCTGTGAAATGGACTACCGGTTATTTTCACTCACCATACAAAATACAGCACTAACCTGTTACTAAGCGGAAGCTAGTATTCTGTGAGAGCTTGCACCTTGATAATGACGACATTCAAGCCAATAATTTCATGCTGCAGCTATAACACAGTTTAAACGTGATTATACCACATAATAACACCATCTAAGCTCCTTCTTCTTAGTCGTTCATACGAAAGAGTCCACTATAGAACATGGGTCTCTCCCCCTATAGGTAGGATACCTTAATCATCACGCTTGGCAGACGGATTAATGATCGAAGTACCAGGCGTCTATCACCTTTGACTCTGCTGTCTTGCTTGGATTCATCACCAAGTCCAGCTCCAGATATCTCCCCCCCCATTGAAATCCTGAATCTAAACTGGAATATAGATACAGTATGGGACGGCCCAACTATTAATAGATTTAAGGGGGAAATAGTATTTCGTCTCCTTGTATATCGGTCCCCCGTACATGGAGAATCAATGATGAATCAAACCAGAAAAGGCAGAGAGAGTAGAATAGGATACAATTGTTTTTATTAAATGGGACTACAACAATGCTTATTGGAAGTCGTTTATGCTTTACCACTGGTTCCTAAAAAACATCCGTCCAGGGAAGAACCAGCAAGAAACCCAGATAAATATTTAATCATTAATTTAAAATATAAAATTTTATTGATTAAAACTACTTTTACAGATTTTATTGCCTTTAATTTTAATTATTTTTAATTCCCGACATTTCGGGTGCTTTCCAGCTCCCATGGTCACGGGGAACTGACAACCGAAACGTCGAGAATTAAAAATAATTAAAATAAACGCTATAAAATCCGTAAAAGTAGTTTTATTCAACGTGTAGTGTTCGCGTAAATATAAAAAATCATTATATAGGTAATATTTTATACAATTAGATATGTTAACATAAAGAAACAGCATTCTCAGGGGTTATTTTCAATC
This sequence comes from Parnassius apollo, assembly GCA_907164705.1. Taxonomy (NCBI): domain Eukaryota; kingdom Metazoa; phylum Arthropoda; class Insecta; order Lepidoptera; family Papilionidae; genus Parnassius; species Parnassius apollo. The sequence continues at coordinate 658,348 of CAJQZP010001576.1, forward strand.
AATTAGTAGTATAATACATATTAAACAATTTTTGCTTTATACAATTTTAAGCTTTTTGATGGATTGGTTTTGCATATTTTTATATTTAATTCAATAAAACTGTAGCAGCCAGATTAATCAAACCGAAACGGGAATAAATAATATATACTCCGCTGCTACCATAACGCGGAAGGCGAGAATAAATAAAAAAACATTTTATTTCCTAATTATTCTTGGCTACTGAGATACTGCGGACTGTATATAGATAATTTGACGTTCTTATAAAGAAACAAGAAGCAGCCGCAAATATCATTCAGCGCCACACCGACTTCACACGCCGCTATCGTCACGTATCCGTCGACCAATGGTGAGCCGTTTCTTCAACGCCGCAGTTCGTTTCCTCTTGCTGTTCCTGAGCTGTATTCCACACCGCCGCCGCCCGCCGACTACGCGTGCGCACCGATCTGCATGTCTTATATAGCCCGGTCCAGCGACGTAGCTTCGTGAACAACAAACAAGTCTCACGCCGGGAAACGAAACGTAGATAATTGTATATTTTAAATAGTTTTCATTGGTCATAAAATAAGCAATATAATTGGCTAGGCAAAATATTAATTGTTACCATTGGCAAATCAATAGTGAGCCAGCCATATAAATATAGGCAAGGTTGATGCAAAAGATATTCCATTCCGAATCCCATTCGACAGTACATTCATAAACATAAACAGTAGTTTCATTTCTCCACCTTAAAGAAAACCACTCGGAGTCTGTTAATAGTGGACAGTTCGTCTCCACTATTACAGTGGTGACCCCGTACGAACACCGAGGGGGAAGATCCGGTACGAACACCAAGAAGGAACACCCTGCGACGTACCACTACTATTGCACGAACACCGCGAAGGAAACCCGTACGAACACCGAGAAGGAAGACTTCAGTTTATATAAAATCAGTGTAATCAAGCCGTCATTATGGAGCAGGAGGCAAACACATATACATCAAACCCGGTAAAGGAACCAGAAATCGCCGGTATATCTCTATCGTTAAGAATACCACCGTTTTGGAGAGACAAACCACGACTTTGGTTCGTCAGTTTTGAAGCCGCAACGAATGGTTTAAAGAAGAGCCAAGCGCAATTAGCACAGATGGTGATAGCCCAACTTGAGAAACAAGACATCGAACAAATTGCGGACCTGTTGTACAACCCACCAGCAGTCGACCAGTATAATTCACTGAAGGATCGTCTGATCTCCGCATATGAAGAATCCGACAGTCGACAGCTACAAAAACTTCTATCAGAAATAGAACTTGGAGACCAGAAACCCACACAACTCCTACGCAAAATGCGTACTTTGGCGCGAGATAAAGTTCCGGATTCAACACTACGGCTAATGTGGGTAAACCACCTACCACCACATATTCGATCGGTAATAGCAGTCAGCGAAACATTCAGCACGCAGACGAAGCTCGACGAACTGGCACTCCTGGCGGACAAGATGATCGAAAACAGCAGTAGCTCACACATATCGATCATCGAAGGCACTTCAACAAAGGCCAATGATACCCAGTTTCTTCTCGAAGAAATTCGGAAGCTATCATTCGAAGTCGCCGCGCTCAAAGCTTCCCAGCATCATACCTTTTACCAGCAACAGTACAACCAGCGCAATCAGCAACACCGAAGATCACCTTTTCGTCGCAACCGCTCTGCAAGTAGAAGTCGAATAAGCTCAACATCAAGATCCCCTTACTGCTACTATCATCGACGTTTCGGGGTCGAGGCAAGAAAATGCACAGCACCGTGTACATTCAAAAATGAAAATACGAATACGGAAAACTAACTAGTACGCTCGATGCGACGGGATCCAGCGTAACAGCAAAGTCCTACCGTCTTTTCGTCACCGATAAAAAAAGCAAGCTTACTTTCCTTATCGACACCGGAGCAAATATCTCAGTGTTACCGCCGAAGCAAGGACAGAAGTTGAAGCCACTAGATTTTCAACTCTATGCAGCAAACAATACGGTTATTCCTACATATGGAGAAAAAACAATGGAACTTGATTTTAATCTACGCCGACCATTCAAATGGAGATTTATCGTCGCTAAAGTCAGCAAACCAATCATCGGTGCTGATTTTCTTCAACATCACCAGTTGGTCGTCGACATCAAAAATAGAAGAATCATCGACGGGAAAACCAATCTTGCATCTCAGTCTTTTGTACAAGCAACCAATCTGCCCACAATAAGAAGCATAGATGTGCAACAACCGTATCACAAGATCCTCGAAGAATACCCTGGTATCACAAGAATAACTTCAATGAAATTAACACCGAAGAACGACGTTGAGCATTTCATCGACACCAATGGACCACCACTTCATTGTCGTGCACGTCCAATCGCACCACACCTATACGAGCAAGTTCGAAAGGAATTCGAAAACATGATTGAGCAAGGAATATGCCGTCCAAGCAAAAGCCCTTGGTCATCACCACTTCACATTGTACCGAAGAAGAACGGAGAATTACGAGTTTGTGGAGATTACAGAAGACTGAATTCTATTACCACTCCTGACCGCTACCCAATACCGCGAGTCAGGGATTTCACTCATCAACTATCAGACAAGACTATATTCTCCACCATCGATCTCAACCGAGCTTACCAACAAATAAGAGTCCGCGATGAAGACATAGAGAAGACAGCAATAATTACCCCAATGGGATTATTCGAATTCCCAAGAATGATCCCAGGATTAAAGAACGGAGGTCAAACTTTCCAAAGATTCATACACGAAGTACTTCATGGACTGGATTTCGTTTTCGCATTTATTGATGATCTCCTTGTTGCAAGCCCTGATAAAGAAACGCACGAAACCCATCTACGCACCGTGCTACAGCGATTAGAAGACAACGGAATCACAATCAACCCTTCGAAATGCATATTTGGACAGCAAGAAGTTCAATTTCTTGGTTTCACCGTCAGCAAGGAAGGAATAAAACCGCCTGCCGAAAAAGTCAGAGCAATCATCGATTATGCAAAACCTAAAACTATCGAAGAGCTAAGGCGTTTTCTTGGGATGATAAATTTTTACAGAGAACACATACCTAAAGCCGCTGAAATCCAAGCACCACTTCACGCCTACCTTCACAACAAGAAGAAAAAAGATAAAACGTCAATCGAATGGAACGATGAAGCCACGAAGGCATTTGAAGCTTGTAAAATTGCGATCCAAAATGCAGCTTTACTCGCTCACCCATCACACGAAGCAACCCTTGCTATCTTCAGCGACGCATCCGATCTCTCAGCAGGAGCAGTTCTCCAACAATACAGCAATGGGAAATGGCAACCACTTGGATATTTTTCGAAGAAGTTCTCCGATACTCAACGTAACTACAGTACATTCGACCGAGAGCTACTCGCTATTTACATGGCTATCAAGCACTTCAGAAAAACGTTCGAGGGTCGAAACCTGATCGTTTTTACCGACCACAAGCCATTAACATATGTACTTCCAAAGAAACCATCACTATCGGAAACACCACGAAGAGCAAGACAACTTATTTTCATAAGTGAATTCACGACCGACATACGTCACATCAGTGGAAAGGACAACATAGTTGCCGACGCACTCAGTCGCGTACCAATCGACAGTGTAACGTGCCCTACATCAATCGACTATCATAAGATCGCCGCAGCACAAGACAGAGATAGTGACAACATAAAACATCTAGCGAAGCAAGGTAACTTGTCCATCAAGCAAGTTACAATGCCAATGACGCATCTACCAATATACTGTGAAGCCTCAACGACAACCATGCGACCATACATACCAGAAGAATGTCGTCGCGAAGTCTTCAATACACTGCACAACATTAGTCATCCAGGTGTTAGAACAACAAGAAAACTCATCACTGAAAAATTCTTTTGGCTTGCAATGCAAGCGGATGTTGGCAACTGGGCGAAGCAATGCATTCAATGCCAAAAATGCAAAGTACAAAGGCATACATCAAGTAGTCTAGCTACATTTCCACCCACGGAGAGATTCGAACACTTGCACGTTGACATCGTTGGACCATTACCTACTTCACCGCAAGGACATCGTTATCTCGTAACAATGATCGACAGAACAACAAGATGGCCAGAAGCAATACCTACCGATGATACTTCAGCCGAATCCGTCGCGAAGATAATTTATGAAAATTGGATTACTCGTTTCGGATCACCTAAAACCATCACAACGGATCAAGGAAGGAATTTCGAAAGCAACCTATTCCTCAAACTTCTTCAAACTATGGGAATACAGAAGACGCGTACAACAGCATACCATCCTCAGTCAAACGGAATAATCGAACGATGGCATCGTACATTAAAGACTGCACTCAAAACTCGTTTATCTCAACATACAAAGTGGATTGATGAGCTACCTACAGTGCTACTCGGACTACGAGCAACACCGCGTGCAGACACTAGTCTTAGCGCCGCTCAGCTAACCTACGGCTGCAGCATAAGGCTGCCGTGTGACTTCTTCAGTTCAGCAGCGTCAAACAAACAAGAAATGGATTACGATTTCGTAACTAAACTTCGAGAATCAATTAACAAAGCCTTATCGTTGAAATGCACCGAAATGCAATCACACAGAAATAATAAATCAGTATTCATTCACCAAGATTTGAAAACATGCAAGCAAGTTTTTGTAAGAAACGACGCAATGAAAAAACAATTTCAACCTACCTACGATGGACCGTATAAAGTATTAGAGAGAAATAGCAAGACTTTTAAACTACAAATACCCGGAAGGAAATCTACGATTATATCGATCGACCGACTAAAGCCAGCCTATATTATTAACGAGGATACTGCAGAGGATACATCATCATCATCAAAACCACCAGCGAGGAAGCTTGAAAATTCATCATCTACATCAACCCAGTTGAAACCTATTTTAAAAACTACGAAATACGGGCGAGTCGTCAAGCCTCCGGTACGCTTTCGCTGGGGGGAGAGTGATGTAGCAGCCAGATTAATCAAACCGAAACGGGAATAAATAATATATACTCCGCTGCTACCATAACGCGGAAGGCGAGAATAAATAAAAAAACATTTTATTTCCTAATTATTCTTGGCTACTGAGATACTGCGGACTGTATATAGATAATTTGACGTTCTTATAAAGAAACAAGAAGCAGCCGCAAATATCATTCAGCGCCACACCGACTTCACACGCCGCTATCGTCACGTATCCGTCGACCAATGGTGAGCCGTTTCTTCAACGCCGCAGTTCGTTTCCTCTTGCTGTTCCGGAGCTGTATTCCACACCGCCGCCGCCCGCCGACTACGCGTGCGCACCGATCTGCATGTCTTATATAGCCCGGTCCAGCGACGTAGCTTCGTGAACAACAAACAAGTCTCACGCCGGGAAACGAAACGTAGATAATTGTATATTTTAAATAGTTTTCATTGGTCATAAAATAAGCAATATAATTGGCTAGGCAAAATATTAATTGTTACCATTGGCAAATCAATAGTGAGCCAGCCATATAAATATAGGCAAGGTTGATGCAAAATATATTCCATTCCGAATCCCATTCGACAGTACATTCATAAACATAAACAGTAGTTTCATTTCTCCACCTTAAAGAAAACCACTCGGAGTCTGTTAATAGTGGACAGTTCGTCTCCACTATTACAAAACTATATTCACCTTACATAAACTAGATAAGTAATAAGAATTTTTATTTGATCATAAACTCCCACATTTAGAATGGTTATCGTTTTGGTGGAGCCTTTAAGAGCTTCATTTTTATTATATTCACTATTCTTGCTAAAAATGTAATAAAGTTAGTGTTACGGATATTTTAATCCAACCTCAACTCAAGCTACCAGTTTCAAGAGAATTATAGAATATTGACTTATAAGGGTAACCGTGTGAGTGTGAAATGGTACATTTGTTGTTGTCGTATTCAGTGAGACAGACTTGTCACTTCGGTTATAGTCACTGAATATTATTTTTATTTTTACATAGAATGTAAACCACGTTATTAAAGCAATTCTTATTTTTCTTTTAATATTTGTATCAACGACATATTAAAATATTTTAAGAACTTAGACGTACATATGTTATTAGAGTTTAAATGAAAAGAAAAATTAAAAAAAAATCAACAAACCCACGATGGATGTAAAATTGGAATCGAAAAAGAATATAATAAAAATTTTACTTGATAGCATGTGGACGGTACAGCCCAACGATACCTACAACCAACTTTAAATAAGGAATGCTAAAAATGCTTTGTCACCTCAGAGAATTAAAATAAAATGCCTAACAGCATGTGTCATTATACCGACTTCATACTCACTTTGCAGTACAAATAGGTAAAAGGTTGGTAAAAGTCCAGACGGACTCCCAAAGACAGACAAGGAGTCCAAACACCTAGTATCTTTCGGGCAGGCAAAATGAATAACATCATATACAGTTATTCACTTTATCTTTTTCCTTTTCTTTCTTTCTCTTTTTCTAGCACAGACGAGAATTTTAAAGATAGTAGTAGATATGGTTTCAACAAGGTTTTATACAAAACAGACTACAACAAACAGAACTAGTAGTTGGACAAAATGAGTTTAAAAATAGAAATACTGATGCCTGTGTAACAACAGATAAGAATTAAATAAGAAATTTTATCGAATGAATGTAAAATCCCCATATTTTCTAGAATACTTGCAAACTGACTTAACTTATTTGATATATGACTTAATAAAAAATAATAAAATAAATCAACAACTTTACATCCAGATTTCAAGTTTAATTTAGATTTTTATTTTACACGAGATAAGTAAATGTTTAAATCCACGACTGAATAATCAAAGTACAGTAAATCAAATGAAATTCCCACAGGCAGTGTAGTGAAATGTGGGAAACGAAACATTGGACAGAACACGTTTCTTAATTTACATTGCTCATAAATGTTTATTCAAATACATTGAAAACAGTTATCGGTAGAAAATTTTAAATATATTTTATAAAATCTACGCTCTTTGATGCAGGAACGTAGGAATTTCTTCCATATACAATATGTACCATATTTCTTGTTATATAACCAAAATATTATTATTATATATAATAGAAATAGTGTAATTTTGTATACTTTGTATATATGGAGACAAATAAAAATATAAGGTTGAAAAATGTGATTAGTTTAGCCGTTAGTGTAGATCGTAGATGAACAGACCGCGGCCCGCGGGCCGCATGCGGCCCGCCGGTCGAATACTGGTGGGTGAAAAATAATACTCTCGTACATTCGAAAAATATTGAATTATATTCCAGAATAAAACCAAAAAAAAAAATATGTTCGAAAAGTAATTTGAATCTCGCGCGCGCGCTCTTAAGTGCACTTATCGGTGCGCTGCGCATGCGTGGTAACAGCGGTCGGTAATGTTCGTGCTGATCTCGGTTAAATTCGTTTTCTTGAGGAGCCGCCGCGGCCAGCGGCGTGGCGATGACGGCAGCGCGGTGGCGGCTTATCCACGGGTTATGCTGTTAGAGCAAGCGAGATAGCAATAGTCCCGAATTCCCGACTGCTCGCGTAGGTGGAAACACGAAGCTTCCAGTGTCGGTTTCGTGATGACAGTTTTCGAATCTATACGCGCGGTATAAAAGCCATGCTAACCGCAGCGACCGACAGTTTGAGCGAAGCCGGTGTCATATATTTTGATCCACATTCAACATAGATTTCCCGTCAAGTGCCGTGTATAATTGTGTTGGGAAATCGTAAGTAAAACTCTGTTATTAATTAGTGTTTCCCTACCTATTTAATCAATTATTTTTGGTAATTTAAAAAAGGATGGGTAATTTAAGTAGGTACTGTAATTGTTTTTATGTGCTATGTTAATCCTAGCCAGGATTAGAACGCAATATGGACAAGCCAGGACCTAGTAAAAAACGTAAGGTTAAAGATGAAAATCGGCAGTTTCAAGAAATTTGGACTGAGAAATACTTTTTTGTATGGTCGCATAACACAGTCTTTTGTTTAATTTGCAAGAATTCTGTTGCGATCGCAAATGAATATAATGTAAAAAGGCACTATGAAACGCAGCATCCTACTTTTAACAAGTTTGCAGTCGTATTAAGAAACCAAAAATGTTGTCTTTAAAATGGAAGCTTATTGGTCAGCAAGCTATGTTTACAAAACCCATTCAAGATTCAGAAACAGCTACAGAAGTTAGTTATGAAATTTCTCGAATGATAGCAAAGCGAAGTCGCCCCTTCAATGATGGGGATTTTGTAAAAGAATGCATAGAAATTGCCGCTAAGAAAATGTGTCCATAAGCAGCAAAAAAGTTTGAGAAAATTCAACTGAATCGTATGACTATCCAAAGACGAATTATGTCTTTGTCAGGTAATATTGCGGAACAATTAAATGAAACAACTAAGATCATTGAATTTTTTTCATTAGCACTCGACGAATCCACTGATATTAGTTCCACAGCTCAACTTCTGATATTCATACGAGGTGTTACTCAAGATTTTGAAGTCTTAGAAGAGTTATTAGGAACGTGTTCATTGAAAGGTCAAACCAGAGGAGTTTATATACTCAATGTACTTTTGGATGAGTATTCAAAAACTGATTCGGACTTATCAAAATTATCGGGAGTTGCGACTGACGGTGCTCCTTCGATGGTTGGTGTAAATTATGGGTTAGTTACTTTGCTGAAAAAGCATCTGCAAGAAAAAAACATAAACACTGAAGATCTACACTAAGAAGCCCTCTGTTCTAAAAAAAATGAATTTCAAAATGTCATGAAAGTGGTAGTTTCGACTGTAAATTTCATAAAATCACAAGGACTCAATCATAGGCAATTCAAACAATTCCTTGATGACATCGAAAGCGAACATGGAGATTTACTGTATTATACAGAAGTAAGGTGGCTAAGTCGTGGATTGACATGGAACGATTTCTAAATTTAATAGAAGAAATTGGAATATTTCTGGCGGAAAAGCAAAGGGATATCCCGGAACTTAAAAATCCTGACTGGTTGTGTGATTTGGCTTTTTTAGTCGATACGATATTACAAATCATTTGAATGTCTTGAACACACGGCTTCAAGGCAAAAATCAATTGATATCCCAGCTCTACGCACATGTATCATCCTTTCAATGCAAGCTAACGCTTTTCAGATCGCAATTGAATTCTGGAAATTACAATCATTTTCCGAATTATAAGAAAATTGCTGAAAAATTCAACAAAACTGCGATTAATTTCAGTTATGTAGAAAAGCTAGATATTTTGATTCAATCTTTTCAAGACAGATTTTCGGTGTTTAAAAAAGTGAAACCTCTGTTGGACATATTCAGCAATCCTTTCACGATTTCAGTTGAAAATGCGCCAGAGTCAATGCAGTTAGAAATTATCGACATTCAAAACGACCAAGATTTACGCAACAAATTCAACGAAGGAGACTTGCTGAACTTTTACTACCTTTAAAATACGTACAAAGAGTTGCGCATAAGCGCTCTGAAATGTGCCAGCTTATTGCTATATATGTGAACAAACCTTTTCAATACTAAATAATAATAAAACAAAAAATCGAAACCGCCTTGCAAATGAAAGTTTGGAAGCAGTTTTACGTGTTGCTACAAGTAAATTTGAGCCAAATTTAAAAACATTGTAAGCACTATGCAGTGCCATGCTTCAAAGTAATAATTTTTTTTTCAATTTTAATACATTATTATCAATTGTTTATTGTCTTTAATTACCTCTACTCCTGGCTGCCCGCCATCAGTTCATAATTTTCCCGAGTGGCCCCTAGTCTTAATAAGTCTGTGCATCACTGGTGTAGATAATAGCGTACAGCACGAGGGCCTTGCGTAGCTGCGCAGCGTAGTTGCACGGCGTAGATACGCGGCGTAGAGACGTGGTGTAACGATGTTAATTGCATAAATTTTTACATGCTATGCCCCTTCACATCCGTTTCACGGTTTATATATCCAAGAATATATATACTAATATATCCAAGGCGAAAGACAACGTATTGCAAAGAAAGAAGCATAAAAATAGATTGTTCTTTCACAGTGGGACAGGCTAATTAGTTTTATTGTTCCGTTTTATTCAAATAACATCACCGTTAGCGTAGGAATTTCTCCTGTACCGTGGGTGCAGTTTACCGTTACCGTTACCGTTACAACCTATCAAAAGTCTACATCTGAACAAAGGCCTCACTTACACATTGCTTCATAGAGTGAATATTTGCCATAGTTGCCTTGCTTAAATGTCTAGGCAGTTCATATAGTATATAGAAACCCAAAAACCCCATTTAAAGCAACCAAAAAAAGATTTCATTATCATAATTGCCATACCTATACTATATATATATATATATATATATATATATATATATATATATATATATATATATATATATATGTGTGTGTGTATATGTATATATATATAACAAAAAAATTAATATTATCTACGTCACAGAAAAAATAATAGTCTACGGCCGCTATGAGGTCACTGACACGGCCGACTCAAAGCAAGCCGCTAAGCAGCGCGTGCTTCTCCAAGGTTTTTGTGTAAATCTTTATACCTATCTAGACTCAGTTATTCTCCGAAAATTTTAATTTAAAAATAATAGAAACTGTAACCAGAAATCAGAAATATTTATTGACCATAATATAACAATCGTTACAGGCAGGTCATTGGTTACAAAAGTTTTAATAAATTTATAATGTTAAATTATATTATTGTACTATTCCCTTAATTTAGTTACATTGACGCTTTACGTCATGGAATTAGGTAATTTATTTTGTTTGCACATACCACAAGAATGACGATTCCATGAGTTGCATTGACATGTATTCGCTTAATTTGTAAAATGGGTTGTTCTCAAAAAAAAAAAAAAAAAATACTTAAGTGTCCGTTTAAATTTGCTATAGTGTAGGCTGGTTAAACTTTTTGATATTATACATCAATATTTTTGAATAACGCCCATGATTGTTTACTTTCACTAATCTATTCATGGGTAGAACACGTTTTTCATTATTACGCAGATTGTGTTGATTTATGTCTTTCTTTTTCGGCATTTCTTTATCCTCATGTACCTCTAATAAACTATTATATATATAAAGCGAAACTACTGTCATTATTTTGTCGTTCTTAAAATGTTTTCTTGCCAGGCTACTTTTTTTCAGACCATTGATTATTCTTATAGACTGTTTTTGACATTTTAAACTTTTAAAATTTCCGGAGCATTACCGCAAATAGTAATGGCATATCTTATTATAGAATGAATGTAGGCATGGTACACAGATATGAGTGTCTTTTTTATCCAATAATGGCTTTAGCTTAAATAATGCGTAATTACCGCTAGCTATTTTCTTACAATTTTTTTAAATGTGAGCTTTATGGTTTAATGTGCTATCTACCGTATATCCTAAAAATACATTTTCTTTTGCAGTTGGGTTACCACGAATGCCTAGCCTCAGTTGATAATGCATTACAATGCTTTTATTAGAATTTAGAATAATGCCATTTGCGCCAAACCATTCTTTTACCTAGCTCATAACATTGTTAATTTTATCGTCTAAATTTGATAGACTTTTGTCTCTTAAACCAATATGTGTATCATCTGCAAATAAACTTAAATGTGTATAATCTGGTATTGCATTGCCAAGATCATTAATATGGATCAAAAAGAAAACAGGATCCAAGATAGAGCCTTGTGGTACTCCAATCGACACAGAACTCGCTAGAGAAGTTTGTTCACTTACTGAAACAATTTGGCTACGGTTACTTAAATAAGTTTTCATCATATTAAGTTCAGCTCCTTGAAACCCATAATGTTGCAATTTTAATATCATTACATCATGTCGTAAACAATCAAAAGCCTTTGATAGGTCACAAAAACACTGGTACATCTATTGGAATTGTCCAAAAATTCTAGAATGAAATAAATTACTTTTCTTATGGTAATTTCGGTTGATCGTCCTTTTCTAAATCTAAATTGTGCCGTTGTAAGTAAATGATTTTCTGCAAAGTAACTTACAATTCTTGATTTTATAATGGCTTCTAATATTTTTGATAGAGTTGGCAATATACAAACTGGCCTGTAATTACTTAGATCTGTGAAATTCCCTTTTTTGAAAAATGGTATTACCCTACCCGGTTTGAGTACGTCGGGGAATATGCCATTAACTAAACAGGAATTGACAACAATAAATACCAAATCGAATAAATTATTGTTCTTTCTAATAAGATTTATTAATGTTCTGGTATTCATATAGTAAATGTCTAACGTAGATTTTTGCTTCATACTATTAACAAACTTTTTTAAGTCTATATAATCTAATGGGTGAAAAGAAATAGATGTTAGTAGTCTATCTAAGCAATGAGCAAAAGTACTTCACGCAGTTTTCTGCGTCAACTTCTAAACTGCTTGTTAATCTATGTGCAATATTGCAGAAAAAATCATTAAAAGTTCTTGCAATTTTTTGAGATTCGGAAATTATAGGAGACAAAATTATTGATCCGTATTATCTTGACTACACAATGAGCGTTGAAAACTACTGACGTTTTTTACGAGAACTAAGCGATGAACTTGACAAAAGAAATTTAGACCTCGTTCGTCGCATGCGGTTTCAACACGATGGCGCACCACCGCATTTCTCCCGTTGTGTAAGAAGTTTTTTTGGATACTGTATCCGGTGAAAGATGGATTGGCTGCGGTGGACCGGTCAACTGGCCGGCACGATCACCTGATCTCACACTTTTAGATTTTTATCTCTGGGGTACGTTTAAGCAGACTGTATTCCAAAAATCATGCGAAGCGAGGCAGAAATGCGTATAGTCGCAGCCTTTGAAAAAATAAAGTCTGAAATGTCTCTTATGCAACGCGTACGTTCAGTCATTATAAGCCGGTGTCGCAAATGTATAGAGGTACAAAGTGGACATTTTGAATAGCATCTCCGTGGTCGTCAAGTAGACATGGTGATAAATTAGTGTTTGACTATAACAGCTCTGATGTGACGAGGTCACGACTTCAGTGAGCAGTTAGTCTAGGTAAGTCGCGTGCGCCCCGTCTTTAATGTACGTTAACGCCAGCCGCCGCCTGTCACTGTTGATAATTCCAGGCAGAGGTAATCAATCCACATCAAATTTACAAATATTATTTAATTAAAATTTAACTTGATTTTTTTTTATGTCGATTTTTCTGAAGTAAAGTTATTTCTATACGCTTGAATACTGATTCTGATAACGCACTTAACGGGAACCACAGGATTATATATATATATATATATATATATATATATATATATATATATATATATATATATATTTCACAAGGAAAAACTTCCAGATACGGAAAAATTATTTGCATGCCATACAAATACTGGTACCGTGGCCCTCAGCGTTGCAACAAATTGCTAAACCACACACAGAGGTTTTTGTTTTGACAGAAGTCTGTTGAAACACTACACCGATGTCCGTCTGTCAAAACTCTATGTAATAGAACTCTGTATTGTCTGTCAAGAAATAAAGTTTGGTTATAATTTTACCCTAACTAAATGAACTAAACTAATTCAAGACTTTGAAAGAAGCAATAATTATATAAAGCTAAGCAATATTGTATATAAAATAAAAAAAATAGTTAGTAAAATAAATATTATTCAAGCTAACAGTAAATAAAGACTTTAAAGGTGTTAAACGAGCATACAGTCCATCGAATGATAAATGGACGCTGTGGCGCACAGATATGACAATGACCATGACGATAACGATGACGATGACTAGTAGATGCAATCAGACTGCCGCGCTCCTCTTATATTTCGTATCTCCTCAAAACATTTTATTTCTCAAACATGCAGATTTTCTTACGATGTTTTCATTTACTAAAAACACGTGGTAAATCATCACTTATAATTTAATTTAGTTTAACAATTTTATTAGTGCCGGTAAGGATCGAACTCAGGTCGTTCACGTACTGTCAAACCAGCTATAGGCCCTGAGCTACATGGCTCTTTTTATAGTATTTATATTTTGTGATCTAGTCTGACCCCCGCTGGTACCAATAAAAATACACCAATTCGAAGACATGATTAGTCCATGTCGTTTTGTCCGTGTTTTCAGTAATGAAAAAATGCTACAATATAAGAAGGTAGATTATATTAGATCAAATGGGAAATCGGACAGTTCTGAAGTCGTAGTAGCCTGGTTCGAGTCCTGTCATCGGTCCGACTTTTTTCCATTTTTTTCTTTCTCATAGAAGAAGGATTTTGATTTTAATTATTTATTTTTTTATTTTACTTTACTTATTTACTTACTTATCTTCACGCACAATCCCTAACGAGGTAGCCAGAGAGAACAGATCGCCAAGTGTCACGATCCTTACATACCTCTTTCGCTTCTTTCAGGTTCATTAACTTCTTCATACATGCACGTCTAGGTATCCGAGTACTCTTGACCCTCCCCCTCTTCGAGCAATTTGCTCACACGGTCTTCGAAAGTTAGTCTCGGTCTACCTCGACACCTTTTAATATTTACTTTCGCTCTATATATTTTCTTCACCATTCGGTCTTCACTCATTCGTTCAACGTGCCCAAACCATTGGAGTACGCCCCTATCAATTTTTGTGATAAGGTCATCTTTCAATCCTGCCATATTGCGAATTTCTTCGTTTCGCTTTCGGTCGGCTATGGTAACGCCACACATTTTACGAAGAGATCGCATCTCCACTGCATTCAACTTGCTTTTATGCTTCTTCTGGCATACCCAGGTTTTGCTGCCATATAACAAAGTCGGTACCAACACTGCGTTATGTATTGCAAGGCGTGCACTCTTCACCACGCCCTGCCTTTTTACTAATGCATTCAGGGCACCATTGACTTTGTTTCCGGCAGCGACGCGCCTATCCACATCTAAATCACATCTTCCATCCCGGCTGAAAGCACTCCCCAAGTATACAATTTCATTTACCTATTCTAGACATTCCTGATTTACCCATATTTTATATTTCGTTCTCTCTTCGTCCTTTTCAAATACCAGAACCTTAGTTTTATTAGCATTCAAATAGCTTTAATTTCACATTCCTCTTTCATACACGTGACTAATGCCTGCAGTTCTACTTTTGATGGTGCAATAAGCACTGCATCATCAGCATACAGCAGACAATTAACTTTTATGTCACCCAATTTCACACCCAAACAGCTATTTTTCAGCTTCTGTAAACAGCTGTCGAGATACAGTATGAACAGCCAGGAAGACATGACACAACCCTGTTTTACGCCCGCTTGGACGCTAAATATGGGTGACAGGTCATGCCCTACCCGCACACAGGCTTTACAGTCATAGTAAAGTGACTGCACACCCTTAACAATTGACCATCAACACCATATCCCGGCAACAGTTCCCACATTTTCTTCCTTAGAACCTTATCAAATGCTTTCTCCAGATCCACAAAAGTACAGAAAATCCTCTGGTTAACACTCAGAAGCTTTTTCGTGATCATGCGGAGAGAAAACATTTGATCCGTGCAACCTCTTCCAGGTCTAAATCCACATTGTGCCTTCCATAAGAATCTTTCCGATTTCTCTTGCATCCTACGTGTCAAAACCTTCGAGTAAACTTTACTTGCTAAACTGGTCAAGCTGATCGCCCGATAGCACCCGCAGTCAAAATGTGAACCTTTACCTTTATATAAAGGCACAATGACCGCGGATCGCCAATCATCCGGGACATCTCCCGTCCGCCAGCACAAATTGCACAGCAGATGGAAGCTGTCCCAGACGCGAGGCCCACGTTCGATCGAATCGCACGTTCAATCTCTTTCATGCTGATGACCTCAGTGTCATTGAGGTCCGTGTCTGGCGTGCCAGTCACGGCGTCACCCCCGGATCCTTCACTAAGATCATGACACGCATACATTTCTCTATAAAATTCACTCCATCGCTGCATGTCGTCCGATTTTTCTGAGAGGACGTCATTGGTTCTCGAAAGCACTTTGTTCATTCTTAAGGCTGTCGCACCACTCCGGGACCTTCCAAACTCTTTCCAGAAGATTTTGGAGTTTTCCCTAAAGTTGTGCGACAACCTCTCGTCCGCTTCTATTCTACACCTTTCACGTACTTCCTCAATCAATGTTTTCGCATGAACTTTCTGCAGCTTATATCTTTCTTTCATCTTCTCTCTCATATGCTCATCGTTACTAGAAGCCAAGTAGTCTAACCATGCTTTTTTTCTTCTTTTTTACAGCTTCCCTCACTTCATCATTCCGCCATGCATCTCTTCTTTTACTACTACCTCTTTTTGTCGTACCACATACTTCTTCCGCTGCACTTACCATTCCATCCCTAAGGTTCTGCCATGTTCTCTCCACACATTCTTTACTGCCATCGATGGTGTCAAGCTTTTCGGCTACCCTCGTGTGATATTTGTCCCTAGTATCCGCTTCCTGAAGCTTCCAGCTTCGGATGCGACAGACCGACTGTGGTTCTGTTACTGCAGTCCGGTAGCGCCAACCCGCGAACAAACCCCTATATCTAGTAATTACTAGATAGTGATCCGTTCCCACGTCAGCACTCCTGAACACTCGTGTATCCATCCTCTGTTTTCGCAGTCGGTCATCCACCAGGAACAAATCAATCATACTTCTCTCATTCTTTCTTTCTTTATGTACATATGGATTTTCCTGTGATTAAACATAGTATTTGTCACAAGAAGCCCCTTTTCCTTGCATACAGCCAGTATAAGATTGCCAGCATCATTAATCCTTTTATCGCCAAACTTTCCAAGCACCGACTCGTACCCTGGTCGAGCGATACCTACGTATCCATTCAAATCACCACATACAACAGTTCTTTCGTTTCCCTTAACCAAATCTAGAACTTCTCTTACATTCTCCCAAAACTCCTCCAGCTCAGCCCTCGACGACGAAGCTACCGGCGCATAAACAGCCAAAAAGAATAACTTCGTCAGTTCCATTTTGAAGCGAACCCAGAGAAGTCTTGAGTTCACAACCTTGTATTCAGTCATAAGATCGACCAACCGGGACGACAACAGCACTCCTACTCCCTGGCAGGCGTTCTCGCTTTCCGGGACTCCGGACCATATAGCTAACGTCCCGCCAGGGAGCTCTTCAGTACCACTGCCTTTCAGTTTGGTCTCCGACATACACACGACATCTAATTCTCTTTCTTTCATTATTTCGATCAACTAATTCGTCTTATCTCTCATGCCCCCTCTAACATTCCACGTGCCAACTCTGCACTCCGTCCTCCACCTTCCGCCGTGTCGGGCTGTGCGTGACGGGTGGCGGTCCCCATCGCCGCTTTGCGCGCTGCATTCCACACCAACGGGGACGAGCTGGTGTGCGTCGCCTTGGGGGGACGCCCTAACCCTCGTTTGCATGGGTGCGCAGCTGTGTAGAATTGCACAGCTGCGCATTTTTTTATTTTAATATTTATATATATTTTTTATTATTATTTTTATATTTATATTTATTTTGTTTTTATTTTTTATTCATTTATATTTATATTTATTAATATTATTTTATTTTATTTTAATATTTATTTTAATTTTTTATTTTTATTGTTTACATATTTATTTGTATTTTTTCGTCTTTATTTTTTATTATTTATATGTTTACTCTTATTTTTAGTTTTATTTTATTTTTATTTTTATTATTATTTTTATACTTATATATATGTAAGAAGGTAGAATTAATTTACAATCACAAAATACGTGGATCACAGGTAATTAACTATAAATTGTACTGAGACTAATTTAATAGCTGATAATAATAATTAATTCGTTTCCACGAATTAATTATCCGAATAGTCTAGGATGAGCTAGTAGCGGGATACAACAAGTGAACCGTGCCACGCCAGAGCCATGACTGCATAGAGTAGAGTAATATATACAGAAATAGAGAGCCATCTCCTAGGATTTTTTGTCACCCAATATGAATAGTGTCGCCGTCTGTATCATATCCCTTGAACTAATCTCAATATCAGGTTGACTATAGATAGTTGTATGTAGTTATGTATATACGGCTATCTAAACTATAGGCGGTTATATTTATATTTTAAGGGATTAGGGTTCAATTAAAGACGTATTATAGATGTCAGTAATATTAACATTTATTTTTGTTATATATATTTAACATACACGATGTAAAAGCGTCTATTCCGCAAAATACAACATCAAACCAAATTAAATATGTCCACCGGGTTACCGGAATGAAAGCGTCTATTTCGCACAACACTACAAAAACATATATATACTCATATATACTCGTACAATGTGGTTCCAGCATGAAAATCTAAACAGACAACAAGAAACGGAGGGCTAATCCCAACTCAACCAAACTTATCGTCGTCGTCGTCATCATCGTCATCGTCATCATCGTCGACATCTTCATCATCATAGTTACTTTCATCGTCATGGTCAACGTCATTTTAATGGTCAACATCGTTAACATCATAATCGTCATCATCATCATCATCATCATTATCATTAGTAATTCTTATCGTTGGAAACTGTTCTGGCTAATGTATTGTTAATAATCACCTTACATTCAAATGTAATATAAGAGCTGTAAGTTTCTTTGAATAAATAAATAAAAAAATCATCGTATTCGTCAACATCCTCATCATCATCATCGTCATCATCATTGTCATCGCCATCGTAATAGTCATGTACATCGTAATCGTCACCGTCATCATCGTTATCATCATCATAATCGTCATCATCGTTATCATCATCATAATCGTCATCATAATCATCATCATAATCGTTGTCATCATCATTGTCATCTTCATCGTCATCGTCATTGTGGTCGTCATCGTCTTAGTCATCGTCATCGTCATCATCATCTTAATCGTCCATATCGTTCTCATCATAATCATCATCATCATCATCATCATCGCCACCGTCACTGTCATAATCACTATCGTCATCATCATCGTCATCATTATTGTCATCGTCATCGTCATCGTCTACGTCATCGACATGGTCAACGTCATCGTCATCGTCATAATCATCGTCATCGTCATCGTCATGGTCAACGTCATCGTCGTCGTCATCATCATCGTCATCATCATTGTTATCGTCATCGTCATCGTCATCGACATGGTCAACGTAATCGTCATCGTCATAATCATCGTTACCGTCATCGTCATGGTCAACGTCATCAACGTCGTCATCATCATCGTCATCATCGTGGTCATCATCGTTGTCATCGTTATCGTCGTCTGTCATCGTCATCGACATGGTACCAACGTCATCGTCGTCGTCATCATCATCGTCATTATCGTTGTCATCGTCATCATCATTGCCATTGTGATCGTCATCGTCACGGTCATCGTCACAGTCATCGTCATTGTCATCATCATCTTAATCGTCCATATCTTTGTTATCATAATCATCATCATCATCATCGTCATCGCCACCATCGTCATCATCGTCGTCGTCATCATCGTCATTGTCATTATCGTCATCATCGTCGTCATCATCGTAATCGTCATCATCGTCGACATCGTCATCATCATAGCTACCTTCATCGTCATGGTCAACGTCATTTTAATGGCCAACATCGTTAACATCATATTCGTCGTCATCATCATTATCATCATGATCATTCGTAATTCTTATCGTTGGAAACTGTGCTAGCTAATGTATTGTTAATATTCACTATATATTCAAATTTAATATAAGAGTTTCTTTGAATAAATAAATAAAAAAAATCATCCTATTCATCATCATCGTCATCATCATTGTCATCGCCATCGTAATAGTCATCGACATCGTAATCGTCATCGTCATCATCGTCATTATCATCATAATCGTCATCATAATCATCATCATAATCATCATTGTCATCTTCATCGTCACTGTCATTGTCATTGTCATCGTCAATGTCATCGTCGTCGTCATCACCATCATCATCGTCATCATCATAATTGTCATCTTCATCGTAATCGTCATTGTGGTCGTCATCGTCACCGTCATCGTCATCATCATCTTAATCGTTAACATCGTTGTCATCATAATCATCATCATCATCATAATCGCCACCGTCACTGTCATAATCATTCGTAAACATCGTCATCATCATCATCGTCACCATCGTCATCATCATCATCATCATCATCGTCAACGTCGTCGTCATGGTCAACGTCATAGTTACAATCATCGTCATGGTCAACGTCATTATAATCGTCAACATCGTTGTCATCATAATCGTCGTCGTCGTCATCATCATCATAATCATCATCATCATCATCGTCATCATCATCATAAGCGTCAACATCGTTGTTATAATCATCGTTCTCACCACCATCATTATCATTTTCATCATCATTGCCATCGTCATCATCGTCAACGTCATTGTCATCGTCATTATCATCATCATCGTCATAATCATCATAAACGTAATCATCATTATGGTCATCATCGTCATCATCATTGTCACTGTCGTAATCATTGTCATCATCGTCATCGTTATCATCATAGTTACCTTTATCGTCATGGTCAACGTCATTATAATCGTCATCGTCGTCCTCATCATCATCGTCACTGTCATACTCATTGTCATCGTCATCTTCATCATCATCAACATCGTTGTCATAATCATAGTTTTCATCACCATCATCACCATTTTCATCACCATTGCCATCGTCGTCATCGTCATCGTCATGGTCAGCGTCATTATCGTCATCGTCATCACCATCATAAACGTCATCGTCATCATCATCGTCATCATCATCATCATAATCGTCAACATCGTTGTCATAATCATCGTCGTCATCATCATTGTCATCGTAATCGTCATCGACATGGTCATCGTCATCGACATGGTCAACGTCATCGTCATCGACATGGTCAACGTCATCGTCGTCGTCATCATCATCGCCATCATCATTGGCATCGTCATCGTCATCATCATCATCATCATCATCACCATCATCATCATCGTCACCATCGTCACCATCTACATCATTTTCATCGCCATCGTCATCGTCATCATCATCATTCGTGATCGTCATTATCATCGTCATCGTCATCGTCGTTGTCATCATCATAATAATGATCATCATCATCATCGTCGTCACCATCTTCGTCATCGCCATCTTCATCGTTAACATCATTGTAATCATCATCATCATCATCAACATCGACATCGTCATCATCATCATCTTCATTGTCGTCATCATCGTCATCGTCATTGTAATCACCTTCGTCATCACCATCGTCATCGTCATCGTCATCGTCACCGTCATCGTTATGGCGAACGTCATCGTTGTCGTCATCACCATCGTCATCATCGTCGTCATCATCATTGTCATCGTCATCGTCATCGTCATCGACATGGTGGACGTCATCGTCGTCGTCATCTTCATCGTAATCATTATTGTCATCGTGATCGTCATCGTCATGGTCATTGTCATCATCGTGGTCGTCGGCGCTATCGTCATCGTATCATTATCGTTACCGTCATTGTCATCATAAACGTGGTCATCGTCATCCTATCATCATCGACGTCGTCATCGTGATCGTCATCGTCATTGTCATCATCATCGTCATCGTCATCGTCGTTGTCACCATCATCATCATGATCATCATCATCATCGTCGTCGTCGTCATCGTCGTCATCATCGTCAACGTCATCGACATGGTTACCATCATCGTCATGGTCAGCGTCATTATATCATTCATCTTCTCAGACATTTGCTGGCCCGATTGTCTGACGTACTCATAAATGTCATTCATTTTGTTCCGCAAGTCATTTGTATAATCGGTTATACTGCGTGGGGTATCAGGTGGTATCCCGGTGATCAGGTCTGCAGGCAGCCGTAATTCTCTTCCAAAGTTTGCGAAAGCTGGTGTCACTGCTGTTGGTGGAGCGACGAGCCTAAGGTTACCGAAGTTTAATTCCCCGGTCGAACCTTAAGCCTATTATGCGAGATATTAACCAAAGTGGACTGTATCTGCTTAATGCTTCTACGCTTACATAAATGACGACTATAGCACGCCGTACAATGCACTCGCTCTTCCCCAAAACGAACTATTATTTGCCAAATCTATGAAAGGAATCCTGCTTGATTAGGAGAAAATAAATTGGAGCGGACACAAATATATCAAGCAGTAACTAGTAAGGAATGTTCACTCACCGGGGTGTTTTTCTTCTATGCTGCTTGGGCACTATAGCTGCGACTTCTGGAAGATACTCTGGGTAGACTCTCTGGGGCCCCAGAAATACGTCGGGAGAGAAGCGGTGTGGTTCCAACGACGAGCGCGGCGGGAAGAGGGCGCGCGTCGGCCGCGCGTGCCTTTTTATTCCTTCGGTTGCGATGATTGCGTAATATTCTAGAATCATCTTCTTTCCCCTCCCACCCCACCACCCCGATGTGTCGATAGGAGGGTATGAATGATATAGTTTGGAAAGGGATAAACGATTTGGCAAGCCTACCGTCAAAAAAATTAATACGAATGGTTTTCCGCGCAACCAGCTGTACTTTCGTGAACAGCGCTTCGATATGACAACAAAAACGGTTGAATGTGCTTGTCCCAATCTCGTTGCCGATGGTCTACAACTTTTGCTAGGTAGCTCACCGATGTCTGATTAAAACGTTCTACCATTCCATCAGATTGCGGGTGATAAGAAGTCGTTCTTGTTTTGTGAGTACCCATAACTCGGCAAGTTTCCTGGAATATTTGAGACTCAAAATTCCTTCCTTGATCGCTGTGAATCTCCAAAGGTACTCCAAAACGACAGAAGACTTCATGAACTAGCTTATCCGCAACTGTTGAAGCTTATTGATTTGGAATGGCGAAGACTTCTGGCCACTTAGTGAAGTAATCCATCACAACCATGAAATACTTTTTACCGCTTTCACTCTCTGGAAACGGTCCCGCCACGTCAATGGCTATTCTCTCCCATGGAGCACCAACATTGTACAACTTCAATGCACCTCTACAACGAGTCTGAGGTCCCTTTACAGCCGCACAACTTCTACATTTGCGACACCAGTCCTCGACATTGTTTCGACAGTGGACCCAGTAAAACCGTTCTCGGATCTTCAGTAGAGTTCGTTTAACTCCCAGATGGCCTCCTGAATAATCATTATGGTACAACTGTAGAACATCCGGCACTTTAGCTTTAGGGAAAACCGTTTGCAAATGACAGCTGTCTCCCCGAACATTTTCCCATTTACGGCACAGAACTCCATCCTGAAGCAGCAAGCTGTCCCACTGGGCCCAATAGCTTTTAGTGATCGAACTCATCGCTGAGACGTCGCTCCACTTGGCCTTGGGAGCACTGGCCTTCATCCATTCCAGGATCGGCTTGATGTCCGGATCTTCCTGCTGTGCACGTTGTATGCTGTCCTTCCACTCGTTGCTGAGGTGGTCTGCCCTGAGCATCCTCACGGATACCTGTTCCTTACTATCTTGCCTAGTACAATGTTTGCAATCTTCAGGACTAGGTCTTCTTGACAGTGCATCTGTTTTGCCATGAGATTTCACGCTGCGATGTCTGATAGTAAACTCGTATACCGGCTGCTGCTGGGCGGTGATGTTAGCCGCACTTCCCTTCCGAGATCGTTCACCTTCCCTTTCTAGGGTTCGCTTAGGGCAGCTGGATCGAAGATGGCCCCTTTCCCTACAGCCATAGCACCTAGGGCTGTATCGTTTATTGTGGTCCCGAACCGTAACTGTTGCAACCTCCCTAGCGTGAGAAGAGCGATGATCCTGCTGCTCGAGATCGTTTAACTTCCCTTTCTAGGATTCGCTTAGGGCAGCTGGATCGAAGATGGCCCTTTTCCCCACAGCCATAGCACCTAGGGCTGTATCCTCTGTTGCGGTCGCAAACTGTAGCTGCTGCAACCTCCCTGACGCGATGGGAACGATGATCCTGCCACACGGCTTCCACCTCCAGTGCATGGGCCAAGGCGTCCTTAAGCATCTCGTGGTGCCCGAGCCTCACAGCAGCTCTGACTTCCAGGTCGCGGATACCGTCGATGAATGTCTGCACCAGGTTCCCTTCAATGAGTGCAGGTACAGACCGGTATGCTTTCCGCACCAGCTTCTCCACCTCTAGAGCCCACTGCTGCAGGTTTCCGTTGATGCCCTGCACGCGATCTTTAAGCTTCGCACGAAAGACGTGTTCCAGGTGAGCGTTGCCTTATCTCGCCTCCAATGCCTCAAGGAGTTTCTTATAAGTCACTTCCTCCCCGAGAGCTTCCAGAACTGTTAAGGCCTGGTCGCGCAGGCCTAGTGTGAGAGCAGTCATGGCCTCACTTTTATTCCAGTCGTACGCCTTCTACGGTGGGTGACGTGAATTACAATTATTTAAAAAAAAAAAATAACAAAGATAAATGAGTACTGAAACGGAGCCCGAAGACCAAGGTGGCACATCGCGCTTGACAGTGGTGCTCACCGCTCACGGAGTATGCCTGTGGTAGGTGCGCAGCGCCTGATCTAGGCACACGCAGCGTCTGGAGTAGGCATACGCAGCGCTTGAAGTAGACACACACAGCGCCCGGACTAGACACACACAGCGCCCGGAGTAGGCACACGCAGCGTCTGGAGTAGGTACACGCAGCGCTTGAAGTAGGCACACACAGCGCCCGGAGTAGGCACACACAGCGCCCGGAGTAGGCACACGCAGCGCCCGGAGTAGGCACACGCAGCGCTTGAAGCAAGCACGCACAGCGGCTAAAGATAGCGCGGGCATTAGTAGGTGGAGGCGTAGGCGTGGTTAGGCGACGACTTCAGGTGAAGGCAGAGGCTTGCAGGATCCCGGGGCAGTGCGGCCCCGGGATAAGGCCTTTAGGAGATGCTTCGAGTTTGAAAGCTGAAGCGAGACTCCTTCTATTGGCCGATTGTTCGGCTTTTATACTTTTTTAGAGAGCTCCGCGCTCGACGACGGATTTGTGAAAAGAACGGAAAATTACTTAAATTAAAAGCAAATTTTTGTAAATGGCCAAGAAGAAAAGAGTATTTTTGTGGAAGTTTTGAAGTAAAAACATCAGACCGGTAACGAATTTGAATAAAAATTGTCAGACTCGTAATAGAGAAACGGCAAGATTTAAGTGAAAAATGAGATATTATTGATATAGGAAAAAAGGTAGCGCAACAGCTCGCACGAAGCCCGAAATTGCAGAGTTACGGAGAACTAAATAAAAGATCGAAAAAGGTAGACTCCATTGACACCGATTTAAAAAGTGCTGATAGCGTGAAAATACGAAGTGGAAATGATTTGTTATTGTGTTCTTATGGTTTAAAAACGTTACAGGATCCTATGGAAATAAAGGTGATGCAAAATATCAAAAACAAAATGGAAAAATAAATTTAAAATAGTGTAAAATGATATGTAAGTAGCATAACACTACAAGCTTTTGCAGTTCAGGAATTTTGATGTCAAAGATGCAGCTCGTCCCTGGTCGCTTTCATACGGACAAAGTTGATCCCACTTTTGAAAAAGTTGAGGAAGATCAGTATATTAGTAGTAACGACATAGATGAGTAATTAAACATTGACGAAAAAACAGTTTTGACGCATATGAAATAGTCTGGCTGTATAAAAAAGCCATTTATTTGTGTACCACACGAGCTCACAGAAAGAAACCTAATGAATCGCGTACTCATTTGCAATTCTCTTTTAAAATGTAATGAATCTGAACCAATGTTGAAAAGATCACTGGTGATGAAAAGTGTATCACCAAAGGCAAGAATGTTCAAAAACGATAATGGTGAAACACACTCCACAGACTGTAGCGAAACTTCGATCACCACGCAATTGGGTCATGCTGTGTAAATTGGATAGGTAGGGCATCATTTATTACGAGCCTTTTACCGCCCGGCAAAACTATCTTTTCGGATCTCTACTGCTAACCACTAATGAGACTCAAGCAAGATATTAAGAAAAAAATGGAATGGATCAACAGAAAAGGAGTGGTCTGTCATCAAGATAAAGCCAGACCACACAAATCTTTGGGCACTGCGCAAAATTAAGAAAGCTTGGGTGGAAAGTTTTTATACATCGACTGACATCGATTATAAGCACTTTGCACCTTCAGATTTTCAGCTGTTTCGGTGACTTAAGAATTTTTTGGATAGTTTTAACATCAAGAGAGGACTGTCAAAACCACTTGTCACATTTTTTGATCAAAATTGAAAATCCCAAGTTTTCCACAGCCACCGGATTATATCACTACCTACAAGATAGCAAGCATTCATCAAGCAAAATGGCACACAAATTATATAGTAATTAAATGTATATAAAATACTAAGAACATTTTTCTCTGACCTTAATAAATAATGGACTTAATATGAGATATCACCCAAAAAGTGCTCCTATATAATAAGAGGGTGGGGAGATGTAGGGAGAGGCAAATTCCCAACCAAACCTATGTATAATGTTACTTTACACACATTTAGTATATTTTGTATATTTACATTTACATTTAGTATATTTTGCAACTTCTTGGTAGTTCAACGTAAAAATGCTATTAACTTATTTCCAAACTTATAAGTTTTCTTTAATTTCGAGCTTAATAAATATGATACGAAGATCAAAGAGCTCTTATAAACAACTTTTGATTAGAGTCAAAAACTTGCACTCCAAACGTATAAATTGTATTGACTTTTAGTAAACTTGTTGATGTCGGCGAATAAATATTTTTCTCAATCGGTAAATAATATGGTTTTTTGTAAGATAAATAAAAATGGCGATCCAATTCCTTCTCATACAATGTTTCATTTAGATAATAAAAATTTAGGAAATGCGGTTGCTTAAATATAAACGACTTTCAAGGTTAGTTGTATGATGGAGGGCGGGAGAGGGGTTTAAATGAACAGTAAAATAATTAAAACATGATTTTAGGAGGCATTCATGCATTCATTAAATTTTTCATTACAGGTTGTGAAAAATCCACTGCTGTTCGTAGGACTCCCCCATAGATTGTTATAAGTCTCATAGGGGGATATTTGCTATAGTTACTGCTCTCAGCAGGGGCGTAGGAAGATGTTACTATCCATCTGAAGAAAGGAAATGACATATCTTATCGTTAAATTACATAACAGTCACATCAATACCCCTAGAGACCATACCTACTATTCATAAAAAATATTCAAGACTAAACGTTGATTACATTGATTTTCATAGCGCTTATAGAAAACTGTATAAACAATTGTAGAAAGTCAGCTTAGCTAATCCGGCAGAAGTTGTGGAATATAATTCAATAGAATAATTTCTTGTCAATTTATGTTATTCATTTAGAAGAAACGATGATGTTGATGACATTTGATGTTATGTAATAAAATATTATACTTCATGGGTAGTTCTATATAAACTTGGAAAAAAAATTACCCCACATCATCATCATCATCATTACAGCCCTTCACAAGTCCACTGCTGAACATAGGCCTCCCCCAAGTAATGCCACAAAGCACGGTCCTGAGCCACCTGCATCCATCGACTTCCTGCATGTCTTACCAGGTCGTCACTCCATCTAGTGAGGGGTCGCCCTACACTACGCCTACCGGTACGAGGCTGCCACTCGAGAACCTTTCTTCCCCATCGGTTATCGGTTCTTCGAGCTATATGGCCGGCCCATTGCCACTTCAGCTTACTAATCCGTTGGGCTATGTCGGTCACTCTGGTTTTACTGCGGATATCCTCATTTCTGAGTCTATCAGGCAGAGAAACTCCGAGCATAGCCCTCTCCATAGCTCGCTGAGCGACCTTGAGCGTCCTCATACGGCCAGCAGTGAAGGACCACGTCTCAGATCCGTAAGTCATCACTGGCAACACGCACTGGTTGTACACTTTAGTTTTTAGAGATTGAGGTATACCTGACGAGAAGATGTGTCGTAATTTCCCGAACGCTGCCCAGCCGAATTGAATCCGTCGATTGACCTCTGTCGTTGTTGACTTCCACCTATCGGACCTTTATTTGTCGAAGTTAACGGATCGTCAACAACTTCGAGCATAGTGCTCCCCACAACTACCGGCATAGGTGTGACATGGACATTGAACATAATCTTTGTTTTGTCCATGTTCATCTTAAGACCTATCCGTTGGGAGACACCATTGAGGTCATTGAGCATAGTGCTAAGGTCCTCCAGCGATTCTGCCATAAGGACTATATCGTCGGCAAATCGAAGGTGAGTGATGTACTCGCCATTGATGTTAATACCGTATCCTTTCCGGTCCAGTGGCTTGAAAACGTCTTCCAATGCAGCGGTGAAGAGTTTCGGGGATATAACGTCACCCTGTCTTACACCTCTCTGCAGTTGGATAGGTTTCGAACTCTGGTTCTGTACTCGGATAGCCGTCGTAGCCCTACTGTACAAACACTTTAGCACCGCTGAGGGGACTGTAGCACCGCCCAAATTTCGACGGAATCAAAGGCTTTCTCATAGTCCACATACGCCAGGCAAAGTGGCAGATTGTACTCTTCGGTCTTCTGTACAATCTGCCGCAGGGTACGTATGTGGTCTATGGTACTGAAGCCTTTTCGGAAACCGGCTTGTTCGGGAGGCTGGAAGTCGTCGAGTCTGCGTGCGAGACGATTCGTAATGACTCTCGAAAACAGCACGTAGACGCGGCTCAGAAGGGAAATCGGTCTGTAGTTCTTCAAGAGAGCGTTGTCGCCTTTCTTGAAGAACAAGACCACGGCACTTCTGCTCCATGCCTCCAGAGTAGTGCCATCATGGAGGACGGAATTGAAGAGCTTCTGAAGGACTTCAAGTATCGGTGTTCCACCCGCTTTCAGAAGCTCCGCTGTAATTCCATCCTCGCCTGGGGCCCTGCCGTTTTTAAGGTGCTGAAGAGCCATTCTAATCTCGCTCAGACTGACGTCCAGGATATCATCGGAATAGTGTCGGGTAAGACTTGCTCTTGTATCGTTACTCACACTTGCGTGTGGCTCCAACGATGATGTGTACAGCTGCCCATAGAACCTCTCAATCTCACTCAAAATCTCAGATGTCCCGAAATGATGCTGCCGTACTCAGTCTTCAGCTTTGACAGTTGGCTCTTTCTGGCAGACAGATCTCTGGCAAAGACTTTGAAGCCCTGGTTCCGCTCGATCGCTTCTTTAATACGAGCAGTATTAAAGTTGCGTAAGTCTTGCCGCATGCATTTGGAGATCCGTCTGTTCAGTTGCCTGTATGCCGTCAAATCTGTTGACGATTGCAGCCTCTTCTCCCGTCTAATAGCCATTAGATTAAGAGTGTGATCGGAGAGTTTTTGTGTTCTTCTGCGGCGGGTCTTGCAGAACTTAGCTCCGACCACATGGACAGTTTCCACGAGCTTGTCATTCATATCTTCTCTGCATTGAAATCTTCTAGGCACTGAAAGCGGTTACGTAACTCGAGCTGAAAAGTCTCGGGATTCTGGATTAGAGCACAAGGGGGACGGAGCGTTGACTTCATTAGACGAGACCTCACTACTTTTCGTGTGCCTCTAACCATTCGGTGATCGCTGCCGGTTTTCACCCTTGTGATCACTGAGACATCACTGAACAGTTGGCGTCTGGTCGTCATAATGAAGTCAATCTCATTTTTTGTCGAACCGTCGGGGCTTCACCAGGTCCACTTCCTGTGGGGCCGCTTCTGGAAGAAAGAGTTCATCATAAAAAGTCCCTCTTTCTCCATAAAGTCAGCCAGCTGCTGGCCCCTACGGTTCCGTCGCCCTACTCCAAATTTCCCTAACTTCAGCTCACCGCCTTCTCTTGTGCCTAGTTTTGCGTTGAAGTCTCCCATCAACACCGTGTAGTGGGTTTTGGAGGAATGCATGGCTCTAGAAATATCCTCATACATTTCCTCCATCTCCTCATCGGGATGTGCCGAGGTTGGTGCGTAGACCTGTATGACCTTCAGCGAATACCGTTTGGTAATTCTGAGTATCAGGTACGCGACCCTCGACGACACACTCCCAATCTTTACGTTGTTGACGAGAGACTTGTGGACGATTAATCCGACACCTCCTTGGGACAGATGGTTGCCCTCCCGGTGATAGAACAAGTTGCCGGACTCGAGGATTACCGTGTCCTCCCCCTCTCTTGGAACCTCAGATAATCCAATAATATGCCAGCGCAACTTGTCTACCTCTTCTTCCAGCTCCAGTATCTTCTCGTCAGTCCTCCAGGTCGAGT
Source organism: Parnassius apollo (assembly GCA_907164705.1). Lineage (NCBI taxonomy): Eukaryota > Metazoa > Arthropoda > Insecta > Lepidoptera > Papilionidae > Parnassius > Parnassius apollo. The sequence goes on from CAJQZP010001576.1 coordinate 688,466, forward strand.
CGTCGTAGGTGGCAACCGAACCTCCACCGGAGATTCTTAGCAGCCCCTGCCCCGCCGTTACCATGGTTGCCACCGTAGCCACGAATAGCGGGGCCGTCCGGGACTGCGGGCCGTTTATTTGTGTCGTTGCTCATGGGGGGATATTTGCCATAGTTGCCACGCTTGGCGAGCGGGTTGGCAACCGCAATTTTTATTATGTTATTGTTATTAGGAAGATGCTGCTGCCCATCTCCTTTCTGTGTCCCTCTGTAGCCTCTTACGACACCCTCGGGAAGATATGGGGTAGTGGATATTCTCAACCGCCACTACACGGCGGGTATTAAGTGATATACATTAAAACTTAATTCGGCAAAATAAAGAATTAAGTTTTAATGTATATCACTTAATTTCAGATATAATATTGTTGGGAAAAATTTAATTGGTGTTCGGTAATAAAAGTGTAAATTTTGGTAATTCAATCGGCAGTTTTTATTGTCACAAACCTCAAGCTCGTAACAATATATTTCATGAAATTTATATTGTGATATTACAAACAAAATAATAAAAAGTAAGCTTTAAATAAAAAGTAAAAGCGGATTTCTACGAACTAAAAATAATAAAATAATTTTTTTGAAGTTGCCTTTTACTTTTTATTTAAAGTTAATTTTTTATACGTTAGAAATTTGTACACTTCAAGGCTATGTACTTGATCTTCGCCACATTTAGTTTCAGTTCACAGTTCTTGAGCGTGTCCATATAGCGATTCACTCGTGACTCAGCATTATCGTTGGCTTCGCGTACGATTGGGATGTTATTAGTTTAAATTGAAAGCTTAAAGTTTAAACGAACTGATTATGAGATAAATCTACGATATTTTCTACGGCGGTATCTAGTACTATGTTTTACAAAAAGAACTTTCCTGAAATACATACTAAGATTTAGCTGATGTAATCCACTTCTTCAAAAACATTTTTACTTAAGTCCCCCTTATTACGCATTATTCATATTTATACATAAGACGGCTCCGTGGCGCAGTGACTTAGCAATGAGTGGCTGCGCTGGGGGTCGCGGGTTCGAATACCGCACGGAACAAGTATTGGCATGGCTTACAAATAATCGTTCCGGGTCTGGATGTTTGTCTTGTTGCAATTTATGTTTGTAAACTGCCACCACGATATAGGAGAAAATCCTAGTGTAGGGGTAACGTTTAAAAAAAAAGAAAAAAAATACATCATAATGCGTTTGTGAATCTAGTCGGGCCACTGGGTCTCGGTTTTGATTTCGGGAACAATGACCAACCTCAAAATGATTGGGTGCGAGAGTAACGAAAGTGGACTGTATTCAACCTGGTTCATTAAGAACCAAAACAAAATGGCGGAAGTGGCGCGTGGCGGGTTCCGGACAATATACTTGCGATAATCTAATTTACTATATTCCAACAGAAATAAAAACAGAATGATTTCCTAAATTTACGCGAACATTTATTCAAATAAAAACAGCTCACGATAGGAACGGGCACTTACTTGGGCGTGGCTGCAAATGGTCTCTCTCCTAGGCCTCGAGGCTGGTGCAACTACGTTGCAACTGAGGTGTTGCGCGGAAGCAAATACACCGTGATTGACTGTTAAGCGCCACGACAAATTATTGCACTAGTGAATGACGATAAATGCACTTGTGGTAGCGGTCACTACGAAGGTTTGTACTGTTCTGTGGCTAGACTGCCATAGGGGTGCTATCACAGCCAAGATCGAGCTCCGACTGGACGAGCGGCGGCGGCACACATCGATGGCTTTGGCTCGCCGGCGGCGTCCTTCCAGCCTTTCATTTTGGCCAGCGAGTGACCATTGGACCAAAGCCACCAATCTAGCACCTCATTGGACGTGCCCGTTCGGGAGGGAAAGGAAGTGAGAAGGAAGGATATTGCCAGCAAATAAACTAACTATGGTCAACCAAATCTAAGAAATACCTTTTGACGTTTCACATTAATCATTCCGCAATAACTTTGCACCAGCGTACTCACACGATTTAAAATTACCTTTTACGTAAATCCGAAGAATTATGAAGTTACCTATATTTAATTACTTTCAAGTTTTTCAAAAGAATATAAAAAATAAGCGTTAATTTTTTTACTTGACGTCTTTTCGCTATGTATATTACCGTAGTTTGGATGATTAAAATTCATTGTTATGCGAATGATCGGCAAAATATTCAAATAATTGGTAAAAAGTTTCAAATAATGGGATTATTATTTTTTTAATGTATTATTTGTTTCATTTAATTGAAAATTCTTTAAGTTACATGAATCATGAATAAAACAAGTTTATTTATTTTACTTTGTCAAAGTAAATTTGTATAGGCAAAAACTCATATATAAGGTCGTGCTAAAATAACCACTACATAATTTCAATATCCCGCCATTTCCGTACCACTTACTCGACTCCACAGAGTCAGTAATTCAATCTTGGGGAGATGTATACGCTTTTATAACAAAATCCCAGAAAATATACAAAATTTGACGTAAGTACACAAAGTTTAAAAAACATTATTAAAATAAGTTTGTATAAAAAGGGTTATTTTAGTATTAAGGAATTTATGGATGATAATAACCCCTGAGAAGTGTGATCGCTACCAAGCTATTCCTAATTTGTTTTGTGTTGTTAATTGTAACACGCATGATTGTATCTTATTTAAGAAAAAAACTAGTCCCGTTGGGTTTCTTGCTGGTTCTTCTCAGGACAGAGTTTTTTTTTTGCGAACCAGTGGTAAATGAAAAAAGTGACTTTCAGTAAGTATTATTCATAATCTATATTGAATAAAAAGTTTCTGTTCTGTTTTGAGAGCTTACTGTGCGTAATTTTGTGTCTGTCTTCTTATTTTGTGACTCAGCTTTAACTTTTTGGACTGTTTCTTCTATAATAACTTTTTGTATGTGGTAGAGCCACGCTACATCTATATTATAGTTGAAGCATGTATGTGTCGGCTCAACCGGGGCAGGACCACCCTCTCACAGAATACCAGCGTAAAATAGCAGCGTAATGCTGCTGTGTTTCGTGTGGTGAGTGTAGAGAACCGGAGGCCCTTTTTACTGGAATCGAGGCATTCCATCTTAATCCTCTAAGGTGACAACGCATTTGCATTTTGTTTCTTAATTTAGGATAAATATGTATGTCTACGGGCCGTAGCATCCACTTACCATTGGGTGGACTGTGTGCTCGATTGTCACCCAATGCTATAAAAAATATATTCGTTGAAGCATGTGCCCATGTCACGAAGGATGATTGGGCAAAAGTGGTAGAAAAAACAAAAAAAAATAGTTATGGATGACCTTGAAAGAGACATTAATTTTGACTGCATTATTGAAGATTAAATAATACTTAATATAAACAATGACACCTCAACTAGTTGTACTGAAAATTATTGAATACATTTATTTTTAATCTAGTTTCAATCTTAAATTTTTATAACTGTGCCTCTAGAAATAAGCAGTAACAACAAAAAACACGTGTGGCACTCGGTGACTGCCGCGGTAAAGCTATTGCATAGCATTTTTTATCAACTTATGCAATTATAATTATTTATTTATTTTATTTATGCAGTTAAGTCTTTGATATTGAATCAAGTTACACTTTTTGAGCGTGGTGACCGATAAGAAAACAATTTTTTTCTCTTATTGAATAAATGAGAAGTTAATATTGTTTAAAATATTTTTAATATCTTACAATACATGTAGGTTATTCAGGAATTTTTATCATTGAGTTAGCAGCTAGTGTACACGCATACGTCTAGTCGCACGCACACAAACACCGTGCCGAAGTCTGCCGAGTGCCGAAGTCTGCCGAACTGAAACGACGTTAGACGATGCACGGCTTTCAACGCCACACCTCCGTGCCCGTCGGAGTGGGGAGCGTGAGGTTTTTTTTCGTTACGGAATTTCTGGATTCGGTCCCCGCGCTCAAGGCCCGCGATGGAAGCTATGCAATAGCTTAAAAATACGAAGAAACTGATAAATCTTGTGTATTAAATTATCTGTTTTTAATTTATTCTGGTATTATTCAAACCAAACTGTAAATGATTACCAACTCTAAATAATCTATATCGATTTTTTTAAGTATCTAATATTGTACGTTCCCATTTTTTGGTTGGCATATTTGGTGCAATAAGTCTGACAGCTGTCAAAATGTATTTCTTAGATTTGGTTGACTATAATTAACACAATACAAATGTGTATTTTGTCGTAACCAGAATACATGTTTTTAATTCATTTATTATTATTCAATTCGAAAAGCAATATCGCCTAGGTTACTTGAATAATGCGTGTTCAGCATGTTATCTGGGATTAGAGGAAACTTTAATAGATGTATCTCGTCGCTTCACGAATATAAATATTGAGCCGGGATTCATTTCATTTATCTCAACTAACTTTAGTTAATTTAAATTCCCGTCATTCGTTTGTTACATTACATTTTATTGATCACAAATCGTCACTGGTAAGACTTATTGGTAAAGCTAAGTAGTTTAAAGAAACAACTCTAGTACAACAAGTGGTAAAAAATATTTGTATAACCGATTATTACTGACCAAGATGGCATCTCCACTTACTGTACTCTATATAACGGCAGGTCGATAGTCAAGTTTTAGCTTATTATTTATTTAAAAGTATATTAAAAAGTTTCTGAGTGGTAAAGTTTGTACTGGTAATGCATCATACAGAATAAAATCAACAAGTATAATATGAACAACCGCCAATTTAGCTAGTAATCAGGAAATGTAATATCAACTGTTATAGTATTTGCACTACAATGGTATCAAAATTACGAAAATATTAAGCTATTTTTATAGAATCAGTGTGACAAGCGAGCACATAGTCCACTTGACAGTAAGCGGATGCTGTGATCCATAGACATAACTTCATTTATCCTTAGTTACAAATTAAATGGCTGATGAAAATGCATCTGCATTAGATGGAGAGATGGATGTCACATACGATACAGACCTGATGTAATTAATAAAATTCATGAGCTTAATACTAAACATTATAGCTATTTAAGAAGTAGTAATGTAGGGAGACTCCATTCACGAGTCAAAGTGTAATTATGTTTTATGGTTTCTGCCACACAACTAATCCTTTGGTAATTTACGTATTGGCTACGCCGCTACGGATATACTACGGGGCGACAATAAGCTATTACGAAACCTGTAGCTATGCTACACTGCTACGGATACACGATATTCGTATCTACGAGTGGTCAATAAACGTTTCTACCAGACTCCGTTCCTGGTATGTAGTTTTGTATATATTGCTGCGTGAAAAAATTTCTCGGAGCTTATAAATAATATATATGCTCTTCCATTTTTTTTACTTTTCTAGACGCGTCAAATTCGCCTCTATATTAATGGCCTTTGGATAAAGAAGTAGGACAGCGTCGAATTTGGGGAATATTTTGATTAAAATGTGAAATAAAATTGAAGAGTATTAAGGTAGTATAATACATTATATTAGAAAATAAAATATATCACCTATCTTAAAACTACTTTTTAAATTACCTATCCATTTTATTGTCTGTAATAATCTAACATACGCAAACTTTCCATTAAGGGAAATTTATTAAATACTTACTTACTTATAATACTTACCAGAATTAAATAGATTATATAACCTATCATTGTTATTGAAATTTATATTTGAAGTATTACATACTTTTGAATAGTGTCAACCTGAATTAGAGGTTCGTCATCTGGTTAAGGCATCATACTCTTATATTACTTTGAGCCTATTTTTGTCAAATCTCGAGATTATAAATTAAACGTGGTGATAAAATAATTGATTGTCATTAAAAATGGAGAATCAGAATTGATTACATGTTTCGTAGCAGATCCGAAGAGACCTGTTTAGTCTTTGTTTTATAAAAAGTTAACTGTAACCGTGAAAAGCGACTATCGAGCGTATCTTCTTCAATTCTTCTTCTTTTTCGATGTTGTATTATATTCTAGGTCTCCAATTGTTCTATAAAAGGAATTTTACACGGTATAACTCGGCACTCACTCACTTTAGTATTCGTAGGCCTGTATGTTTGATCTAACTTACCATAAGTCTTTTCGAACATTTTTATCTAGTCGACATATGAATACATAATATTTTATTTATTTTAAAATTTGAGACACTACTGACATGTACTGACTCAACCAGCTGTTGTCAATAAAATAAATGAATGATCGCGATTGTTTAAGGCACGGTAATTAAGGACAGAGCTATTTTTTTAAATTATAAATTGCAGGATATTTTAGATTTATCTTCATCCCCAGAAAGTGCTTTTTCGGTTTTTTGTCTGTTTTGCTCGTTGTTTGAATATTTTTGAGGTGGTCCGGATATTTCCAGCATTTCAGTATTGAGATCCTTACTAGATCGATTAGCAGCTATGATATTGTCGCGTGATGTCCGGGTGGTAAGTTTAACAATAACATTTTTAGTCCTGTATCTACTTCTCCGATATAAAATATTGTTCATATTTTTTTATAACTTATTAAATATTAAATTCAAATCTCGAGCTTGCTGTTTAATACTTGCTCTCATTTTAAAAGGAGGATTATATAATTTATTTTTTCCATCTCCATCAGCGGCTATTTATATCCTTGAGGGATTCCTTGAAGCTTGCATTGCCGGAGCCCAGGCCATGAACAGTGTCATTTAGAGCGGCCAATGACACTGTTATCTTAGATAAGTGACTTGCCAAAATTAATTGTAAGGACTTGGTTATAGTCTCCGATATATTTTGATCAAATTTATCAAGTTTATCTTCCAATATTTTCATACGGTAAGTAATGTCATCATCTTCAGGTTGCTTACGCTTACGTGAATTGACAAAAATATCATCTACCTCCGCCGACGCAGATAAATTCGGGTTTGACGCAAATTTTGGTGGTGTGCGTTGTATCGACATTTTTGCAACTGTTTTGAGTGAGTGCAAATAAGAAAGAGGTACGTTTTCAAGAACATGAACAGCGATATCAGTTATAGACTTATAGTTATAGTTGTATATTATAGTTATATAGAGTTATAGTTGTTTAGTCACTTGGTTTGTTAATATTATCGCAGTCAATTGTAGCACTTAACACAATCAACAACACGTCTACTTTCAGTGAGAGCACACAACGAACTGAACTCTACTCTACTACTTTTTTGCCAAGAAGTCCGTTTGGATAAGTTTTTATTTTGCCTTTTTCCCAACTTCACTTTTATCTATTTTGCCCTCGAAAAGCATGTGAGCTTGTACGCATACTGATGTTTTCTGTAGTCTGAATGATAAATAGAGCCAGTACGTACCTCACACTGAAAGTTCTGCGCTCCTGGCTGCAATAAATATTTTAATTTCGAATGTTATTTTTTTTAATTTAGTAAGTTTATAGTATATTCATTTAAATAATTTTTGGCAGGATGTTGCGTTTTAATTGTTTTTTATCACAATTTGAAGATCTTCATCCGTAAAAAATTAGAATTAGCGAGAAAATATTTTAGGTTGAAGGTTAAAGTTAACTCTCTCCATAAGATCAAGAAGGGGAAGCATTTCATTTGATCACTACCAACTGTTGGTACGCAAAACATAACCTTGGCCGTATTTCTCTCTATGACTCTTAATGACTCTTTAATGTAAACTCTTTATGAGTGCAGGTTGACCCTCAATTGCGATTATTGAGAAAAATATGGCTACTGTCAGGTGACTTCTTGAAGGAAACCTGCACACCTATGAGGAGAACCGACGACATTGTTCGTATTGGCATGGGCCATATTAAAAAAAATATATGAACATTTTAAGTTAAAGTCGTGATCAATGATCACGGACGTTCAAATGCTGTATATTACATTTTAACAGGAGATGAAACATATTGTTACTTTCCGGAAAAAAAACAACAGTTTTCTGTATGTCTGTTTGAAGGTGGCAGCAAAGTACCAAAATTTCGGCAAGCAGGAAGCAAATAATGATTTCTTTGTTTCTCCCGTCCTGTCTGCACAATCCCCATAGATGAGCAAAATACAGTTAAAGCTGAGTGGCCAACACCGTTTGTGAGATAAGTATCTTTGAAAATTTGACGAAGAAGTCGCATCCTATTCAACATGACAATGCTTTGGCACACAGCGCAGACCAGGCAAAATTATTTTTGGTTTTAGAAAAGGTGAAGCTTGTAACTCATCCTGCACACAGTCGAGACCTCGCACTATGTGATTTCATTATTTGCCTAAAAATTAAATATTTGATGAGAGATTTCACATAAATAGAGCCAGAATTTTTAACTATCTATACGTTTTTACGTTTACGTTTTTAAATATGTAGAAAAGTCGTGTCTGTAGTTCTAATATTTTCTGGAATAAATAAGTCCAGGGGACTAAATATAGGACACTGAAGCCAAATTCGTGGTTTTTAGAATTTTTGTCTGTTTTTCTTCAAGATTTCATTCAAGATTCACACAAAAACCACTGAAAGATTTCCATAAAATTGTGTATAGGTAATTAAGGACCCGGCGCTACTTATAAACGAAATATTTATATTTATAAATAAAGCCCAAAATAAGTTTTAATTGTTGCATAATAAATTGAACTTCGCCGACAATCTACGATATTATATTTGTAATCACTTTTTCAAGACAGTGCCAACTAACGTAAAATACAAAAATTAATGACATTTTGCCTCCATCTACGAATGAATTAAATAATACATATAAATAACTTACATTTATATACTTATTAAATTAATTAAATTCATAGATGGTTTGAAAATTCTAATGTATATTTTTTTACTTTTTGTTATTTTATTTTACTAGATATAAATAAATTGTATAGTACCTAATTACTACCTAAATAAATAGTAGTGATATCTAGCGAAAATCATAAAATGGATGTTTCTGAGTTTAATTTCAAATCTATAAAAAGTTTTAGTAGGTATTAGTTTTTTTATCTATAAATAAACTGATAAAAATTACAATTAGTAAAAAACTCGTATTATCCTTATAGTTTAAATACAAAGATTTTTATAAATGTATTGGTCAGATCTTAGAATTTTTAATACCATAAATTAGTCGATTATTGAAACTAAAATTGCAGTATTTCATAAAATTTAAAAGTGTTTGTTGACTATATCATGATATAGCTTGACCAAATCAAGAAATATAGATTGTTTGGCGATATTAACAACTAAACACGACATTTCTCGTGAAATTATTTCATTACACACCACTTTGTTTTTGATTGAGTATATATTGTATTTGATAAAAGCAGAATTTTTAATAGATTGTATATCAATTTATACCAAATTTATGTATTATATAAATGTAAGCGGATTTTCTATGCGATAGAGCCACTTTAGTCGCTCCTCAACTTATTGTGTCTGAAAACTAGAGGGTAAAGTGTCTATTGTCATAGTTTTAATGTAATAATAGCCCCATCAGCACTTACTGCTAAACAAAATAATATTAAGTACATAACTGGTCAATTAAATTACACAATTCTATTAAATACGTACTTATTATTGTAGCATCAAAAATTGTCAGACCGGATAGACCGGTGGTTTGCATGATTTATCATAATTGTCAATTTTAGCAAAATTACTCACAAAACTGTGTACACAAAACTTTTATTAAGAGAGGTCTTTAGTTTAATATGTTGTGTGCCTATCGGCATAGCAATATTTCACCAATTTCTTTTTGTATCAAGTCCGATATAAGTAATTGAAAATTAAAGGCGCTGTGATATCTTTTCCATAATTGATGGAATAGTTCGTGATACCGTTGACGCAGCCTTTTTACTTTTATTGAGATTTTTAAAACAGTTTGTCATATATTTAGATAGCTTTCATATTTTCAGACATAACTATTAAGATTTTTGAGACATTCCCGGTTTCATAGATCACTTGAGTAAATGAACAGGCTCTTGTGAAAAAATACTATAAATATCAAAAAAATCAAATTTTAAACACGGGTTTATTTTAATTTTAACTATGAGTAGAAATGCATTGATAGAATCTTGAAAGTCATCTGTATAAGCCGGTGATCAAACCGATCTAAACGTCAATTTAGTTCTAGGTACGCAAATAAATTTAAGTAGTATATGACCTATAAAATATCTTTGTAGTATATATATTAAATCTCTTTGTAGGTACGTAACCAACCCAAATTGTGTCTGTGGAAGTGGATCTACCACGAGGACCCCACTCATATTTTAACTGCAATTTAAGTGTCGATTTACCACGTTCTCGGCGATGAAGAAAAAGATCGCAAGGAAACCTGCATCTGAGAATTACAAAAATATTTCTGAAATTTTTAGGTATAGGCATGTGAAGTCGATCATCCCGCGTTGGAATCAACTTAATCAACTTCTTTTTGACTTAAAACTCGCCGTGGCCTATGCCTATAAGTGGGATGTATTAGGCTGCTACTTTTTTACTTTTAATAGATTATTTACTGCAGATAATAGACTTCCCCCATTGTGTGTTCAATAGACCAGGTAAGGTCGCTTGGCAAGCGGGTTGACAACCGCAGCTCTGTATCACTTTGCTTGCGATGTTATCAAGAAGATGCTACCCATCTCCTGTTTCAGTTTCCCTCTATCGCCTCTTAGCTCTTAGGACACCCACGGGACGAAATGGAGTAGTGGTTTGTTTTTCGCCGCCGCTACATGGCTAATATACTATTTCTACTCAAATTAACTGGATTTATTTCACAGACTGCCAAATAAGTTTGATATTTGCCATAGTTGCCACGCCTGGCATACGAATTGCCAACTACATTTTTTATTACTTTGAACTATAATCAGGAAGACGCTGCTGCCCATCTTATGTAGATTTCTACTCCTCTTTATGAATTTAGTTACTCTCACACGTTAACCGTGAATAGAACTACATTTACGAAATTTTGAAGTCTACTCGAACGTAAAAAATACTGGAATGTGGTGCTTATGAATATTAAATGGGACCAATATTAATAAGGATCATGAAATTAAACCTTATTTTATTAAAACGATATCAAATTTAATAATGCATATTATATAAATAACGCAACTTCAATTTCAGAACAATTTTTTCTTCACAAAGGCACATCGGAAGGTATGCCCGATGTTCGTATGTTTAACGTATGTTTAATAATAATTAATTTTTTTTATAAAAACAGTTTAATAAAGAAGTAAAAAATATAAAATTAAAATATGTTAAAAAATGTTAAATGTTAATGTTATGTTAATGAGCTCGAGTCCGTCGCGGTTACGGTGATTACGTGAACTAACTTAATTTTTATAATTTTCGAACTATAGCGATTGCTTCACGTAAAATGTTAATGCCAGCAGAAATGTATGATTGGACCGTACATGCTGCCGGGCCAAAATGTAAAAAGATGATTATAAAGTTAGTTTGATATGTTAGGTGATCTTATATAAATAACAAGGTGATAAACAATTTGTAACTTAAACTAATGAATGATTGTTATTTCGTTAAATGAAAATTGTGACAGTGTCTAATATATGATATAACAATTAATTTTATAATGAAACATTAAAACGTCTATGCGGTATGGAAGAACACGCTTTGTTTTGTTTTTCAATTTCACACGACACATCACTATGGCCCATATGTTAACGATCAACATCACAATTTCGCGCACTAGCACTCACTGTGAAAACACTAGGCTTACTGTTACTAGCCTTTCTTTGATTTCCCGCACTCACTGAACTGACACTACTCGCCGACTGCAGCTCCAAGTCCGGGGAGATGAGCGCACGCCGCCGTCGTCACCGCCATCGTCATCGCCACACGAACACCGCCGCTACTACTGCTGCCACTCCGATTAACTCGTAGTTAATTGCGTAGTGATGGATTTCGTGCGACGATATTGTGGTTAACTGCACGTTATTCTGTTTTAGGTCTTGTATTTGACGGTCTAAGTTATGTAAGGAGCTGTTCAAATCTGATATGTTGGTGTCATTTTCGTTTAGAGGTTCTGAGGTTATGATTACTTTGATGAGGTTATTCAATGGGTCAATTTTTGGGAGAAATAAGTCCTTTTTCATCTCACATTGATTGATGAAAAAGGACTTATTTGCAAACAACGTAAAACTTTCGTAAATATCGAGAGTATATCGAGAGATATAACTCCTGCTTTAGTAAGCCGTTTCCCAACTACACGTTTCAGGTGATGTTTTAAACTACGCAAAGCTCTCTCCCATAAACCCCCAGCACTTGGCCACGAGGGAGCATTGAAATGCCATTCGATGTTCAACTCTGCAACCTCCACCAAGAAGTTGTTGTTAAATATTTGCTGAAGTTATTGATATTCTTCCTGCAGGATTCTATTAGCACCCACAAAGTTTGAGCCATTATCACTGTAGATATTACGTGGAGCACTTCCTCTTCTCGATGCCATGCGACGAAGCGCTGCTAAAAATGCTGACGTACTCAAATCTTACACTAATTCTAAACGTATGGCTTTGGTAACCATACACACAAAAACTGCTACATATCCCTTGGTAGTTTTTATTCGTCGCCCTTTACTTGACTTTACTTCAATGAAACCAGTATAATCAATGCCTGTGTGATAAAAAAGGTGGTGCTGGATTAACTCTTGCCACGGGCCTGGTAAATCAGCCATTAATAGATGTTGTGTAGAGGGACTATTTTTTCTGCATTTGACACAGTATCTTAAACGCAATTTAACGGCTCTCTTGCCCCCTTCAATCCAATATTTTTGACGTAACCATCCGAAAGTAAGTCGAGGACCACCGTGAAATGTCATGTTATGGGCATGATCTATTATAAGATCCGTCAATCTACTTTTATGGGGTATTATTATAGGGTGCATCATATCGTGGTGGGTGTTAGCATTTTTTAAACTTCTTCCAACCCTAAGTATTCCATCACTTAAAACCGGATTCAAACTCCGTAATTTGCTACTCATATGCACTGTGTTGTGCTTATATAAATATTCTATGTCCACCTGAAAATGTTTAATAATAACTAATTTTGCATGCTTCAGTTCCCTTAACGTAAGGTAGCTCGGCCATTGTTTACCTATCTGCTTAGGTATTAAAAAACGTAATATCCATGCTACAATACGAGTTATTTCTGTAAACGAACTAAATTTATTTAATAATAAATATATAATATTGTTAAGACTGTTAACTGTGTAACTGTTAAAATTCTGTATAACGTTTGCTTGTTTTAATTGAATTTCTTCGTTTGTTTGATATAGGTGTTTTTCATCAAGTTGGTATGAAAATGTTTTTAGCCATGATGGTCCGTGCCACCATAATTGGTTGTTTTTAAGTAGTGGTACGTATAACCCCCCACTTGCAGCATCCGCGGAGTTTTCTTTAGACTTAACGTAACTCCAATGACCTGTAGCTATAATAGTAGTGATATATTTAACTCTGTTTGCTACGAAAGCTTCCAGCGACTTGGATCTCCATTTAGCCAACCTAAAACGACCATGGAGTCCGTCCATCCATATATTTCGATTTTATATTGACACAGGCATTGTTTTATCTTATCTATCAGTTTACATAATAAATGAGCAGCATTTAAATCTAACCTAGGTAATGGTATCTCTTTTTTATTTGGTACGAGTCGAGTAACAAAAAATGTTCGTTGTTGTTCGACGTTCGATGCCTTGCTGAACGTTGTGGGCTTCATGGCCAGATTATCCATATAAAAAGCCTCTTTTAAAGCCGTTGATGCCGTCGGGTAGGCAGCCTGTTCGTCTTCTGCTAGCTGTTTTAACGTCATCATTCCTAAAAATGGTACCACCTTTGTGCCATACGTAACGGTGGTAAGTTGATAAGATTTCAAAGGTTGTTCTGGTGATTCTCTCCGAATAATTTTTTGATAACGTTGGTCTTGTTCATTCATGATGATCTGCCGACACATTTTCTCAATATCTGCGGTGAATGCATATTTATATTGACGCCATTTTAGTAATAAACATTGTAAATCTTGTTGTAAATTAGGCCTTTTATACATTAAGTCATTAAGAATATACCCACTCGAAGTTTTTGCTGATGCGTTAAAAACGTTGGAGGTTGTGGATACCGCCGACCGTGCGGGTGGTAAAGCCTTTAATTATTGTTTTTTTAAAAAGATTTTTTTTCCAACAACATCTTTTTTATTTTAATTGCCATTGTTTTCTTTGATCCAAATTTTGTTTTGATTTCTGGTTTAAGGGTAAACGGACCTCATAACGACCATTTTCATGACGTTTCGTAGTTGATGTATAGTGTTGTATACATCAACTACGAAACGTATATGGATAACTCTGAATGTTCTGTTATTTATTCTATTTCCCAAAATTTCTGAATGTTTTCAATGTCGTTTGTGATAACATTACATTGAAATGTTTTAACACTACCACTCAACAACCACCCTAGCTGCGTTTGTTGTGCGATAGGCTGCGATGAATCTCCCTTTGAAATGCCACCTAACATGATCATAGAATGAATATCAGCACCGAAGAGTAAGTCCACGGGACGACTGTTATAAAACTCAGGATCAACCAAGTTTATGTTTTCTATAAATGACCATGAAGGCTTTGCGAACGATTGGTTTGGCAAATGTTTAATTAGGTTATTCATTATATAAACATTAGTGTTGAAAGAATAGCAACTAAACATGGATGTACACGTAATATTTAACATACCCTTACAAGTGTTTTGCTTTTCCCCGACGCCATATATAGCTCCCTTGCAGTGCTGTCTTTTCAGGCCTAAGGTTTGTGCGGCATTTTTAGAGATAAGCGAAATTTAGGATCCCTGATCTATCAAAGCTCTTTTGATTTGATAGGTTCCATCCAACGCCATAACTTTCACCAAAGCTGTCAATAGTAAAATTTCTCCTAAATTATTTTGTGACACGTGCGAAATGTTTGTCACGGACTCTTTAGGTTTTTTCGCAACCTGTGCACCGGATATGGACTTAGTGCACGCGTAATGTAACAGAGTATTATGTTTCTGCAAGCATTTGCGGCACCGTTGTGCTGAAATACATGGATTTCCGTTATGGATAAATAAACAATTTATGCAAAGTTTAAATTTTTCGGTGGTTTTCAATTCAATTCCATTTGCCATATTTAAAAATGTTTTACAATTTTAAATGCCACGATCATCATGACAAGGAGGACATTTTATTCCAGTAACGTTATATGATTTTGCAATCGGTTTCTTTGTCGCATTTTGATTAAAATTGAATTGCTTTTTGTAATTATTACTCGATGTTGAATTGAAGTTATGTTGAGACTGACCGTTTAATTTTGATGTTATATCCTGTTTTCGCTGACGTAATGCAAGTGCTGTAAATTTGCTTTCTAAGTAGTTCAGAAACTCCTGTAGCACATGTAGATCTCTGGGCCTATATATGTTTCCATGTCTCTATATATCCGATTTCCATGTCTAATTTTTGCAACAGTATGCGTACTAGCATCGGATCCCATGTGCTAATATCTACGCTTAAGTTTTTGATAGCGTTTAGACTTTCTAAAGATGTATCATGTAATTTTTTAATTTGATTTACCGCTTGCTGCTGAATATTAGGAAAACCAAGCAATAGGCTAATGTGAGAATCGAAAATTCGTCTCTTGTTGTCAAACCTATGATTTAGAATTTCCCAACAGGTTACATAATTTTCTGAACTAACATTCAAATGCTGTATTAAACGCTCTGCATCCCCTTGGAGTTTACTCTTCAAAAATTGCATTTTTTGAGCGTTTGAAATCGACGGGTTGTTATGAACGCTTTCCGTGAAAAGATCTTTGAATGGTATCCATTGGTTACAATTGCGGTTAAATGTAGGGATATCCATTCTAGGCGTACAGTTTTCTCGGTGATTGACAGAGCACATTTTGGAATTGAGTTTTCCCTTCAAATTCGTATACTCCTGTTCGTGTATACTAAAAGTAGCAGTATATTCTTCGTCATCCCCATTGAGATCATGATCAATTTCCCAATGCAGAGAATCTACAGTCGACCATCGCGACTCTAATATTTTTAAAGAATCTTCGAGTTCCCATTTTTCCGTAATGTTATTTATGTTTATGCAACTAACATACCTTTTAAATGCCTTAAAATTAATATATTGTTTGTGCAACACGTCATCTAACTTACTGGTCGCTCCTCGATGTACCTGTGGGCGGAGAGCCTCTTGTGACTCCGCCGATTTTCCCGAAGACGGTTCACCAAATCCACACTGTTCCACTTGTTGAGTTGTTTTACCTTCAGGGGCTGGATAATACTTCTGGCTAGCCAGGAAATCCTGATATTGCAAATTTATGATTCCTTTTACCGAGTTATATTGCTCCCTTGCAATTTCGTACTCGGAGTTTGTAAAATAGGGATGTGTATGACTCTCACTTTTTACTAGTTGACTGTGATTTTTCTGATAATCTTGCCAGTACGATTCCGAAACCTCAAGTTTTCTTTTAAAATATTCTAATGTTTTACGCTCTGACCCGTCTGTTTTTAATATTGACACCAATTTTACGAATAGCTCCTACAATCTCGACCTGATTAGCGTGTACGTTTTCCATGTTGCTATTAAATGCAGAACTGTTAAAAAAAGGAAAGATCTTACTTTGGCACCGCTGATGAGCGCGTTGCTGCTGCTGACCAGCTTGCCGAACGTTGCTTCTTGACCTAGACAAGCTGCTGCTTGGCCAAGCCAAATGTGGATGTTGAGCAAGATGACCACTGTTATGTTTGAGTTTAAAATGTTCGCTAGTTCTCACTGTCACGTCACTGTCTTTGACACACGGGGGTCCAATAGACTTGTCGAAGGACCCAAAAATGTTTATTTTTCGCTCGAATGACCAAAAAAGGTTCGGGTATTGACGTATGTTTAATAATAATTAAAATTTTATATAAAAACAGTTTAATAAAGAAGTAAAAAATATAAGATTAAAATATGTTCAAAAATGTTAAATGTTAATGAGCTCGCGTCCGTCGCGGTTACGGTGATTATGTGAACTAACTTAATTTGTATAATTGTCGAACTATAGCGATTGATTCACGTAAAATGTTAACGCCAGCAGAAATGTACGGTTGGACCGTACATCCGTTATAAAAAAGGTGTTGCTTGACGTATAATATTTATGCGATTCTGATAAACTAACTTATGTGTTTCTGTAGCTTATAATATTGCCAATATAGATAAATATACCGACCTATCTCTACAAGTGATCCAGTTTTGCTAATTTTATTACGAAATAGTATTATCGATGTTTTCAAATTCTAACCCACGCGAGCGAAGCCGCTGATAAAAAGCTGGTAAATAATATTCAAAATCAAATATAAAAAAATAAAAAAAATAATCAAGTGACAGTAGCCTAATGGCAGGGTGCTGACCGCGAACTCAAAAAGGTCGTGGGTTCGAATCCACCATTCGACTACTGGCGTGAACCACTCGTAACACAAGCAATTTAAGCTTACCACGAGTGGTTAAAGGGAATATTAGTAATTTTATTTATATTTATTATTATTTACATTATTAATATTCTTTAAAAAAATATTATGTTGAAAAATGTAAACTATTTTTACGTCAATGTCTCTAAGTGTTGGTACACAAAACATTTACTTTCACATATTATCTTACACATTACACTTTATCTTAATATATAATCGGTTAAATTATGAACAACATGACCGGTTTTATTCACATTCCCCTAATACATTTTTTTTAGCTGGATATTGGTTCATCGCTATGTTAGGATTCGATAAGTAGCGCTGTAGTGAAGTCTTTAAATTATAAATTTATCGCTTAAAATTACACTCATATTCACTATAGATTTTGGTTGAATTCAAAAATCACCAAAACTGGACATGATAGATAGTGTGTTCTTGTGTTAGATATAATATGATAAGCTTTATATATACACCCTATGAAATCCGGAGTTAATTAGGAGTGAAACCCATCTACAAGAACGGGCGGAATAACGCCTGCCGAGATAACTAGTTTGTGTAGAATATTATTATTGTATGGTTGTATGACTAAAAACATGTAAAACAAATTGTCAATTACTACATACCAGTAAGTCGATCTGTGGCCTTTATCATTCATCAGTTAGCAAATTATTTATATTGCAGTATCTAAAATTAGATTCTATTGTTAGTATTAATTTACAGTATATTAAAGAATAAAGTATACTAAGAGGACACTCGATATAAAGTTAATGAATTATGAAACAACCTCTGTAACTGGAGATTTTATATAATATACTTTGACCTTTGAAGATCTACTCATAAATCTGATCCCTCGAAATGTGCTCGTGTGATGTTATGCAAATTACAGTATTTCGAATTTCTCACAAAACCATTTTTCGGGGTTCTTCTGTTTCAAATAAAGTTTATTGTAAGATAAAATCCGTTTAATATCTTTTATGTTATATATTATTTATTTGTATTCTTTAATTTGTCAAAGAATTTAAGTATAAAGATGTAGATTGTGGTGATTCAAATTTAAAATATTTATTGTAAAAGTGTTATATATTTATTGTTAATTTTATATATATAACGTGTGTTAATTTATAATAAATTTAAGAACCGTTTTTGTGTATTAAAATATTTGTTATTTATAGGCATGTTTCAAACATGAGTTACATACCGAAATAAAGTTTTAAGATAAAACAATTAAATAAATTTATAATGAAACAATATTTAAAAATAACGTAATAAAAATTAAGAATACATAGTTGGATATACTGTAGGGTATTTTGATATTGTGGATATTCCTCCCAATTGTAAAAAAGTTTTTTTATATTTTTTTAATGGGACAATAAACAGTTACATATTAATGTAATACAAGACAATTAATTTATAAGAGGGGTTCTTAATGTGGGTTACCCACACCAATGATCACAAAGTAGTACTTTATACTTATCCTTATGTTTAATACAATTGCGCAATTTATCAGAGTGTAGGAAATTACGCTAATTGTTACATTATTCATAAATCATTACATCAGTTAGTATTTTTTACAATTTATGCATGTTAATTGACGGTTTTCTAAAATGGATTTATCATCATCGTCTATGATAATGATTGTTGGTGAATTTCTCAGTTCCTAGAGAAATATTTTATGCAGGTTGTATGTCTGGGGAATAAATTATTCCTCACGATGTTTTTCTCCAAAGCCAAGCACATGGGAAATCGGCATTTAAAACATGCAAATACAATTTCACTGGTGTCGGTGGGGATAACACCCGGGTTACACGCGTACTGTGATATTTAGGGCGAGTAGTTAGCTCTTGAGCTACGAAATACGAAAAAAAAAGACGAAAAAATAACTTAGTAGTGCGTAAGTAGTTTTTACAGTTTTTATCGCGTATATTAACTCATTTTATTTTCCTGACAGATCGAGTACTTTACAGTACCCATGGTAATGGGCAGACTGAGGTGTTCGACGTCCTAATATCATAGTTAACCACGGCTACTTTCAGATTAAAATTATTAATTTATCGACCTACACAGTATAAACTTACAGTATCTTGAAGTCTTGCAGTTGTATGCTTGTGTTGGGATTTAATTTTATCAATTATAGCATTCCAAACCAATGGTAGCACGCAGACAATTTCTTTATTGAAATTAGGAAGTTTTTGATTTAAATAGCCTCGCTAATCATACTTGGCAGGAATCGGTGTTATTTAGCGAGGATTTTTGGTCTATTAAATCTCATATAGCGACGGGAGATATCCTGTACTTAGTCACAGACTGCAGACTTCTCGGAGCGTCGATTCTTCACAACAGCTATGTGTGAAGAGTCGTTGCTCCGGGATTATTTTGTCTATTGTATTCCAATAATTCATTTCCAATAAAAAATTAGCAATGGCAAAAATACATAACGATGGAAACATTTCTAAGTGTGTATTCGTCCGATGAGCGAGCGATCGATAGTGAATAGTGCAGAGTCAGGTAATTGCTATCGCTATATATGCCGCCTCCATTAGTAACTTAGTAATACGATTTCATTGAAATAATTGAAACAAGACCTTAGTAATGAAATAAGCATATAGACCACAGTATCCAATAACTATTAAGTAGACTGTGTGCTCGTTTGTTCCACTCATAATCGGGGTGAAATATATGATCACTTGTTACGCTACTTTGCGTAAAATAGTTTTAACTCACTGTTTTATGCCTTGGTTTTGGGGAAAATAACGGAATAATTTTCAATTTATTTATTGTAGTTATATCGTGTGACTCAAAAAGGTTGTGAAAATAATATAAAAATTTTATTTGTAGTTTTTAGTTTATGTTAAACATTTAAGAAGTCGATAATCTAATTAATATAATAAAATGGTAAATATCACGAACTCAAAAGTAACGAATTAGTACTAGCAGATTCAGTTGTCGTTTTGTAAATGTTGGTACTAATAATACTAAGAACTATTACGTATAAAGCTTTTTGAATACATGAAACTCCGTGTTGTGGCGGCGTAAGAGAATTTACTACTCCATATCATATTGTGGTTGTCGTAAGAGGCGACAAAGGAAAATGAAGCAGGAGATAGCAGTATCTTCCTAATAACAACTCAAAGTAATAAAAAATTGCAATTGTTAACTCGTTTGCTACCAATATTCGCAAATATAAAATATCATCACAAAATGATAACTATTCTATTCTAACCATCTATCAAAACTGGCATATAGGGAGGCCTATGTTCATTTTCACTACATAAAAGCATAAGAAGGGCTGCAATGGTGATGACGATGATATTCGAAAATGGACTTTTGCTAGACTGTAATAGAATGTAATGAATAATGTTCTGGAAATGAAACTTCAAATATCTTAAATATTACAATTCAGTTTCTGTCAAAGTAGTAGGAAATTACTACGTATGATAATACTGACATCGATTGTCTGCTCATCAGCTGGTTCATGCGAGTCATCTGAAAATGTACTATCTAAGCTACATTTTCGCATCTATATATAATAGTTAATATATTGCTAGTGTGGCCATAACTGAGAAAAACTAAGCGGGAGCGGAATACAGCTACAATAATGATGAAAGTCAGTCAAAATTATATAAAAGTAATAATGTCCGCCTCCGAGATTCCGATTCTCGTTCACGGCATGGGCATTGAAAAAATAGAAAGGGATCAGTAACGACTAGTCATCTGCGAAAAACAGAATTATATACCTTCACGACCGCTTTAAAACAGACCCGGGATTTGAACCCAGAACAATGTTATAGCAATTACGTTTACGAATACTAGACAAAAGAGGCAGTCATATAAGCATAAAAAGATAATATAAAGTAAAGTGTAATTACAACGTATACACGTCCTACTACTGTGCACAGGCCTTCTCTCATTTTGGAGAGGATTATATCGCCGACATGCTCCCGTGTGTTGGCGAAATTCACTTATATGTATTTTAATTATTATGAAGCGTGCAGGTTACGTACAAGGTAAATCAGCACTTAAAAATGAAATCAATTAATAAATGTTTTTATTAATTAACAATAAAGTGTGTACGAATATTATAATAATGTCTTATTTATATTGCTAAGCCTTAATTTAGTTAAAAAATATTAGATCAAACAATTAAATTCATAAATTAATTAATAATTGCCATTGTACCTTTATTATCTATATAATTATTTCAATTAATATTCATCATAAACATTCAATAATATACTATTTACATTATAGCCAGTTCGGCTCTTATCATATAAGAATTATATCGGTATACAGGGAAGGTTAGAATGAGTCAGTGTATTTTTACAGTTAGAGCATGTGCGTGGTGCATACATTTAAAGTTCTCTACACTCACCTTAAGAAACACAGCAGCATTAAGCTGTTTTTTTACGTTGATGTTTTGTGAGAACGTGGTCCTTCCCCGGTTGAGACAACCCATTTGAGTTATGACCATTTTATAGCTGCAGCATGACTATACCTCGTATTGAATAAAACTAAATTTACGGACTCTATCGCGTTTATTTAACTGATTTTACTTTTTTTTATTCCCGACGTTTCGGGTGCTTTACAGCAACCATGGTCACGGGGGGGGACTGAGATCTTTGACGTCCCAATGTCATTGTTAGCCCGGCTAACTTCAGTTTTTGAATATTAATTTTTGGTCCGATTTACGCAAAACGAACTTACGGTATGTTGGGTTTGGGTTTAATTTTGTTAATTATAGGATCCCAAGCAGATGGCAGCACACAACCATCTTCTCTATTGAAATTAGGATGTTTTTTAATTTCAATAGCCTCGCGTACATCATCCTTGGTAGGAATCGGTGTTCTTTTGCGAGGATTTGACGAATGTGATGTAATGGCGCGGGATCCGAAGCTTGTTGTCTTGCAACACTGCTTGACATGCTGCAGCGTCGGTGCTTCACGTGCCATATGTTTTCTGTCACAGATCCCTCGTGCTCTCTGAAACAAAGATTTACCCACAGTAGCTAACTGTGAAGGATGATGGTGAGATTCACCATTTAAATATCGGTTGGTATTGGTCACAGTCGAGCGTGTGCCTGCTGTACTACCATATGTCAGAGGAGTCACAGACAAGGTTGGCTACATCTTGAAGCGAGCTTCCATTAAAACATACTACAAGCCACCGAAGAAGATTAGTCAACTTTTACCATGCGTCAAGTGTAATATCCCTCTACAAGATGCAGGAGTGTACAAGTTAGATTATGAATGTGGTCTCTCTTACATAGGTCAAACAATAAGATCCATAAAAACTCGCGTGAAAGAACATATATCTGACGTGAAGCACCGACGCTCCGGGAAGTCTGCAGTCTATGAACATTTTCAAGATCGTCCCCACCATTATATCAGATTTGATAAACCACAAATCCTCGCAAAAGAACACCGATTCCTACCAAGGATGATGATACGCGAGGCTATTGAAATTAAAAAACATTTTAATTTCAATAGAGAAGATGGTTGGGTGCTGCCATCTGCTTGGGATCCTATAATTAACAAAATTAAACCCAAACCCAAGCATACCGCTGCAAGACTTCAAGATACTGTAAGTTCGTTTTGCGTAAATCGGACCAAAAATTAATATTCAAAAACTGAAGGTAACCGGGCTAACAATGATATTGGGACGTCAAACATCTCAGTCCCCCCCGTGACCATGGTTGCTGTAAAGAACCTGAAACATAGGGAATTAAAAAAAAAGTAAAATCAGTTAAATAAACGCGATAGAATCCGTAAATTTAGTTTTATTCAATGTGTAGTGTTCGCGAAAATTTAAGAAATCATTATATACCTCGTATTAGAAACTGTAATATGTATGTTGTGTTTGTTAGTTTCCGATAAAATTCGGATATTGTTCATGTGTGAAAATCAGCTATTAAGATATAACTTTTATTTAAAAAAAATCATCGATCTAGCGACCGGTTAAATAACTATGTGGTACATGAAAATAATTTTTGAAATTCGCATAAAGCAAATATAATAAATTATGGTATCACATTTTACTTGAGATTCTCGTCTCCTGGTAGAATTACATTGTTATTTTTGCGCGCCTAAGTTGACGTCAGGTACCTGGCACTAGCGCCATCTAGTGTCGGGACCAGAGCGAGGAGGGCTTCCTAGAAAATGTAAATCTTGACTTTCGACCAACAGTGCCATCTAGTATCGAACAGAAGAATTAAGTTTTCTAGGAGCCCTACACTCGAAATTTCTGCGTCTGGTCGGTCGACGCCCGTATCTACTGGAATATTCTGGATGTTTCGGTGTAAATGTTTATTTGAAGCCGCTGCATGCAGCGATCGGGGCAGTATTGAGGTTGGCGAGACAAGCGAAGCTTCGGAGCGAAATTAAGTGAATCAGTGTACTTACTTACTTACTTACTTACTTATCTTCACGCACAATCCCTAACGGGGTAGCCAGAGAGAACAGATCGCAAAGTGTCACGATCCTTACATACCTCTCTTCAAACCGTTCTTTGACCTTCCTTCTAAGTGTGGACCTTTTAGGAAACACCATATTTGGGCAAATTGATCGAAAATATACTTATGTAGCTTCGTCATCGAAAAATGAGAAGGGAAGATATTTTTTAACCATCCAATCAACCGTAACTGTCGTGATGTTGTCACTGCTATTTTCAGACTGAAATAAAACAGTAAATCATGAGTCTCGTCGATTATAAAAACAAATGAAAATATGAGTGAATTTTAAATACATATTTAATACTATAATCTGTATATATATATATATATATATATATATATATATATATATATATATATATATATATATATATATCATCATCATCATCATTACAGCCCTTCACAAGTCCACTGCTGAACATAGGCCTCCCCCAAGTAATGCCACAAAGCACGGTCCTGAGCCGCCTGCATCCATCAACTTCCTGCATATCTTACCAGGTCGTCACTCCATCTAGTGGGGGTCGCCCTACACTACGCCTACCGGTACGAGGCTGCCACTTGAGAACCTTTCTTCCCCATTGGTTATCGGTTCTTCGAGCTATATGGCCGGCCCATTGCCACTTCAGCTATATATATATTGTTGCATGAATAATTCAACTAGCGCCATCTAGTGTCAGGAACGAGAGCGAGGGGAGCACTGAGAAAATGACATCACAAATCACTCAACTGACAGCGCCTAGTCGAAACTCGAACGCTCGGTACCTTCCGCGTGTTTACTTGAACATTCTGGATATTTCTTTGCTAATTTAAATATATAGGCGCTGCAAGATGCGATGGAAGCAGTGTTGATTTAGGCGAAACGAGCGAAGCTTCGGAGCGAAATTAAGTGAATTAGTGTGTTTAATTATTAGTGTTTTAAGATTTAATTTGTTTAAAGTAAATTAAAGTGTTAATTTAGGTAATTTTATCGGCAATTTTTATTGTCACGAACCTCAAGCTCGTAACAATTGGTGTCAGAAGTGGGATAAAATCATGCCGATTTTACCTAAGGAGGAAACGGAGGGTGTCCGTACCCGAAGTCAACGCCAGCAGGAGACGGACCAACGAAGATTTGGTGGTGCAACGCCGCAGACGTCGGAGGACCAGCCACCGGCTGCAGGCCCGTCGGTAGCTCCTACATCTGCAGCACCTGACTTAGGTGCTCTGATGGTGATGCTGCAGGAGCAGGCTCGCCAGCAGGCGGAACAGGCACGCCGATTGGAAGAGCAGCTGTGGGGCGGACAGGAAGAACAGGCCCGTCGGTTGGAAGAGCAGATGCTCCTCATGAAGGACCTTCACGCTACCTTCGGGAAGGAGATAAAGGAGGTGAAGGATAGGGTTGCTCAGCATGACAACCGCCTGTCGGAAGCCGAAACCCAAATCGCGAAAGCTGAAAACCGAATCGAGAAAGCTGAAACCCGAATCGACCAAGTAAACAATCGGGTTGACAACGTAGTGGCTGACATGAAGAAATCACTAAACGACCTCAAACTTGGGGATGGAACTACAGCTCCCGTAGTAGCTGCAGCACCTTCGCTACGTGGATTCAAAGTGCCACCGTTCGACGGGACCTCTTCCTGGTCGGCCTACAAAATCCAGTTCGAGGCCGTCATGGAGGCGAACGGCTGGAATAAAAGCCAAGCCATGACTGCACTCACCCTAGGCCTGCGTGACCAAGCCTTAACTGTGTTGGAAGCTCTCGGTAAGAAAGTGACCTATGAGCAGCTTCTTGAGGCCTTGGAAGCGAGATATGGCGACGCTCATCTGGAACACGTCTTTCGCGCACAGCTTAAAGATCGCGTGCAGCGCAGCAACGAGAACCTGCAGCAGTGGGCCCTTGAGGTGGAGAAGATGGTTCGAAAAGCATACCAGTCTGTACCTGCGCTCATTGAAGGGAACCTGGTTCAGACATTCATCGACGGCATCCGCGACCTTGAAGTCAGAGCTGCTGTGAGACTCGGGCACCACGACACGCTTAAGAACGCCTTGGCCCATGCACTGGAGGTGGAAGCCGTGCGGCAGGATCATCGTTCCCATCGCATCAGGGAGGTTGCACCAGCTACAGTTCGCGACCGCAACAGAGGATACAGCCCTAGGTGCTATGGCTGTGGGGAAAAGGGCCATCTTCGATCCAGCTGCCCTAAGCGAACCCTAGAAAGGGAAGGTGAACGATCTCAGGAGGGTAGTGCGGCCAAAAGCACCGCCCTGCAGCAGCAGGGAAACGAGTAAAAGCCAGAACTGCGGGGCGGGTGCTGGCTGATGTTAAAAGAGCCCCAAGGATCTCGATCTCACAAACCCATGACGGGAACAGTCTAATCATCAAGGGCGAGGTCAACGGAATGCCGTGTAAACTGACCATAGACACTGGAGCCTCTCGTACGGTTGTTAGTTCCCAACTTATAAGGCAGTTCCTTGGGGACTCCGCATACAACCGAGAACGCATTAATTTGGTAACAGCCACCGGTCAGCGTATACCCGTCCGTGGAGAGAAGGAGATGGGGTTGAAGCTAGGCAACGTGATCTACCTGCATAATGTCATCGTGGCTGATATAATGGACGACTGCATCCTAGGCTTAGACTTTATGAGGAATAATTGTTGCGAGATCGACGTTAAGCAAGGTGTTTTGAAATGTGGACAGGAGGAACTTTTTATGGAAGGTGCGTTACCAGGGAACGTGTACAGCATCAAGAAGATTGTTCTTCCGCCGAGATCGGAAACGATTGTTCCGGTTAGTCTTCCTCGAAACGATGGGCAAGCTCACCGTTGTATACTTGTGGAAAGGGTAAACAATGATCTTCCATGGAAAGTAGCTCGAACCTTGGTCAGAACCACTGACATCTCAGGAGTACGTGTGCTGAACTTGTGTGACCAGGAACAGATTATAGAAAAAGGCACACTGGTTGGTACTTGTGAGGAAGTGGATTGGTTACGTCGGTGCCAATATATATCGAGTGGGACCCCCAGCAAGGATTCAGAAACGTGAGTGACCACACTTTTGGAAGACTGTCGCAGTGTTCTCTCCCCGAACGAATTGGTCAAGGCGAAGAAGTTGTTACTCAAGTACGCCGATGTATTCTCATCAAACGATGCTGACATAGGAAAGACTGGCTTAGTTCAACACAAAATAAACACAGGAGAAGAATTGCCTATCCGTCAGCGGCCAAGAAGATTGCCGGTAGCACGTGAAAAAGAAGTGGAAACCATGATTGAAGGAATGGTGAAGGATGGTGTTATTGAACCTTCATCTAGTCCATGGTGTTCACCAGTGGTGCTGGTGAAAAAGAAGGATGGCAGCATGCGGTTCTGTGTTGATTACCGCCGTCTGAACGACGTTACAAAGAAGGACAGCTATCCCTTGCCAAGAATTGATGACACGCTGGACATGCTTACAGGAGTAAAATGGTTTAGCACGCTGGATCTAAAAAGTGGCTACTGGCAAGTTGAAATTGACCCTAAGGACAAGGAGAAAACTGCGTTCTCGACGGGAAAGGGTCTGTGGCAATTCAAAGTAATTCCGTTTGGGTTGTGCAATGCTCCAGCAACGTTTGAAAGGCTGATGGAACTTGTACTTACCGGGCTAATTGGCGATGCCTGTCTGGTCTACTTGGATGACATCATCATCGTGGGCCGTACGTTTGAGGAACACCTTCAAAACCTGGAACGAGTGCTCATGAAGATTCAGAGTGCCAACCTCAAGTTGAGCCCGAAGAAATGTTCACTATTTCAACGGCAAGTTAACTTTTTGGGGTTTGTAGTATCGGAAGAAGGTATCCGCACAGATCCAGAGAAAATCGCCGCTGTCAAGGTTTGGCCGGTTCCAAAAGACAAGACGCAGGTTAGAGCATTTTTTGGGTTTGTGCTCCTATTACCGGCGATTTGTGAAGAATTTTGCAGATATAGCCAAACCTCTGCACAAGCTAACCGAGGAGAAGCGACATTTCTGCTGGGATGAAAGTTGCAATATCGCATTCCAGGAGCTCAAGGACCGTCTGTGCAAAACACCTATTTTGGGATACCCTGATGCAAGCAAAGAATTTATAGTTTTACACAGACGCAAGTGATATAGGACTTGGCGGTGTGTTGTCTCAACGGAATGGTGACCAAGAGGTCGTGATAACGTACTTCAGCAAGTCGTCAAAACCGGAAAGGACCTATTGTGTCACAAGACGCGAATTGCTCGCTGTGTAAAGTCGTTGCAGCATTTTAGCAAATATCTTCTGGGACGAAAATTTCACTTACGAACTGACCATGCTGCACTAAAATGGCTATTGCAGTTAAAAAATCCAGAAGGACAAGTTGCGAGGTGGATTGAACTACTGCAGGAATACGACTTTGAGATCGAACATCGCAGCGGAAAATCTCACGGCAACGCAGATGCATTGTCAAGAAGACCTTGTCCTGAAGATTGCAACCATTGTACTAGGCAAGAGAGTAAGGAAGAGGTATCCGTGAGGATGCTCAGGACGGACCACCTCAGCAACGAATGGAAGAACAGCTTACAACATGCACAGCAGGAAGATCCGGACATCAAGCCGATTCTGGAATGGATAAGGGCCAGTGCTCCCAAGCCTAAGTGGAGCGACGTCTCAGCAATGAGTTCAACCACTAAAAGCTATTGGGCCCAGTGGGACAGCTTGCTGCTTCAGGATGGAGTTCTGTGCCGTAAATGGGAAAATGTTCGGGGAGACAGCTGTTATTTACAAATGGTTGTCCCTAAAGCTAAAGTACCGGATGTTCTACAGCTGTACCATAATGATTATTCAGGAGGCCATCTGGGAGTTAAACGAACTCTACTGAAGATCCGAGAACGGTTTTACTGGGTCCACTGTCGAAACGATGTCGAGGACTGGTGTCGCAAATGTACAAGTTGTGCGGCTGTAAAGGGACCTCAGACTCGTAGTAGAGGTGCATTGAAGTTGTACAATGTGGGTGCACCATGGGAGAGAATAGCCATTGACGTGGCGGGGCCGTTTCCGGAGAGTGAAAGCGGTAACAAGTATTTCATGGTTGTGATGGATTACTTCACTAAGTGGCCAGAAGTCTTCGCCATTCCAAATCAAGAAGCTTCAACAGTTGCAGATAAACTAGTTCATGAAGTCTTCTGTCGTTTTGGAGTACCTTTAGAGATTCACAGCGATCAAGGAAGGAATTTTGAGTCTCAAATATTCCAGGAAACTTGCCGAGTTATGGGTACTCATAAAACAAGAACGACTTCTTATCACCCGCAATCTGATGGAATGGTGGAACGATTTAATCAGACATTGGAGAGGTACCTAGCAAAAGTTGTAGACAATCGGCAACGAGATTGGGACAAGCACATACAACCGTTTTTGTTGTCATATCGAAGTTCTGTTCACGAAAGTACAGCAGTGACACCAGCTTTCGCAAACTTTGGAAGAGAATTACGGCTGCCTGCGGACCTGATCTCCGGGATACCACCTGATGCCCCACGCAGTATAACCGATTATGCAAATGACTTGCGGAACAAAATGAATGACATTTATGAGCACGTCAGACAATCGGGCCAGCAAATGTCTGAGAAAATGAAAACCCGGTACGACCGCAAAATGAACAACAAAGGGTTCGACGAAGGTTCACTTGTGTGGTTGCACAATCCAGTCCGCAGCAAAGGGAAATCTCCTAAGCTTCAAGCTAAATGGGACGGCCCGTACCGGATTGTAACCAGGATCAACGATGTGACCTACCGGATACAGAAAGGCGCAAGAGGGACTCCTAAGATCGTCCATGTGGATCGCTTGGCGCGTTATTATGGGACCGATAATGCTCGGGACGAGCATGTCTTAGGAGGGGGCAGTGTTGCATGAATAAGTCAACTAGCGCCATCTAGTGTCAGGAACGAGAGCGAGGGGAGCATTGAGAAAATGACATCACAAATCACTCAACTGACAGCGCCTAGTCGAAACTCGAACGCTCGGTACCTTCCGCGTGTTTACTTGAACATTCTGGATATTTCTTTGCTAATTTAAATATATAGGCGCTGCAAGATGCGATGGAAGCAGTGTTGATTTAGGCGAAACGAGCGAAGCTTCGGAGCGAAATTAAGTGAATTAGTGTGTTTAATTATTAGTGTTTTAAGATTTAATTTGTTTAAAGTAAATTAAAGTGTTAATTTAGGTAATTTTATCGGCAATTTTTATTGTCACGAACCTCAAGCTCGTAACAATATATATAACTACCACTCACTGACTGACTATAACGATATCTCAGGAACTATAAAACATACAAACTTGAAGTTTGTAAGGTAGGTTCCTTTTATGGCATAGACATCAGTTAAGAAACGGTTTTTAGAAAATCTATCCCTAAGGGGGTGAAATGGGAGTTGGAAGTTTGTATGAAAAATGTTTTTGAAGTTAGGGACCCGAAATCGGCATTAAAGTTATAAGTTTTCAATAATTAAATGCTGAATAAGCTGTTTTACGAAATCCTAACATTAAGGGGGTAAAATTGTTACAGCAAGTCCTATATTTAAAAGTGTAGATATGAAGTACATGAATACAAATCACTATATTTCATCAATTCACAATAAATTCTTAAACGGTTCTCTAAGAGATACTCGGGCTCCTAAAAGGTACATAGATCTTATTTTACGCTTTTTATTTAATATGTACACTTTTTATATTATTCGATTAGCATTGTACAAATGTTTACACGTTTCAAGTCTGTTAAAAGTGTCTACAATATTTATCAAATGGGTGACGACATATTCGAACACTTTGTGTTCAAAAACACACACTTCCAAAATCGAGATTTGCAGTGAACTTATTGAACATGTTTATCAATTAGGTAATAATAATAATAGTAAGTAATTATTATAAACCCATATAGTTAATATTATAATAATTACTTACTAGAATAAATTATTATGG
This sequence comes from Parnassius apollo, assembly GCA_907164705.1. Classification (NCBI taxonomy): domain Eukaryota; kingdom Metazoa; phylum Arthropoda; class Insecta; order Lepidoptera; family Papilionidae; genus Parnassius; species Parnassius apollo. The sequence continues at coordinate 719,233 of CAJQZP010001576.1, forward strand.
TATCTACCTGTCCTTACCATTATCTAATTACAATATTCCTTGCGAGATCAGCATAATGTATTCGTGTCCATTCTGAGCACCCGGAAACTTATTTTATTCTTTGGAACATGTACTCTGTGGCGGCATTCAAACAGTGTCAAATGTAGTGCGTGCGGCGCGGCGGCGACGATTGAATGCGATATCAATAGAAGCCGCCGGCGCGTGTATATTGACCTTGTACTTCCGAATAGCTGCAAAATTTCTTTGACAGGTCAGTATTCGACCTTTGATGATGCCGACAACAAGACGCCGCACTATCAGTGCCGATGGTCAAAACTAGGGATGCACTGTTTTTTCTTTTAATGGATGTTTTCATCCGCTATGTATGTTTATGGTATTGTTCGTAATGCGCATAAGTCCAATTTTCCACATTTTTTTATATATTTTTTGCGTCTCATAGAGTATATCATTCCTCATTCCTAACTGCAAGACGCAAGAGTCTCGCAGGCTTAGTCTTGTTCTTGCTCAAATCTTGCACGGTCAGTCTTGGTCTTGGTCTTGCTAAAATTAGGCGGTCTTGTTCTTGGTCTTCGTCTTGCAAAAATGTAAGACCTAATCCAAGACTGCAAGACCAAGACCGATTTTGGGCAACACTAGCCATGCGGCCGAAAAGTAGCCCGAGTTTAGCCTGAATACTTTACTCTTTCATTTTTTTTAAGTCATATAATTCCTCTTTCTTACTTATATTGTATCTTCTCTTACTATATTATCTTACTATAGTTTTCGGTCACCAAGTACTGCAATTTGAATGTGATGTAACAAAAATACCCATTTTAGTCGTGGCCGAAAACTGGATTAACTCTAAAATAATTATTTAGTTTTCGGCCAACTTAAAATTGTATGAAAAAATAAAGCGGTGGAAAATAGAATGCTGTTTTAGTTAACGTTTACGGCCATTTCATAAAATGTTTCATTCACATTGCATTTTAGGAAGAAGATTCGATAAGAATTTTTTTCTACAGATGATTCTGAAGTAAATGGCTTCAGAAAATGCGGACTTTATTAAATAGATCTCAATGCAGTGGAACAAATACTAATTAAAGAAAAAATATTAAAACGAGATCTAACGAATACTCCAAAGAAAAGTTTAGAAACATATTTAAAAAAAAAAAAAAAAACATAAAATTGCTATTATAGTGAATGAGATATGGAAATTGAAACAAAAGTCTCTCAGATCAATATTTTTCCACACAGACAGGCTAACGAAGACTTAATTCTCCAATTTGGCAATAAGAACGAAGTCTATTTAAGTCTCCAGAAAGTCTGTACAATACAGACCAAGATAAAAGTATTCTATCGAAATTTCAACTTTGCATTTGTTAGTAAGTTATTTGGATATTGGTTTCTTAGTATCGTTATATGATGTTCTTATAATCCAAACTCAAATAAGCCTACCAACGACAACAGTACTGAAAATAACGACTCAAATGACCACGATGATACCACTATAAACACCGATGATATCAAACAACATCTCTGAAACTTTAGAAAATGTGTGGGTTGATATTTTAACAAAACGGACTAGTACAGCTCTACAAACTAGTGAAACATTAGTTTCAGTACTATTAAATAAAGAATATAGAGATACAATAGAAAAAACATTTAATTAAACCGTAACCCGTAAAAATAATTAACTGTTAACAGTACACTTGCACCTTCTTCTGCAGCAATTTCATCTGCGGTGTGGCGAAAATTTTATGAAGATATAGAGAAAGTTAAAATAGAGAAGTAAGAACTAAGAAACTTTGAAAAAGGAAAGTTCAAATACGAATAATCGCTAAATCCAAGAAATATATGAAGGAGAAAAGGGTAATAGCAAATTGCGCCTTGTGTCATAATATTTTAATAAATGATACAAAAGAAGATCTGAAAAAAAATATTGGATGTGACGTGATGTGTGATGATTAGAAGATATGGTAACAGATTTTGTTGAACTAAAATATGAGGAAGTAAAAAATACTCGTAAATGAGAAGATTTGATTGCTATATTTAAAAGATTTTATTATTAGATTATGATTCAAAGAAAAATGATTAATCATGGTTATTTTTTATAACAAAACCAAAAAGAAAAAAATAATGTTATGGTTAAAAAATCGCAAGCACCGATTGAATAAACTAATTGCACTGATTTCCCAATCCGTTTTGCTATTTTCTGATTTTACAAAAACAATTTTAAGTTTGTACTATCTCTTCTAATACAGTGGCCGAATACTAAAATTCATGTAGACCGAAATCGAAATTTGCGGCCGAAAACTAGCGTTTTGCATATTTTTCACGTCTAAAATTATTATAAAAAATATATTTGTTTTGTAGCACCAATGAGTTATAAAAATGAAAACTACATTATATAAGCTACAAATTAACATTAACAGCTCTAGGTCACCATAATAACAATTATCTTTTATTCTACCTTTAAGTTGAAAACTCCACTAAAAGGCCGAAAACCAGCGCAACGACCCTACTTCTACCAATAGCATATCGTAACATTTACATACTGACAATAGTCGACTGCTCAAATCAATAGTTCAATGTACCTTTACCATCTCGACTCTTATTCTGTTTAGCAAGTTCTATTAAATATAATCGTATTTAAGATAATTTTGTACACGTAAAATAATAAATTAAATAGATCACTGATACTGCTTTAAAATTTCATCTCTTTGTACCATATTGTACAATAGTCAATATCAATTCAATGTCTTATTACCTTATGCTTTTATTTTAGACAACAGCCTTTGCCCCCGTGCTAGGATTTTCTACTTAATTGTCATGAGATAGAAGTAGAAAATCCTGAAAAACGACATGTCGTTTCCATACATACAATGCATAACAATAATCATCTAGACCTGAAACGAATATTTGTAAGCATTGCAAATAATTGATATGTGCGGGCGGAATTCAAACCCCTGGCCCTCAATGCTAATCCACTGCGCCGAGAAAGCCAAAATGATAAATTACTTTCTTCTTCTCCTTCATCATCAGCTAGTAAAAGTCCACTGCTGGAAATGTGCCTCTCTCGTTATTAGGGGTTTGACATAATCGCCAGACTCGCCAGGTGGATTGGCGATTGCAGCACCAAACGTCTCGTACTTTTCACGCTGCTCCCCGCCGACGGTCTGGGTATTCCAAATCTGGCGTTATCTAGAAGTTTATACTACAATCTATCAAGAATCATAAGATATTTTTTGGTATTTTTTCACAAAGCCCGCTCTTATAATACCAACTAAAAGAAATAACGTGATGCAGTAACGTAGCATAGGTTGTAGCCACCCGACGGAAATATAGTCAAAAATAATCTTTTACAATGTCATAAATTATCATACAGCGAAACTTTCAAGAGGTCTTATTTCTGTAACTAGCAGTAGATTTGACGTTAATAAGATACTTTTAAGAAATTTTTGACAAGTTCTTTTTTTACTATTCCAAGCCAGCGCTTAACTAAATCCCACCTGATGGTAAGTGGTGATGTAATCCTAGATGGTGAAGCACACTGACTTAACAAAAGCTTATTCACTCTTGCCTTGAATACACCCACAATATAATCGGATGGATAGAGAACATTATACTCTCAAAATGTATTAATATTTTAGGTTAGTAGAAGCTCTATTAGTACGATAAAAAATGTTTTTGTTTTGATCTCCAACTAAATAATTTGATTAAGTAGCAAATCGTGTTCAATTCTACAAATCCATTTGTGATCAATTAAGCGGTCTGCTAAGGTCAACTTGAAATATGAGGTATGAACTTTTCGTACTTAGCATTATTCCTTTGACTAGGTTTTTCTCGTAAAAGATGATTGGAATGGTAGGTGATTGTCGGGAGGATTTGTTATTGCAGTCACGCGTTCACTTTGCTTTACAATTTTTTATTAGTTCTAAGTAGTCGTTTGACAGAGCGTGCAACGAGACGGAGCATGCGGAACGCATATCAAAAACAAAATCCGAGTTTACCACCCTGGTCACTATAGTACAAGAGCCTGTGTTTGACATTCAGGTCAATGGTTGCTTTACCAAATCTAATAGGCGGAATATGTATAAGTTTACTCTTGAGATTGCCTAACGTGACTGTTAAAGCAAATTCTCACCATATTAGCAAAGGAATGGGCCTCTGCTAATGTGGTGAGAATGGAAATGTTATCAAAATGTACCCATGTAAAACATGCTGATATTTTGTTAATTTTTTTTGCAATTACAGTAGTTGTAAAGTAAATATTTTTTTAATATAAATATATTTATATTATAATGCACAACAATTAAAAAAACTTACAAACAATTAGTCCACACAATTTAAAAAATATTACTTTTAATAAAAGAATCAAAAAGAATAATTATAAATTGTGAAGTTGTTACTAAGCCGTAGTGTATAGAAGAATGAAGCTTTTTAGTTATTTGAAATCGGGTTTAGCATTTTATTAACAGTTTATTATTATTAACTAATCTAGTGCGTTTACTGCCCAAGACTGCATCTCCACTTACTGTATTCTACATACCGTCAGGTCAATAGTCATGTGTTAGCTTATTATTTATTTGAAAGTCTGTTAAAAAGTTCATAAGTGGAAAATTTTGTACAGGCAGTTCAAATAATACCAATTCCAGTAAAACGAGCGACCGTAAATTTCGCTAGTAATTAGTGAATCTAGGATCAACTGTCGAATAACTACGAAAATATTAAGCTATACTATATTATGACTATGCAGTAGCGGTGTAAGAATATCCACTATCCCATATCGTCACGTGAATGTAGTAAGAACAGACAGATGGAAACAAACCAGGGGATGGGCAATAGCAGAATATTACTAATAACAAAAAAACTCGCCTATCAAGCGAGGCCTATGTTCAGCAGTGGACTATTGAAAGTTTGTTATGGTATACTTTACGATGAGTCTCACTGTTGCTTTTATATTTACTTTAAGTACTAAGAAATCCTAAGAAAATTTCTATAAATGCCGTGGTAATGCGGAAGATTAATTTACATCATTATTATTACAGTTTCGATAATAAGAATATAATTTCATGTAGAAATCGGCATAAAACCATCAATTATATTAAAGAGTAGGAAATGAACAGGAAGAAAAAATGAATGTGTTTAATACTAAACATTATAGTTATATGATCATCAGTAATTTAGGGAGACTCCATTTACGACTCAAAGTGTAAATATAGTTTTTTTGGTTTCTGCCACACAACTACTTTTGTGTTATGTACGTATTGACTACGCTGCTACGTAGTATAAACTACGGGATGACTAGAAGATATAACGAAACGTGTAGCTATGCTACACTGCCACAAATATACCATATGCTACGAGTCAATAAGTAAGTAGTGCTTTTATCAGACTCTCTTCCTCTGGTATGTATGTACTGGCTAAGCTGCTACAAGGTGACAATAAGCTATTAAAAAATTAAGTTATTATAATAATAAATATAGCTATTCCACACCGGAATGAAAACACAATGTGCTCTGAGTGACTAATAATTGGTTTTACCAGACTTCTTTCCTCTGGTATGTAGGTTTGCAGATATTGTTGCGTCATGAAGGTCTCGGAGCTATTAGGTAAATAAACTACATAATTTTGAATTATTCTTCAATATTTATTCAACTGATTTCAAAATTGGCTTCAAACACAACAACCATACCCTACGTGTTTGTGCCAGTCTTAGAAATACTTTTAATTGCCTTTTATAAAGACGTCGCGGTCGCGTAATCTGGTGTATTAAAATTTTTAGCAACTGTTTGCAAAAATTACTACGCGTTATATTCAACCAATGTAATCCAAAAAAAGTTAACTGGTAGGGAGACTTGATCACCTACATCTGATATAAAGATCATCGCTATCAGTCTGATATAAGTCACTGATATCAATCGATATCAGGCTCCTACATTACTTTACGCCTATTTTGTCAAAAATCGAGATTGTCAATTTAATGTGTTGAGAAAATACATGATTATTATAAAAAAATGTGAAATACGTAATGTATTAGAATTGATTACATATTTCGTAGCATATCTGAAGAGGCATGCTTATAGTAATTGATTTGTACAAAGTTAACTCTAACCAGCAATAGTGACGGTCGAGCGTAATCTCCTTACTTTTTGGATTCGACTTATTTTAAAGAAAAGGGGGCAAGCGTGCATAAGGCTCGAGTGATGGTAAGTAACTACCGCAACTCATAAAAAAACCAAGAAAAGTTTAAACGCTTTTCTTTTAGGTCCCTAAGTCGAATCGTATCGGTCCGAAAAACTGCCGCTGGTGAACAATTCCACAAATACGTTGTGAGGGGAAAAAACTTCTAGTAAAACGCACATTGCTGGACTGCCAAGCATCCAGACGATGTGGATGGTATCGTGAGTTTTGTCGCGACGGGCGTTCGTGAACAATTCTTCAGAGCACTCCCTATGGAAGAAGCGATAGAGGATGCAATGGGATGCTACATCCGTTCGCAGCGTCAGTGAATCGAGCCGATTAGAAAGAACTCAGTCGTCGACAATTTGAGCCGCTCTTTGCTGGATGCGGTCAAATGGAAAAAAACTAGCACTGATGTGCCCGGCATAGATACGTTATCGATCCTCATAAAAATTGTACAATTCATAGGTCTGTACATTTGATTTGGCTTACCGTAAGTGCTTTCGAATATTTTAATCAACTTGGCATACGAATACATAATAATTTTATTTATTTTAAAAATTAAGAAATTACTGAGGTGTATTGCCTTAACCTGCTGTTGCAAATGAAATGAATGAAATATCGTGCTCATTTTAGGTGTGGTAATTAAGGACAGAGCTACTAACAAATGTTTTCAAATTAGAAGTTACGGGGTAGTTTTTCATTTATCTTCATCCCCGGAAAGTTACTACATTTTGTGCTGTGCTACGTTTTGTGATAGCAATATCAACTACAATATCAAAAGTAAATGGATGTTGATCCAATTACTGACATTGCATAGGCTAACTAATTCGTTAATAGAAATACACAAAGTATAAACGAGAAATGAAAGAAGGTAGCGGAGTAGCAAAACGCTCGCCGTAAATTTCACAATACGTAAGAATCCCAGGTTCGATCCCCACTGACATTAATGAAATTATTATTTGCAATTTTAAGTGCTGTTTTATCACGTACTCAACGTTGAATGTGAGGGAACCTGCAAGTGTGGTGCAAAATACATAAAAATTTCGAGGACTTGGAGCAGCTCTATACTATAGATTGTAGTTTTAACTATATACATTTTAAATTAATTTGTCACGCATATTATTGCCGAAGAAACGGATGTTTTTAACCACAGGCTAACAAAGTTAATACAAGCGGCGCACGGTCCGTGAAAACTTTTTATAGTTATTTATTATCGACCAGAACTAAAATTCTAATAAAAATGTGCACTCAAAACAATATTAATTAGTAATAAATGATTTCAGCTGATTTTATACTAACAAAGTGACGCTGCAACAGCGACCGGCTTTCTGGGCGCAAAACTCCACCATCTTCGTAACGCAATCGTTAGTCGTCATCATGTAACAAAATATATAATTCGAATTTAGTTAAATGAAATTTAACGTAAGTGGTTATAATTTTAAAATTTTCCGTTTAGTATTGTCAATTGTCTGTATGATCAAACTTTAATAATGCTGTAACATGTAATAAATAAGTTTAATATATCAATGTAAATATTTATGGGAATACTACACTTGCAGATTTCCTCAAATTCTAGTAAATATGCAAGTGATATATACGTATAAATCGGAATAAAGCTATTTGGTTAGTTATTATTTTTATTTATCATAGGATATCCTTCACAACTTGCACATACTCGGATAAAACATGTCCAGTAGTAGGCTAAAAAGTCTGTTAAGACCCGAGCTATCGAGCAGCGAATAAGATAAGCCGGAATTGCGGTTAAAACTACGGACGTTTTACTCGCCGTTCGTTGTTTCAGATACACTAGCTAGTTATTACAAAACAGTTATTCTGTGGAGTCTACTGAAGTAACGTAGCAAATTTCTTTTAACGCTGGTGTACTGCAAGTCTAGCTTATTAGCTCACAAAAACCTCAATTTTGCGACTATTTACTAACGAGTTTAACAGGCGAGCGACCAAGACCGCTGTAAAACTCGCCCGTTGATCAGGTCCATAAGTATATTGTATATTATTACGTAATTCACAAAAAGTGGCGGTGTAGGATCCACTATCTTTTTTAAGTAAGTTTGAGTAAGTTATAAGAAGCTACTGAGGGAAACTAAAACAGAATAAGGGCAGCAGCATCTTCCTGATAACAACTTAAAATAATAAAAAAAACTTCGGTTGCCAACCCGCTTGCCAAGCGTAGCAACTATGGCAAAATTCTTCCTATGAATCAATCTACGGGAGAAGACAATGTTCAGCAGTAGGCTTTATAGGATGTAATGAATAGATGGATGAAAGTAGCACATGGTAAAATTATATAGAAAGTAAGTTTTTTTCTACCCTTCTAGTATTACTAGGTCCTTAATATAATTAAATAGAAAACCCGGCGAGGTGAAGTTGCATAACATTTCTCGTGGTTAATTCAATGAAAACTGCGACGTTGTTGCTGCAAGATTTTTATTCAATATTAATAGTTAAACAATTTGAAATTTTTATATTTGCCTTTTATATAAATGTTCTATTCAAATTTTGTATTTCAAAGCGGTTCAACTAAAATTGTTTCAAGTTGTTATGAATAATAGAAAGAAAAATCTTGGTTTTATTTTAGATTTAGATAGATTTTTAATGTCTTCAGCCAAAAATTCCCGAGAAATGCAGCCTGGTCTATGTAAGATTTCTGAACGAAATTGGTAAATTATTGAGGAATACTTAGATAATTATTAAACAATGAGTAATGTAATCTATTTAATTTCTGTTATTAAAAAGCTACAAATGTATAAGCAAAAAGATCATGAACATAATATATTATCCCACCAAAATCATTTTCATGTAAAATGTTGCTAAGACGAGATCATATGGCTAGCACTGTCAAAAAGTTATCAGCACTCATGTAGAGCCAAGCTTCTAACTCTACACGCCCTAACTTTACATGCTTCTTCAACTCTAGTAACCTAACTTCACAAACTCTATACCTACCTTAGTCAAAATAAAATAAAAGTTTAAGGAGTTGGAGGGTAAAAGTTCAAAATTTTAGATTGTTTTTGTTATTTGTATACTGATACAGCTTACATACCTAATTTCAGCATTCTAAAACTTCAGGAAATACCTTAGGAATTTTGGTGATCATCAGTGTCTGAGTCAGTGATGGAATCAGGGCTTTGTTTTTAAATTTATAATAATACAAACTATTTGAACTGGTGGCTTTATAGCGAGAAATGCAAGGCGCTATCTCCACTAGATGGAATGATGATGGACGAATGATGACCTCTAAGGATTTTGAGTGTATTATTTAATTCACTTATTAATAAATTTTATTTTATATTTGTCTTTTAACATATAATTTTAATTTATTACTATTTTTAATTTAAATTATCTTTTAATTTTTTTTTATTAAAATGTAGATGAATGTATAATAAACATGAATATATAAAAAAATAACCACACGGTAACAATAACATAATGTCCTTATGCAAAGTCCTTGAGCAAAATTTCCTACATTATTTGTAATACAATTACTAGAGTGCTCCGGAACACTCGCAATCTAATTTATATGACGAACATCAATTTGTAGACTGCAATACAAGAACATTGTGTACAATATTCTCAGAACAACAAAAATATGGACGAAATTGTACGTTCATTTCGAATGAAGTCGAAAACACTCTCCACTTGACGCTAGTTCTGGGCGTTTTATTCAGAAACACTTTTAAAAAACAGTTTGTCAAAGAAAAACGAACGAACAGTTTCTCGAAGATCCAACATTAGATTTAAAAACGAACGAAATGAATACAGCTCTACATTTCATTCTCGGAACTGTCTCAATCGCAAAACTCTTACAAACTACATGTTCGTTAGGTAGGTTCATAGGTGGGATCTAAGTTAATACTCTATTACTATTGCTTTATTAACTATTGTCGTATTAATAGAAAACAGTTATAGTAACTACTTTTGATTTGACGTTACGATTCGACGATACTTTTATTTACTAAGCTAAAATAAATCTTATTATATACACAATTCAAATTTGGTTGTAGACGGTTGAACAAAAACGAACGGACCGAGAAAAAACAGTATTTTCGGAGTCTCTTATTCTTTTATGTAACTGTTTGTGAAGGTAAGCTTGGTCAAACGTACGTTTTTTGTTTTAAAATATAAATCAGTTTCAGACTGAAATATTTTAGATAGTGTAAATAATGAAAACATGTATATAAAATTAACTTTTAAATACGCCTGTAACATTTATCAGCCAGTTCTAAGCCTGGAAAAAGTATGAAAGGAAATTCGTTTTATTATTTTGTAAACAAACATACGGTAAAGTCATTACGTACACTGGCGGGAATTTTTAAACTGTTTTTTATTAAACTGTGTCTCAGAACTGTTTCTCATTTCAAAAAAAGGTTTCGTTTCGTTTTACAAAAAACCTGGAACGACCCAGTACTATTTGACGCGCACCCTCTCATACATTTTTCTTTTTCTTTCATTAAAGTACTGTAAAAGTTCACTGCCACACATACACCTAAAGCTAAAATACCAACGTAAAGTAGTTTTAGATGCGAATGTGTGCGCTAGTGCATGTTCTTACGATAAGTTGAGCATGATTTTGGCGTTATTAAAATGTTAGCCGTATACTGTATACATTTTTTTGTTGGTCTGACACAGTATTGAAGAAAGGTATTATATTATTTTACGCGGTAGAGTCATACTACATTTATATTATGTTTTTATGTAGTCAATAAAAAAATTGTTCGGCAGGGCAAAACAGAGATGGGCCCATTGCCGTTGAGCTTTATATGGCGAGTGAAGAGAACAACAGATAACTTTATATGATAAAGACGCTTTTTTGTTTTATTGAGGGCTAAAACGACAAGTTCATCAAAAAATGAGATAAGTTCATCTGATGCTTGATTCTCCATCGATGATTAATGCAATCGACTGTGGATCACAGTATCCACTGACTTTTAGGTAAAACTTGTTACATTTACTTTTGTAAATTTTTATTACAAAATGTTTAAACTCGTCAATCTAAGATTTTTTTAAACGTTTCTATTCATTTTTAGTAACGAAAATCTTACCGGATAAGGCTACGATAAAAAAGCTTTTGAATAGTGTCGAAAATATTAATTGAGATAAGAAAGTTTTTCAATAAGATCTACCTTTAACTGGGTTAAACCAGAAATCGATGTTCTCGATTTGCAGAGACATTTTTAATGCTTATAAGTTAACAGTGATACTGGTATTCTTTATTATAAAAAAATAAAAGTAAAATTTATTTCCTTTCTACTAACATTCTCTATACACTTTAATTTATTTGCCAGTTTACTAACAGTACGAGTATAGCGCAACGTATTTTACGTGGTAGGGCCACGCCGCAGCCGTATTATAGTTGTAGCACGAATGGGTCGGCTCGACCGGAGTAGGACCACACTCTTACAAAATACCAATGTAAAGTAGTAGCGTAATCCTGCTGTGTTTCGTATGGTGAGTGTAGAGAACCGGAGACCTCTTTTACTGGAATCGAGGCATTCCGTCTTAGTCCGCAGGGGTGAAAAAGCATTTGCATTTTAATCCTTAATTGAGGATAAACGTGGATGCCTATGGGCGTAAGCATACCCTTCATGAGGACTGTGTGCTCGTTTGTCGCCCAATGCTTTAAACAAGAAAAGTTATTAGGTATTACACTGCGAGGCGACTCCCAACTAGAAAATGGTGCTTATACATTTCGCGTACATCGGGGCATGTCCCGGTTTGAAACATTGTGTACCCGTGTCCCGGTCAGTAACTCAATAGTCCTGGCAAATGTATTAAAGACAGGAGTACGATGCAAAAACTTACAAAAATTGTGGAACCGCACTTTTATCTTACAACAAAGTAAGTCCGAAATGTAAAATAGTCTAATTTAACTCGATTAAACATTAATATTTCTAAATTAATTATGTTATACCCTGTTACTAACTTCTCAATTGGAATTTATTGTAATGGGAACGACTTTGCAAATTGGAAATTTTAACATATCTCCACGTTCCAAGGTCTTTAGAATCGAATAGTATGGTTTTTAAGAGGATGTCCGTGTGCACATGTACGTATGTATGAGTGATATTGACGTGGGACCAGTTTCATTTAACGCATAAAAAATGTAACTTAGAACTCATAAAATTTTGAGCAAAATCAGTCAAGTCGTTTTTTGTGTCGAATAAAAAATTGTAAAAAATATTAACACACATAATATTTTTTATTTTTTCCACTGGGAAGCTAGTCGTGTGGGCCTTTCGGGTCGCACCTAGACCGCTTTATTTTTTTAAATGTCCTGTTCGGTGTTTCTACATTTAGGGTAGCCCTAAGCTTGCAATGCTGTTAACTTAAATGTCTAATAGTTTGTAACAAACCAACGTGACCGTTTGCTAGGGAGAAATCATGCGCTGTAATAACAACGTTGTAAATTTTGTATAAAGCCGCTTAGATTTACCATAGTGATCATGTACGGTAACACTGAGAGTCGTTTTACAAAATGGACAAAATAATATTTTTAATTCGTCGTCCGTGACCATTGTTATCAACCCCTCATGTAGTATTTAGTTTCTTGCTAATATGACATCCACGTTTATCAACTTGGCCGGCGATGGAGTTTGGAATTTTTTCAATTTATGCATGCTAATTGACGGTTTCCTTAAAAGGAATTATCATGATTCTTTGTGTGTTGGCGAAATTAACAGTTCTTAAAGAAATATTTTATTCCCCATACCACACATGCCAGTTTCCTCAAGATATTTTCCTTCTATGCCAAGCACATGGAAAATCGGCATTTAAAATAAATGCAATTACCATTTAATTGTTGTTGGTGGGGATTATACCCGGGTTACTTGCGTACTGTGAAATTTACGGCGAGTACTTAGCTACTGAGTAACCATATCTATCAGTGTTATTTGCAGGCTATATAACCATATATTGGAAAGATAATTATTCTTTTCAACAATCCAATATAAGTAAAACATGACTTAATTAATAATGCATATTAATTTATACAGTGACGATTGGGGAAAAGATTTGTGATTGCACGCGCGTGCTGACTTTGCTTTAAAACTTTTTGTTAGGTCTAAGTAGTCGTTTGACCGAGCGTGTAGCGAGAAGAAGCATGCTGTGTGCACACCTAAAACTAAATCAGAGGTTCAGCTGTGTTCATGCAGACTTCAGCTGTTTGACACTCAGATCTCTCTAATGGTCGGCTTAAAAAATCTAACGGCCGGAGAGTGCATAAGCTTACACTCGAGAATGTTCAATGCCTAACGTGAAGGCAAATTCTCACCACATTAGCAAAGGCATTGGCCTCTGCTAATGTAATGAGAATGGAAATATTAGCAAAATGTACCCATGTACAACATGCTGATATTTTGCTAACATTTTTTTGGAATTTCAGTAGTTGTAAATATTTTTTAATATAAATGTATTTATACCATAATGTATAACGATAAAAAAAACGCTTTATTTGTGTTATATTTCTTATCTTTATATCATATTTTTATATTTTGTACATAGCGGATGCTATAATAAATTTTTTTATAATATAGAAGTGATACGAGAACTTACAGTCCACCTGAAGGTAATTGGCTACAGGAGTTCATGGACACTAAACAAAATACGACAAATACGTTTTTACCTTCAATACTAAGATATACAGCTGCTAATTGTACTGGCTCTCTATACAATTGAGACCGGGGGGCTCCTGGGTTGAAGAGGAATCCTGCTACCTAGTAATAACGATGTTTTTAAACACTGTTGGAAATATAAATTGTGTAAAAGTAAAAAATATTTTTTATACTATAAGGGTGACAAACGGGAATACTGTGCACCTAATACTGATAGTGTGCTCGTTTACCACCCTTATCCTATTACCTTATTCTACTTAAAAAGGATGCTAATATGTTTGGTATTTAAAGTCCAAAGAACCGGAGATAATTCTTACTGATGAATTTTTCCAGAATGATTGATGACTGTTCTATTGTACCACTGTATAGAGTCCAACGATCCTGGGTTCAATTCGTTTATAAGCAGAATACTTATTTAAGTGCACGAATTATTCGTTTAGGGATCTAGATGAGTTATAATTTCTTACATTTTTGTCCAAGCAGCGGTGACAAACAAGTTTACAGTTTGCCTGATGGTGAATAGGTACTGTGGTCTACAGATATATCTACATTAATCATTGATTAACTAATCCACCCTACTATGTAATGTGAACAGGCAAAAAAAGGCAAAAAAAGTGAAGGAAGAGGGGGCGAAAAAAAAAGTGAACGGGGGCAAGAGACGCACACGTCTTTGCGCACGTACTCGTAATGTACATACACAAAAACAAAAGTAGTATTGCAAAAATAAGTGATATTCATTCTGTAAATACTAGGAACAGACACAAGCTAGTAGTACCAGTTACTCTACTCCAGCGAGTCTGTAATTTATTCTTGGGGCGATGTATACGCTTTTACAACAAAATCCAATAAAATATACAAAAATATTAAACATGATTGTAAGCTATTATTGGAAAAAAAAATAGTCCCGCTGGTTTCTAGCTGGTTCTTCCCAGGACAGAGGTTTTTTTTGTGAACCAGTGGTAAAAGAAAAAGTGACTATATATATATATATATATATATATATATATATATATATATATATATATATATATATATATATATATATATATATATATATATATATATATATATATATATATATATGTCCGATAATAGGTATGGTGTATATTAACTACCTCGGATGTAAGGAACCTTAAGTAAGTCATATTTTAGGTATCATGACGAAAGAACTCCACTTTTTGCAAAACCGCTAATATTAAAATATTTTCAATATGAAAACTTCTTTTGGCATGTTTGCCACTTTTGGTATGGGAAACGGCACTGTGCAGAACTCCGAACCTCACCGAAACCATATTGCTGTCGTTGCTTTTACTAAATATTGCCATGTTTTTTTCTTCTAATTTAAAAAGATGTGAATACAATATGTGTATAATATAACCTATCGTCTAAATTCGAGACTTGTTACGACTTTGTTATTTAATCCACTTTTGTTTGTGTCTCAACTACCTATTGTTATTTCAGATCTTACACATCTTTTGTTATTTGAAATAATCGTATTCAAAGAAAATAACAGACAAATAATCAAATAAAAAGGTCGAATAAATAGTTGTTGGTGCCGTTTCGTCTTGGCATTTTAAGTTTTATTATTAAAGTAAAAGTTTTTTATATTTCTATGAAGTAAAAGTAATTTTACTTGTATAGCAATTATTATGTCTCACGTGTAGGAACGTTTGATTTGTTAAACTGAGTAATATTACTAAGTTTCACCGTAAGTGTTTACGTTTAGGGTGCATATTACCTTCTTAAAAATATATTTGTACTTCTACCAATAGCATATCGCTACGCTTACATACATAGTTCCGACAATAACCAACGACTACTCAAATCTATAATTAAATGTACATTTACCATCTCGACTCTTAATCTGTTTAGCACGTTCTATTAAATATATTTAAGATAATTTTGTACACGTCAAATGATAAATTAAAATAGATCACTGATACTGCTTCGAAGTTTCATCTCTTTGTACCATATTGTACAATAGTCAATATCAATTCAATGTCTAATACCATAAGCTTTTATTTTAGACAACAGCCTTTGCCCCCATGCTCGGATTTTATACTTAGTTCTCATGATACAGAAAAGGAAAATCCTGCAAAACGACATGTCGTTTTCATACATAAATTACATAACGATAAACATCTAGACCCGAAACGAATATTTGTAAGCATTGCAAATAATTGATCTGTGCGGGTGGAATTCAAACCCCTGGCCCTCAATGCTAATCCACTGCGCCGAGAAAGCCAAAATGATAAATTACCTTCTACTTCTCCTTCATCATCAGCGCATAGAAGTCCATTGCTGGAAATGTGCCTCTCTCGTTATTAGGGGTTTGACATAATCGCCAGACTCGCCAGGCGGATTGGCGATCGCAACATCAGACGTCTCGTTTTAAATCTGGCGTTAACGGGAAGGTTATATTAAAATATATCAGAAATCATAAGATATTTTTGGTATTTTTTACCAAAAACAAAATGTTTTATGTTTAGTAAAAGCCCTTTATGTATAGTAAAAATCTTTTTGTTTTGACCTTCAAGTAAATAATTCGATTAAGTAGCAAATCGTGTTCAATCCTACAAATCCATTTGTGGTCAATTAAGCGGTCTGCTAAGGTCAACTTGAAATATGAGGTATGAACTTTTCGTACTTAGCATTATTGCTTTGACTAGGTTTTACTCGTAAAAGGTCATTGCAATGGAGGATTTATGATTGCAGTCACGCATTCACTTTTCTTTACAGCATTTTATTAGTTCTAAGTAGTCGTTTGACAGATCATGCAACAAGACGGAGTATGCAGCACGCATGTCAAAAACAAAATCAGAGTTTACCACTCTCGTCAACTATAGTACAAGAGCCTGTGTTTGACATTTAGGTATCTCTAATGGTCAGTTTACCAGTGTAATGGCCGGAATATGCATAAGTTTACTTTTGAGAATGGTCAATGCCTAACATGACTGTTAAAGCAAATTCCCACCACGTTAGCAAAGGCATGGGCCTCTGCTAATGTGGTGAGAATGGAGATGTTAGCAAAATGTACCCATGTAAAACATGCTGATACTTTGCCAACATTTTTTGCAATTTTTGTAGTTGTAAATATTTTTTTAATATATATATATATATATATTATAATGTACAACTATAAAAAATAGTTTTCTTCATATTGTATTTCTTATCTATATATCATATTGATATTGTGGTATTTCTTAGTCCACTCACAATTGTAAAAAATATTACTTTTAATAAAAGAATCAAAAAGAACAATTTTACGTTGTAAAGTTGTTACTAAGCCATAGTACATAGAATAATTAAAGCCCATGAAGCTTCTTGGTTCTTTGAAATCGGATTTAGCATTTTATCAACAGTTAATTATTATTGACTAATCTAGTGCGTTTACTGCTCAAGACTGCATCTCCACTTACTGTATTCTATATAACGTCAGGTCTATAGTCATATGTTAGCTTATTATTTATTTGAAAGTCTATTGAAAAGTTCACGACTGGAAATTTTGTATAGGCAGGGAAAATACTACCAATTCGAGTAAAACGAGCGACCGTAAATTTCGCTAGTAATTAGAGAATCCAAGATCAACTGTCGAATAACCACGAAAATATTAAGCTATACTATACTGTGACTATATAATAGAGGTATAAGAGTATCCACTACCCCTTGAAGTCACGTGGATGTCGTAAGAGCAGACAAATGGAAACGAACCAGGGAATAGGCAATAGCAGAATTTTTCTATTAACAAAATAACTCGCCTATCAAGCGAGGCCTATGTTCAGCAGTGAACTTTTGAAAATTTGTTATGGTATAATATACGATGAGTCTCACTGTTGTTTTTATATTTACTTTGAATTCTAATAAATCCTAAGAAAATTTCTATTAGAGCCGTGATAATTCAGGAGATTAATTTACATCATTATTTTCGCAGTTTTCATAATAAGAATATAATTTCATTTAGAAATCGGAATGGAATTATCATTTATATTAAAGAGTAAGAAATGGACAGGACTTCACATTTAGTATGAACTCAATTAAATAAGAAGAAAAGACGTTAAGTTACGTAATTAGCAGTAATGTAGGAAGACTCCATTTACGTTATATTATATAGTTTTTATGGTTCTGGCACATAATTACTTCTTTGTTATGTATACACGCTTTCTATATATTCTATTAAAGTTTTTATGGTTTCTGTCACATAAATAGTTCTTTGTTATGTAGGTACGTATTGACTACGCTGCTACGTAGTATACAACTACGGGTTGACTAGAAGATATAACGAAACGTGTAACTATGCTACAGTGCTGCAAATACACCATATGCTACGAGTCAATAAGTAAGTAGTGTTTTACCAGACTCCTGTCCTCTGGCATTTATGTATTGGCTACGCTGTTACGAATATACTACGAGGTGACAATAAGCTATTACAAAACATGTAGTTATGCCACACTGCTATAAAAACACAATGTACTCTGAGTGATTAATAAGTAGTGTTTCTACCAGACTCCCTTCCTCTGGTATGTAGGTTTGCATGTATTGCTGCGTCATAAAGGTCTTGGAACACTAAATAAACTACATAATTTTCAATTATTCATTAATATTTATTTTACTGATATTAAAGTAGGCTTCAGACACAACAACCATATATTAGGTGTTTCTTCCAGTCTTCGAAACTTTTCTAAAGACGTCGCAGTCGCCAAATCTGGTAAAGAAGTTGATTAAAATGTGTCTTAAAAATTTAGCGATTGTATGCACCACACGAGCTCATTGAAAG
Source organism: Parnassius apollo (assembly GCA_907164705.1). Lineage (NCBI taxonomy): Eukaryota > Metazoa > Arthropoda > Insecta > Lepidoptera > Papilionidae > Parnassius > Parnassius apollo. The sequence continues at coordinate 737,800 of CAJQZP010001576.1, forward strand.
AAAACTAATGATTTGTGTACTCATTTGCGATTCTCTATTGAAGCGTAATGAAACCGAAACATTTTTGAAAAGATTGATCAGTGATTATGAAAAGTGGATCACCCACGAACGTGCGAAAAAGGTCATGGTCACAGGGTATTCAAGCTTCAAAGACTGTACTAAACCCGAATTAACACGCAATACTGAGATACAAAGTCCATGAATTGTGTCCCCTGATAGTTTCTAACATATATAAAGGTATGCCACCCAATGTATTCAATCAATGTAATACACATATACACACATACACACGCACACATTCCATCAAGTATTTTGTTAACTGGTAGGGAGATTTGATCACCTACATCTGATATAAAGATCATCGCTATCAGTCTGATATAAGTCACTGATGTCACTGATATCAATCGATATCAGTCTCTTACATTACTTTACGCCTATTTTGTCAGAAATCGAGATTGTCAATTAAATGTGTTGAGAAAATAAATGATTATTTTTAATATTAAAAGAATGTGAAATATGTGATGAATAAGAATTGATTACATATTTCGTAGCATATCTGAAGAGGCATGTTTGTAGTAATTGTTGTGTACAAAGTAAACTGTAACCGGCAATAGCGACTATCGAGCGTAATCCCCTCACTTTTTGGATTCATCTTGTTTTATAGAAAAGGGGAAAAAACCAAGAAAGGTTTAAACGCTTTTCTTTTAGGTCCTTATGTCGAGTCAGTTGAAAACACTCCTAGTAAAACGCACATTGCTGGACCGCCTAGCACCCAGACGGTGTAGATGGTATCGTGAGTTTTGTCGCGACGGCCGTTCGTGAACAATTCTTCAGAGCACTCCCCATGGAAGAAGCGGCAGAGAATGCAATGAGATGTGACATCCGTTCAAATAAAAAAACAGTTTTCGACGATTTGAGCCGCTCTTTGCTGGATGCGGTCAAATGGAAAGAACTGGCACAGAGACGTTATCGATCCTCCTAAAAATTGTACCAGTCGTAGGTCCGTATATTTGATTAGGCTTACCGTAAGTGCTTACGAATACATAATAATTTTATTTATTTTAAAAATTGATATACTACCGAGTTGTATTGACTTAACCTGCTATTGCAAATGAAATGAACGAATATCGCGCTCGTTCATGGTGTGGCAATTAAGGACAGAGCTACTAACAAATGTTTTCAAATTATAAGTTGCGGGGTAGTTTAACATTCATCTTCGTTCCCGGAAAGTTACTACGTTCTGTGCTGTGCTACATTTTGTGGCGGCAATATCAACATCCAATCACTGACATTGCATAGACTGAATTAGTTAAGAGAAGCCACAAAGTATAAACGAGAAATAAAAAAAAGATGGCGCAGTAGCAAAGCGCTCGCCATATATTTCACAGTACGCGAGTATCTCAGGTTCGATCCCCACTGACATTAAATTGAAATTTTTATTTGCAATAATAATTTTAAGTGCTGATTTATCACGTACTCAACGTTGCATGTGAGAAAACCTGCAAGTGTGGTGCAAAATACATAAATATTTCGAGGACTTGGAGCAACTCTATATTATAGGTTGTAGCTTTACCTTTATACATTTTAAATTAGTTTGTCACGCATATTATTGCCGAAGAAACGGACATTTTCAACTGTAGCCAAACAAAGTTAATACAAGCGGCGCACAGTCTGTGAAAGGTTTTTATAATAAATTATTATCGACCAGAACTAAAATTCTAATAAAAATATGCATTCAAAACAAAACTTGTATTATAAATTTTTTATAACATTTTACAATATTAATGAGTACCTAATTAATGATTTAAGCTAATATTATATAAACAAAGTGCTGATGCAACACGACCGGCTTTCAGGGCGCAAAACTCCACCACCTCTGTGACGCAATCATTAGTCGTCATCATGTAACAAAATATATAATTTGAATTTAGTTAAATGAAATTTAATGTAAATGTTTATTATTTTAAAATTTTCGGTTTAGAATTGTCTTAGTCAAACTTTAATGATGCTGTAACATGTAATAAATAAATTTAATATATCAATGTAAATATTTATGGGAATACCACACTTGCAGATTTCCTCAAATTCTAGTAAATATGCAAGTGATATATACGTATAAATCAGAATAAAGCTATTTGTTTAGTTTTTTTTATATATATTGTTTATTTTTTTTCGATTATGTGTAGGTACTTCTAGTTTAAGACCGAGTTTTCTGTCGAGTCGGGAGTTTTTGGTTGTGAACTTGTGATGGATTGCGACAGATCTCTTACTCTCTTTGAAGTTTTAGTTCCGCTCAACGTCTCATCATTTCGAGCTATATTGAAATTGTGTAAGTTTCGCCGCACGCATTTAAAGACCTTTCTGTTCAGTTGCCTGTATGTTGTGATACAGATTTCATCAGAATGAAGACTTAATTTTTTCATATTCCGACTAACATTCATGAGATTATGAGTATGAACGGAGAGTTCTTGGGTTCCTTTGCGACGGATCTTGCAGAAATTAGCTCCGATCGTATGGACAGTTTCAACGACTTCGTCATTTTTATCTTCCATTGTATTACAATATTGTGATAACCTTCTAGACACTTTTTCTTATATAAGTGTAAAAATAATTAAAGAGTTTTAATACAAGTTATGCTCACGTCAGTACAATTTTCTCTTGTAATATTAATAATTTGCGTTTTTATTACGTCAAATTTATTCACGAATGAATAAATTCTTACGTTAATAAAATTTTTCATTACGATTGTGTTCTTGTATGAGCCGCGACAACGCAGAAAAAGCGTTTGCTTAGACTTCGTAATACATGAGAAGCTCCAGTTTAACTTTCAGCACTAAAACATAAATTTATAATTTGCTTAGTAGTAAAGTATCATGAGGAAACATATTGAGGTAAACAGAGAAATAGGGAAACCCGTGCACAAATATTTTATTTCGAGGGCAGCAAGCTCGCGCTGGAAAAGTGCTCTGACTGCACCTTCCATAAATGGTTGTAACTTTAAGTTTTTCTTATTGTTTTGTCATATGATAATGATGACAAAGTAAAAATATATTAATTACTGGCGATTCGGCCGGTTCCACACGGGTGACTTCCGGATTTCAACCACCGACCGGACCTCATTGTGAATTTAAGCTATCCGGGGACCCGCTTAAGCACACACAATTATAAGTGTTATCTTAACTTACTAAAAAAATTGTAAAATTTATCTTTTACATGACTTATTCATTACAATATTATAAATTACCAAAAATTAGTAACAATTAAGTAAATTCAATATATACATATAAAATTATAATTAAATAAATACACAGTAATAATAAAATAATAAATATAAGGACAGTACTTGAGCAGGATTTCCTACGTTGTTTGTAATACAATTACTAGAGTACTCCCAAACACTCACAATCTAATTTATATCACGTACATCAAATTGTAGACAGCGGTGAAAGACAATGTCTATAATATTCTCACAACAACAAAGAAATACGAACTGAGTGCTGCGTACATTTCAAGTGACAACAAACCATTCTCAACTTTTTTGGCGCGCATTCTAGCACACATTTATCTTTCTCTTTCTTTAACATCTTTAACGATTATTTAACTATCCTGATCCTATGCAACGAACTGTCTATATTTCTTTGTTGGTGTGATACAGTTTAGTAGTAAATATTAGTTTATTTTTATTATACCCGCCGTTTTCTAGAGACAGATGAAAGGAATATATTAATCTTTCCTTTGTATACAATAAAGAGTATTTTATTGTATTGTATTGGTGTATATCCATAATACATTTGTATCATGACTACAGAACAAAATGTTCGTCTCGAACAAGGATGGGCTACGGGCTCACATAGTACCAGTGTAATATATAGCATAATGCTGTTTAGATTAATATGTTCAGGGACAAGAACCGAAGACCCTTTTTTATTATGTACACATATCAAGACACCTAAGCAGTTTTATAGTAATTTCATACTAAGGTTTTACTTATTCCATAATTTGCTGAAATATCTTCCAGTAGACACATAAAGGAAATTATATTGAAATGGCAAACTAAGTGCATACAATACTACTACTAATAAATAAATAATATACAAAATGTTATGTAAGTAATGTAAAATAAAACTATAAATAAAAATAAAATAAATCAATACATTAAAATAGTAAATACGATAGTTATATATATAAATAAACTAATACTAATATAATAGATTAATATGTATATATATATATATATATATATATATTAATCTATTATATTAGTATTAGTTTATTTATATATATAGCCTAAATTCACAATTAGGTCCGGTCGGTTGTTGAAATCCGGAAGTCACACGTGTGGAACCGGCCGGATCGCCAGTAATTAATATATTTTTCCTTTTTCATCATTATCATTATTTTCATGACAAAACAATAAGAAAAACTTAAAGTTACAACCATTTATGAAAGGTGCAGTCAGAGCATTTTTCCAGCGCGAGCTTGCTGCCCTCGAAATAAAATATTTGTGCACGGGTTTCCCTATTTCTCTGTTTACCTCAATATATTTCCTCGTGATACTTTACTAATAAGCAAATTATAAATTTATGTTTTAGTGCTAAAAGTTAAACTGGAGCTTCTCATGTATTATGAAGTCTAAGCAAACGCTTTTTCTGCGTTATCGCGGCCCTTACAAGAACACAATCGTAATGAAAATTTTTATTAACGTAAAAATTTATTCATTCGTGAATAAATTTGACGTAATAAAAACGCAAATTATTAATATTACAAGGGAAAATTGTACTAACGTGAGCATAACTTGTATTAAAACTCTTTAATTATTTTTACACTTATATAAGAAAAAGTGTCTAGAAGGTTATCACAATATTGTAATACAATGGAAGATAAAAATGACGAAGTCGTTGAAACTGTCCATACGATCGGAGCTAATTTCTGCAAGATCCGTCACAAAGGAACCCAAGAACTCTCCGTTCATACTCATAATATCATGAATGTTAATCGGGATATGAAAAAATTAAGTCTTCATCAGATATCACAACATACAGGTAACTGAACAGAAAGATCTTCAAATGCGTGCGGCGAAACTTAAACAATTTCAATATAGCTCGAAAAAACAAATATTTTATTTCGAGGGCAGCAAGCTCGCGCTGGAAAAATGCTCTGACTGCACCTTTCATAAATGGTTGTAACTTTAAGTTTTTCTTATTGTTTTGTCATGAAAATAATGATAATGATGAAAAAGGAAAAATATATTAATTACTGGCGATCCGGCCGGTTCCACACGTGTGACTTCCGGATTTCAACAACCGACCGGACCTAATTGTGAATTTAAGCTATCCGGGGATCCGCTTAAGCACACACAATTATAAGTGTTATATATCTTTTATTACCAAAAATTAGTAACAATTAAGTAAATTCAATATATACATATAAATTTATAATTAAATAAATACACAGTAATAATAAAATAATAAATATAAGGACAGTACTTGAGCAGGATTTCCTACGTTGTTTGTAATACAATTACTAGAGTACTCCCAAACACTCGCAATCTAATTTATATCACGTACATCAAATTGTAGACAGCGGTGAAAGACAATGTGTATAATATTCTCAGAACAACAAAGAAATACGAACTGAGTGCTGCGTACATTTCAAGTGACAACAAACCATTCTCAACTTTTTGGCGCGCATTCTAGCACACATTTATCTCTTTCTTTCTTTAACATCTTTAACGATTCTTTAACTATCCTGATCCTACGCAACGAAATGTCTATATTTCTTTGTTGGTGTGATACAGTTTTGTAGTAAATATTAGTTTATTTTTATTATACTCACCGTTTTCTAGAGACAGATGAAAGGAATATATAAATCTCTCCTTTGTATACAATAAACAGTATTTTATTGTATTGTATTGGTGTAGATCCATAATACATTTGTATTATCACTACAGAACAAAATGTTCGCCTCGAACAAGGATGGGCTACGGGCTCACATAGTACCAGTGTAATATATAACATAATGCTGTTTAGATTAATATGTTCAGGGACAAGAACCGAAGACCCTTTTTTATTATGTACACACATCAAGATACCTAAGTAGTTTTATAGTAATTTCGTACTAAGGTTCTACTTATTCCATAATTTGCTGAAATATCTTCCAGTAGACACATAAAGGAAATTATATTGAAATGGCAAACTAAGTGCATACAATACTACTACTAATAAATAAATAATATACAAAATGTTATGTAAGTAATGTAAAATAAAACTATAAATAAAAATAAAATAAATCAATACATTAAAATAGTAAATACGATAGTTACATATGATATATATATATATATATATATATATATATATATATATATATATATATATATATATATATATATATATATATATATTTATATATATATATATATATATATATATATATATTAATTAACAGGATGCAAAGAAGTTATCTCCAAGGCGTTTCTTTAATACCTATAAAGTTTCGGAATTTCTGTGTTAGACGGTAGTGAGTTCTATTTATAACCTTATCCTTTTAAATGGTAACGAAGCTTTTCGTATTAGTTTTCAGGGGTATCTGTTGTTGTAGTTTGAGCCTCAATCAATTATTGATGTATGTTCACCCCAGGTCCGCCGTATGATGGCGGTGTTAGAATATTCACTAACCCATATCGTCTTGTGGGTGTCGTATGAGGCGACAGAGGGAAATAAACCAGGTGATTGGCAGTAGCACTTTCTTAAGGCGACACCGCGAAAAAATGCACCTCCTTTCATCGAATAGTATAGGACTATGACACCACTAACGAAAGTAAAATTTTGATATAGGGAAATTCATGTCTTTATCTTGAATTTGATTGTTAAAAAATACGATTGTATAATTTTGATTCGATCATAATTGTTTGCGAAAACACCTCTAAAAAATCACTATAGTTGAAATTACAACGAAATTACTTAATCTATATGCTTGGGAATCACTCAAATATATTCATAACATCAATATTCATAATTTACTTGATCATTATTATGATTAATTAAATCAATAATTTTATAAAAAATATTTTAAGATGCTGAAAATTTCTAAGCGGTTTTATTCGTCGCGGGCGCTACGCAATTATAGACCTTATATACGGCGTTTTTCAATGCGTGTTCAATGGACATATTTATTTTTGTACAAAAATCATTTCAGTATTTGTTACATTTTTAAACATTTACTGAAAGATCTTTTTAAAATGTTTTTCTTGATTTTTACTTACAAGAATAAACTAACCGAATAAGGTCACGACGAAAACTTTTGAATAGTGCAAAAAGTTTTAATGGAGATAAGAAAGTTTTTCAATAACATCGATCTTCTTCTTAGGAATCGAGGGTCTTGATTTGCAGAGATATTTTTAATGTTCGTAAAAGTGCCGGATACTCCTGCTAGATCTAGAAGTTAAATTAAAAAATAATTCGAAGCCGCGTTATATCTGTGTTAAAGCTCTTGCTATAAAATTCACAGTACGCAAGCTTTATGCAACCCTGGTTCGGTCTTTTTTGATCATTAATTGCAATTTTAAGTTTTGATATACCACACCTTCAGCGGTGAATAAAAACATCGTAAGGAAACCGGCATGTGAGAGTAACTATTATTTCGACGATGTGTGAATTCCGCAATCACGCACTGGAGCACCGCGGCGGGAAAATCACCCCATAAATTTGTCTTATTCCGAATAAATGGTGAGTGTAACTGTGTTTACGTATACACATTTGTGCACTATAATTCTGTTCTATGTAGTTAGTTAATATCAGTTGATACTGAGTGTCTTTAACGATGTTCGTTCTGGGGGACATTAAATAAAACTTTTCTTTTGCCATACCTTACCAGGAATATTTCTTGTGTCATGGAAGCATTTTTCTAAAATAATTTGCACATAAACAAAAATCGATTGACAAAAAATTATCTATAGGGCACACTAATACGTTCCATGCGGAAATCGACTCAAAGGCTCACAGCCTAACTAAACGCTTACCCATTGTGTTTCTCGCAGAAATATTATGTCGAAATCGCACCGATAACAATAAAACCGACATGGCATTCCGAATTTGCCGTATCTCGGCAACTACTTTTAAATAAATCTTTAGCCTCATAAATGCTAGGTACACTCCCCGGGACATACAATCCCAGACGCTATTCCTCTATATACCTAGACACAAGGTGCACCTAACTATACGGTCCTAAATCTTGCCTTCACATCAAACTTGCTCAAGTTTGTCTGATATTCGATTGGTGTTGTAAATCACTCCCAGCAAAAGAAATTGTAGCTTATTTGAATTGTATAGATATTGATAAACTTGGCGTTGATTCTAGTACGTACACTTTTATTAGCGATGTTCATGGAACCACAAGCTGTCTGGATCATTGCGTAGTTACCGAGGCTTCGCGGCAGTCTGTGAACAGTGTTGACGTTTATTACGACATCTACCGGTCTGATCACCATCCGATGGTCGTAAATGTAAATCATAATAAAATAAAGACAATTTTATCTACTCTATTAAAACAAGTAACTAATAAGGTTTTATAGGTCGAGAGATTAGTGTCAAATTGAGTCTTACCGTAAGAGATGTACTGAGATACTAAGAGATGTTGATTTTCTTGGGGAGCTAAGTACATGTTGCGATCAAATATGTAATAACCTTGACCACAGAATAATTATTATTGATAATCTGTAGTAATCACTCAACAGAGTGTGGCATGGCCGGCCAACAGTTGGACGTGTATAACAGGATATGTGTATATGGCGAAAAGTGTTTACGTCTAAATTAAAAGCATGTCAAGATAACCAAGAAGAAATAAAAATGGACATTATAGCTTCACAATAAAATTCAAAAATATTTTCAAAATTTTGGAAATTAATGATTTCTTAAATTTACGCGAACACTACACATTGAATAAAACTATTATTTACGGATTTTATCGCGTTTAATTACTTTAATTTATTTTTATTATTATCCCGACGTTTCGGGTGCTTTACACACCCAGGTCACGGGGGGACTGAGATGTTTGACGTCCCAATGTCATTGTTAGCCCGGCTTAGCCGGGCTAACAATGACATTGCCCAGTGAATCCGAGGCCAGTGAGACCTCTCGGCAGCTGATAGACTTATTCAAGGGTGCCCAATGGGACCTGATAAAATGGCATAGCAACCGTCGATCTGTTTTAGATGACCTCCCCTACTTCCCATAAAATTACAGGAGAAGTAGAGTTCGATAAATCAATGCCACATAAAATACTAGGCTTGCATTGGTCTACCGATAGTGACACCTTTTATTTTAAGATATCTGTTCCCGCTGATGTGACGTGCACTAAGCGCGCCATCTTATCTACTGTCGCCCGCCTGTGGGACATAATGGGTTTCGTTGCTCCCACAGTCGCGTACGCTAAATTGTTAATAAAGCAGCTTTGGCAACTTAATTTAGATTGGGACGACATACCACCACCGCCAATTATTAAGATGTGGAGGCAATTCTGTGCTGAATTACCAGCTCTTAATGATTTACGTATCCCGCGACATGTTGGTGTATCCAAAAACTGTACTGCGTCACTCCTGGGGTTTTCCGACGCCAGCGAGCACGCATACGGTGCCGTAGTTTACATACATGTAAAGAGCGTCAATGGTAACACCGTCCAGTTGATTTGTGCGAAGACTAAAGTCGCACCGACAAAACCACTATCTATTGCACGCCTTGAGCTTTGTGGAGCGGTTTTACTCTCAAAATTGCTTCGCAGAGTACTCGACAATTATTCTCTTGACCTTGCAATATCAGTCTATGCCTTTGTAGATTCAAAAGTAGCTCTGTACTGGATAAAGAGTTCGCCACACAAGTGGCAGACCTTTGTTGCAAACCGCGTTGTTCAGATTACCGACAATATTCGCGCTGATAACTTTTATCATGTCGCAGGTACTGAGAATCCCGCTGACATACTTTCACGTGGCGTTACGCCAAATAAATTAGTTTCAAACCCCCTGTGGCTCCATGGGCCTCAGTGGACTTCGTTAGATCCATCTCAATGGCCTCTTCGTACTTTAGACAATGAGGTTATTGCAGACATGCCTGAGAAGAAGATTTTGTCACATGCTGTGTGCATATCCGTCTCTAATTCTGCGATTTATGAGCTCGCACTCCGCATCTCTTCTTGGAGTAAACTTCTACGTATAATTGCGTACGTGTGTAAGTTTGCTAAATTATTGCCCCGCCGCAGCACTACTGTAGTGACTGCTGATGATCTCAGTTTCTCTGAGGTTATAATGCTCCGCGCCCTGCAAAAACAGCATTTTGCAGTGGAATATTTAAATATTGAAGGTAACAAACCTTGCTCGCCCGCTTTCAATCGTTTAAGACCTTTTATTGAGAATGGTTTAATCCGCATTGGTGGTCGTCTTTCGAACTCCGCATTAGATTACACGCAAAAACATCCAATTATACTCCCGCGCAGTGATCATGTAGTGAACATGATCATTGACTATTATCATATTAAAAATTTACACGCTGGGCCTGAATTGTTATTGTCATTACTCCGTCAAAAATTTTGGATACTCTCCGCACGCCGCACTGTGAGAAGCAGAGTCCACAAGTGTAATATATGTTTCCGGCTTAGACCCCGTCCAACTTACTCTTTGATGGCTGATCTTCCCCATAGTCGTGTAAGACAAGCTATTAAGGCATTTACACACACGGGCTGCGATTATGCCGGTCCTATCGCATACACTCCTGTACGTCGTCGTGGTGTACGCAGCGAGAAGGCGTACTTATGTGTTTTCGCATGCCTCACGACTCGAGCTGTGCATATAGAAATCGCTACAGATCTTAGTAGTTCTAGTTTCCTCGCTGCGCTTAAACGTTTCCTCTCTAGACGAGGGCCGATTCAGTTTTTATATTCGGATAATGGAACGAATTTTAAAGGTGCCGCTTCGTACCTTCGCGATCTCTATAAATTTCTAAACGTTGAATACCGCCCAAAGCTTGAGCAAGAGTGTGCTGAGAATCGTATAACATGGAAGTTCATCTGTCCCAACTCTCCTCATTTTGGAGGCGCCTGGGAGAGTATGGTCAAAGTCGTAAAAACGCATCTGTTCCGAGTTATCGGACATCAGTTACTTTCATACGAAGAGCTTAATACTGTTCTTGCGCAAATTGAGTGCTTGCTAAACTCGCGGCCCTTGACAGTATTAAGTTCCGATCCCGCAGAGCCTTCAGCTCTTACTCCGAGTCATTTTTTGAATACCGCACCTTTATTGTCATTACCCGCACCCGAAGTCAAATCTGACTCTACCAGTCTGTTACACAGGCATTCTTTACTGGATAAATTAGTTCAGTCGTTTTGGGATCGGTGGAGGACGGAATACCTTCACGGATTACAAGTTCGTCAGAAGTGGAACACCCCGTCTACGGCTATCGTACCAGGCATGGTTGTAATTGTGACAAATGATAATGAACCGCCCCTTGCTTGGCCATTAGCGATTGTCGAGTCTGTTCATCCTTCGAAGGATGGCGTAGTTCGAGTAGTGACCGTGAGAACTACTAAGGGAACATATCTCCGTCCTGTTGCTCGTATCTGCCCTCTCCCAAGACAATAAATCACGATTATTTGTTTATAATTATTTATCTAAATTAGGAATTAAGTTTATATTTATATATTAAAAAGTATTAAACCGCAATATTATATTTATGTATACATTTTCTTGCTTACCAAGTAGGGTTAGTAGATGACACACGCGCATTGAGCGCATCCTCTCACTTTATATACCGCTTATTTATTTGTTTTCCTTTTCTTTTTATATTACGGTTGTCTTTTAAAGGTGACCGTTTAAGGGCGGGAGGAAATGGTAACGCCAGTTAACAATCTACTTTATCAACATTACATTACTCATCGCATTGAGTTCGTCCTAAGTTTCTACTACTTTATCAACATGACTAGTGCATATTTTTGTTTCCTTCCTTCCTTCCCTTTCCTACCGCACGCGCTGCCGCCGAGGTGAAGGAAAGGATCTCGGCGCGCGTCATTATACTAAGTGACATTACGCCATCCGCAACGCACGGCCAGCCGTCGCGTCTTATATATATTAACCGCGAACCGCGCAGGACGAACATTAAGTTCTCCTGTTTATCTTTAATACTCACCGCATCAGACATTGTGTCTTTGTAACTCATAAAAGTGTGAGACGCCCCCGTAAGGGCAAAGGTCGAGAGTGTGGGACTTCACGAAACTGTTCCGAGAGTGCGTGTGCGCCGAACCACGTGGCGAGCTCGCTGTATAGCAGACACACCAGGAGGAAGGCGAGGCAGCCCTCATCAGGTCAGTGCGTGCTACCCCACCTATTTATTTTCCCCTTTGCCGTATGTACCAAAATTACAGTCCACTAAATCTTTATCGAAGATACCTCAAGTTACTGGCGTCTCCATTTTAATGGTGTCATTGTTAGCCAATGTCATTGTTAGCCCGGCTTAGCCGGGCTAACAATGACATTGGGACGTCAAACATCTCAGTCCCCCCCGTGACCATGGGTGCTGTAAAGCACCCGAAACGTCGGGATAATAATAAAAATAAATTAAAGTAATTACACGCGATAAAATCCGTAAATAATAGATTTATTCAATTTTGGAAATTCTTGAAAAACTGAGTCCTAAGTCCGCTGTCTCTGTAAGCGTGAGTGGGATTAGTAAACGAGGGGGAATAGCAAATCTTTTTTAAAAGACACTTTAAAGTTGAATCACTATTGCAGGCAAGAGCAGAAGTAGAGCCGGATGATAGTGGGGTGGTTTGGACCGGTAAGCCTGTCCGTAATACAGATAAGGATCTTAGGTTGGTCCTGAATATTGATGACTAGAGGAAAATCACCAGTGTCGAGCACCCAAGGGTCGCACCTCCCAATGGTCCTGGCAATTTTGGCAATTTTGGCAATATGCAGTATTACTCAGACACTGCCTTACATCTGGCTACCTATTGTGGAAGGAGGAGTTTACAAGCAAGTAGATGGTGTGGCGATGGGCTCACTTGTATCTCCCATTGTCGCCGACATATTCATGGAAGACTTTGAGGAGAAAGCCTTGCTTAGTTCTTCCATAAATCCAAGGTTCTACAAGCGGTACGTAGACGACACTTTCACAATTCTACCTTTAGATAAAGTAACTGCATTTTTAGACCATCTTAACTCTATAAATTCTAAAATTCAGTTCACAATGGAGTTAGAGGCAAACAATTCCTTAGCTTTTCTAGATGTGTTAGTAATTCGGAATCCTGATAACACCTTGAGCCATACTGTGTATAAAAAAAAGACCCATACAGATAGATATTTAAACGGTGATTCTCACCACCATCCTTCACAGTTAGCTACCGTGGGTTAATCTTTGTTTCAGAGAGCACGAGGGATCTGTGACAGTAAACACCTGGCTGCAGAGCTCCACCATGTCAAGCAAGTTTTGCACGACAACAAGCTTCGAGTCCCGCGCCTACGTCACAGTGAACGAGTAAAGCCGGCCACAGTCGAGCGTGTACCTGCTGTACTACCATACGTTAGAGGAGTCACTGACAAGATTGGCTACATCTTGAAGCGCGCTTCCATCAAAACATACTTCAAGCCGCCGAAGAAGATTGGTCAGTTTTTACCATCAGTCAAGTGTAACGTCCCTCTGCAAGATGCAGGAGTGTACAAGCTTGATTGTGAATGTGGTCTCTCCTACATAGGACAAACTAAAAGATCAATAAAAACCCGCGTTAAAGAACATATAGCTGATGTGAAGAATCGACGCTCCAGGAAGTCTGCAGTCTGTGGACACGTACAGGATCGCCCCCGTCACTACATCAGATTTGATAGACCGCAGATCCTCGCTAAAGAACACCGATTCCTTCCAAGGATGATTCGCGAGGCTATTGAAATCAAAAAACATCCTAATTTCAATAGAGAAGATGGCTGGGTGCTACCATCTGCTTGGGATCCTATAATAAATAAAATTAAATCCCAACCCAAGCATACAACTGCAAGACTTCAAGATACCATAAGTTCATACTGCATAGATCGGAACAAAAGTTAAATTTTAATCTATGGTAACCGCGGTTAACTATGACATATGGACGTTGAACATCTCAGTCCTGCCCGTGACCATGAGTGCTGTAAAGCGTTCGAAACGTCGGGTAATTAAAAAGTTAAATATACGCGATAAATTCCGTAAAAACTAGTATTATTTCAATAATTATAAATTGTTGCACCGCCTATACTTTGCTAAGGAATTGGGCTATAGAGTGACCCCAGTAATAAACTTACCAAGACTGGATCACCTGAACCTGACGGATACTGGAGCAGTTAACCTGAAAGGCTTAGCCTTAGACGACCTGAAACATCTAGCATATGTGTTGAATTAAAATCTTAAATTCAGTGGCAGTGAACAAAGTGATCAAAGTGATAATAGTGTGATAAGGTGTTAGCTTAGCTACTTTATTACTGTACTTTATTTTACCTATTGTTATTTTCCTTAGTGTTTTAAGAAAATGTAAAAGTAATTTAGTTAACAGATGGCGGCAGCATCGGACAAAAGCTGAAAACACTGCAGCCGATAATTCCACTCTTAGAGAAGGAGGAGTTATGCAACCACAAGACTATAGGGTTGTTACGGTTCGTACTTAGAGGGGCTGCATAAGCATTAGACAGTATCCAGTAACTGTAGAGTCAGCGCTTTTGGTTGCATGAGGTATCAGGCAGAGCTCATGGGAGCGGCCACTTCGTTTAGACATCGACTTCTGTCAAGACGTATTAATTAAGTAGTTATAATTATAATTGTAATTAGAAATAAATAGATTTGAAATAGTTTTTAAAATATCATTTTACGTTCCCGTAAACTTGACTATGTTTATTTCAGATATAAATATCCACACACATTTGTTACTAATTTACATAAACTACGTTCGTAAAAATATAATGATAAAATAAGGATAAAACAAACTATATCAATAAAACGCAATTCAATCATTTAATAAACTTGAATGTCTCCCTAAATGCATCCAATGCCTCTTAATGGGACTGTCAAGCCTATCTTGAAATATACTCAAGACACTATTTGAGCTCTTCCGTAGTCTACATAACATTGACGCAGTTCGCTTTCTTAAGATGCCGTGAAAATCATCAACACATGTTTCAGCAAACATTCTTGAAGCACTACAGTGTCTAGGAAGGCCCATTAGCATCCTAATGGCATTGTTATATTGAATTCGAAGCGCATTGTAGGACCTCTGCGTGTAGTCACATAACAGGCTGCAGGTGTAAAATGTTTGATAGTACGCCTTGAAGAGGGTTATTTTTCCGTCATTTGTACACCTAGCAAACCTGTGGGCAAGCATATTGCGTCGAATCGCCAACGCGCGTCGCTCTCTCTCTATATCATTGTTATCTGTCAGATATTCGTCAACAATGTGACCTTAATATTTAAATTGACAAACTCTACTTAATGGCACATCAAGGAGCTTTATTGGCGGCACAATCAAGGGATTCTTACTATCTACACGAAACATCGATAACTTACTTTTCTTGGTGCTATAGATGACCCCATGTTCAGCAGCGTATGTTTCACACACAGATAACAGTCTACGTAACGCACTCACCGATGCACTCAGCAACACCATGTCATCGGCATAACTTATATTATTAATCATATGACCGCCAACAGAACATCCTACCCTTGTTTCATTAAATGCACCAATGAGCCCGTTTACGTAGAGACTGAATGGCACAAGCGAAGACAATCTCCCTGCCTCACCCCGCATTCCAATACATATTCGTCGGATAAGGCACCAGACCATCTAACCTGGTTACCTTGATGACCGTACCAATAATTTAAAGTGGTGATAAGTTCTAAGAAACTGATATTTCATGCAGTTTTTTCCATAGCATGTCATAGTTAACCAGGTCAAATGCCTTGGAGAGATCGCGAAATTTAGCATACACTGGTGTTTGTCTCTGGGTGTAATATTTGACAGTATACTTCAGCGACATTACAGGATTCTCAATCGACAGGCCTGATCTAAAACCAAATTGAGCATCTTTTAGCTGTATATAGTTGTTAAGTAGTCGTTCCAGCAAACCGTCAAGTACCTTTACCAATATAGTTGCTAAGGATATATGCTAAGGATATAGACCTGTAATTAGCCTTATCAGATATATCCCCAGTCTTGTTCTTCACTATAGGAACAAAAATAGTTCTCATTAGTTCGGCAGGTAAATAGGAGTGCTTGGTACAAAAAAAGCATACAAAATTGCCAGGACCATTGGGAGGTGCGACCCTTGGGTGCTCGACACTGGTGATTTTCCTCTAGTCATAGTATTCAGGACCAACCTAAGATCCTTATCTGTATTACGGACAGGCTTACCGGTCTAAACCACCCCACTATCATCCGGCTCTACTTCTGCTCTTGCCTGCAATGGTGATTCAACTTTAAAGTGTCTTTTAAAAAGATTTGCTATTCCCCCTCGTTTACTAATCCCACTCACGCTTACAGAGACAGCGGACTTAGGACTCAGTTTTTCAAGAATTTGTCATGTCATTGTTAGCCCGGCTATAGCCGGGCTAACAATGACATTGGGACGTCAAACATCTCAGTCCCCCCCCGTGACCATGGGTGCTGTAAAGCACCCGAAACGTCGGGATAATAATAAAAATAAATTAAAGTAATTAAACGCGATAAAATCCGTAAATAATAGATTTATTCAATTTTGGAAATTCTTGAAAAACTGAGTCCTAAGTCCGCTGTCTCTGTAAGCGTGAGTGGGATTAGTAAACGAGGGGGAATAGCAAATTTTTTTAAAAGGCACTTTAAAGTTGAATCAATATTGCAGGCAAGAGCAGAAGTAGAGCCGGATGATAGTGGGGTGGTTTGGACCGGTAAGCCTGTCCGTAATACAGATAAGGATCTTAGGTTGGTCCTGAATACTATGACTAGAGGAAAATCACCAGTGTCGAGCACCCAAGGGTCGCACCTCCCAATGGTCCTGGCAATTTTGTATGCTTTTTTTGTACCAAGCACTCCTATTTACCTGCCGAACTAATGAGAACTATTTTTGTTCCTATAGTGAAGAACAAGACTGGGGATATATCTGATAAAGCTAATTACAGGCCTATATCCTTAGCGCATATATCCTTAGCAACTATATTGGCAAAAGTACTTTACGGTTTGCTGGAACGACTACTTAACAACTATATACAGCTAAAAGATGCTCCATTTGGTTTTAGATCAGGCCTGTCGATTGAGAATCCTGTAATATCGCTGAAGTATACTGTCAAATATTACACCCAGAGACAAACACCAGTGTATGCTAAATTTCTTGATCTCTCCAAGGCATTTGACCTGGTTAACTATGACATGCTATGGAAAAAACTGCATGAAATATCAGTTTCTTAGAACTTATCACCACTTTAAATTATTGGTACGGTCATCAAGGTAACCAGGTTAGATGGTCTGGTGCCTTATCCGACGAATATGTATTGGAATGCGGGGTGAGGCAGGGAGATTGTCTTCGCTTGTGCTATTCAGTCTCTACGTAAACGGGCTCATTGGTGCATTTAATGAAACAAGGGTAGGATGTTCTGTTGACGGTCATATGATTAATAATATAAGTTATGCCGATGACATGGTGTTGCTGAGTGCATCGGTGAGTGCGTTACGTAGACTGTTATCTGTGTGTGAAACATACGCTGCTGAACATGGGGTCATCTATAACACCAAGAAAAGTGAGTTATCGGTGTTTCATGTAGATAGTAAGAAGTAATTGATTGTGCCGCCAATAAAGCTCCTTGATGTGCCATTAAGTAGAGTTTGTCAATTTAAATATTAAGGTCACATTGTTGACGAATATCTGACAGATAACAATGATATAGAGAGAGAGCGACGCGCGTTGGCGATTCGACGCAATATGCTTGCCCACAGGTTTGCTAGGTGTACAAATGACGCAAAAATAACCCTCTTCAAGACGTACTATCAAACATTTTACACCTGCAGCCTGTTATGTGACTACACGCAGAGGTCCTACAATGCGCTTCGAATTCAATATAACAATGCCATTAGGATGCTAATGGGCCTTCCTAGACACTGTAGTGCTTCAAGAATGTTTGCTGAATCATGTGTTGATGATTTTCACGGCATCTTAAAAAAGCGAACTGCGTCAATGTTATGTAGACTACGGAAGAGCTCAAATAGTGTCTTGAGGATATTTCAAGTCTCTTAGTAGTTCAAGTA
Organism: Parnassius apollo; assembly: GCA_907164705.1. Taxonomy (NCBI): domain Eukaryota; kingdom Metazoa; phylum Arthropoda; class Insecta; order Lepidoptera; family Papilionidae; genus Parnassius; species Parnassius apollo. The sequence goes on from CAJQZP010001576.1 coordinate 756,070, forward strand.
TCTTGACAGTCCCATTAAGGCATTACTTAATTAAGGCATTGGATGCATTTAGGGAGACATTCAAGTTTATTAAATGATTGAATTGCGTTTTATTGATATAGTTTATTTTATCCTTATTTTATTATTATATTTTTACGAACGTAGTTTATGTAAATTAGTAACAAATGTGTGTGGATATTTATATCTGAAATAAACATAGTCAAGTTTACGGGAACGTAAAATGATTTTTTAAGAACTATTTCAAATCAATTTATTTCTAATTACAATTATAATTATAACTACTTAATTAATACGTCTTGACAGAAGTCGATGTCTAAACGAAGTGGCCGCTCCCATGAGCTCTGCCTGATACCTCATGTAACCAAAAGCGCTGACTCTACAGATATAGGATACTGTCTAATGATTATGCAGCCCCCTCTAAGTACGAACCGTAACAACCCTATAGTCTTGTGGTTGCATAACTCCTCCCTCTCTAAGAGTGGAATTATCGGCTGCAGTGTTTTCAGCTTTTGTCGGATGCTGCCGCCATCTGTTAACTAAATTACTTTTACATTTTCTTAAAACACTAAGGAAAATAACAATATGTAAAATAAAGTACAGTAATAAAGTAGTTAGCTAACACCTTATCACACTATTATCACTTTGATCACTTTGTTCACTGCCACTGAATTTAAGATTTTGATTCAACACATATGCTAGATGTTTCAGGTCGTCTAAGGCTAAGCCTTTCAGGTTAACTGCTCCAGTATCCGTCAGGTTCAGGTGATCCAGTCTTGGTAAGTTTATTACTGGGGTCACTCTATAGCCCAATTCCTTAGCAAAGTATAGGCGGTGCAACAATTTATAATTATCTATGAAGGTCTCGCAACCCTTACTAATTTTTATGATGTATGTGCCCAAAAGTGATTCTTTAGTTATGTTATCCTGGCATTTGTTTGTTAATATTATTTTATGGTTGGCGTATATAATCCAATTTACAGGGCCGATAGACCGGATTTTGACATCCTCAAGATCAACGAGCCGAGGTTTGCATAGTGTGAGATTGTTTTGGAATTTCATCAGTTGTTCAGCACATGTGTTTCTAGGATAGGATACCATGTTGGAGCTCATACACAGGAATTCATCCGCCGCTATTTCGGTGCACGACCGGGAGACCGGTAAGTATTGAGAACCTTTCACCAAAATGTAAGGATACTTGGGAATTATTACAGACGTTCTATTTCTAAATGCATCGAATACTGGTAATGGGTATAATTTGTAATAATTGTAATTAAAACTATCAGTAAGTGGAACTTCCACCAAGTACGTAATCTGGTTTGCTTTCATGTAAGCTTTTATAACAATAGTTCTTTAAATCTTTATTAAATTCTCTACATTTACAGGGTACACTAGGTTATCGACTTTGGCTATATCATTAAGTATCACTAATAGTTCAGATGAATTAATAATTGATTAGTGTAATACTGGAACTTTACTAAAAGCTAAAGCAATTTCTATTTCACTAAGTTTAAGGTAAATACTACGAAAGTTACTAATAAACATATTATACGTGCCTAAAATATAGGTGTTATAAATTGAATTATTTTCTTAATAGCTATGTATTTTACTATTCGTTCAATTCTTTTTAAGCGTTCATCTAATATTAGTTCATTTTCATGTAAAGTTTCTGTACTATTCACCATGCTTTTCAGCATTTTAGAAACAACGGTGATTTTACTATCAACACTTAATTGGTTGTTCTTTAATTTAGATATAACGGAATCGTATCTAAGAGCATCTCCGTGATCTAAATTGCCGGTGATTGTTTTAATGACTGATCCTAAGGGATCTATGAGACCTCTTTTAAGTCTATTGGATGGTACAAGTTGCTTAAATTTTTGTCAACAATAGTCAGCTTGGGTTTTCATGGCTTGGAATTCATAAGCATAAGGTTTATTAATATTAACTAACCTACTAAAATTTTTAAACTCAATAATATTTAAATCTAAATTTTCCTTAATTCCTAATAAGCTCACTTCTTTAACTATAAGCCACCTGCTTGTTTGCTTAAAAGCTTGGCCTTCTTTTACAGGAAGCAGGCCCGGGTTGCTGTCAATTTTTTGAAGTTGAAGACTGCAGGTCCAAAGTATACGAGCCATAGTCAGGATGGCCACGCACCACCTATGGAGGTCGTTTGAAATTTTTAATAGGGACCTTTGTATCCCGTTCACCTATTTTAACAGGAACGATATTACGTTCTGCAGGACCTTGAATAACAGCTTTCCTGTAGCTAGGGTTGTCCTTACTTTTCCTAATATTGATGTCCTTTATGAACGCTATTTGCCCTTCGTTGAGTACTACCTTTTTTTTTAACATGGGGAAATGCCTACGCATACCCGCCTCGCGGGGGCAAGGACGGGTTATGTCGGACTCGCACCGACTAAAACCCCATGGTGTTCCACCTTCGTCGCATATTGGCAGGGCTACGGAAACGCTTTCGCACACTTCCGCGGCCCTACCAGCGACTGCCGCCCCATGGCAGCACCTCCTCGGGAGAGGAATATTCCTCCCCGTTCTCCTTCCCAAGTAAGGCGCACCAGAACACATGACACGCCTTCCTCCACGGCCTCCAATTGCATCTGCGCAACAGACGCCCCCGCGTCCGATGCGCGAAGGCCATGGGGCCAGGAAAAACGAGCACTTAGAAGTACTACCTTCCCGACCCCAGCGGCGGATCTGGTCTATGGCTCCGCCGCTAACCAAGATTCGGCTGCGGAGGATAGGGAGAGCGGCGCCTCGCAATACCGACAATCCTCTCCCCCCGCAGCCCCATCACCACCGCATCAACGGTGCGGCCCCGTTTGAGTCGCGGAGGATAGGGCGAGTGGCACATCGCCATACCAACACTCCTCTTCCTCCGCGACTCCACCTCGGCTGCAGCGGTAGAGGGTGCGGAGTCCCCACTCGCTGCAGTCCACCAGCACACATCCGAAGTGGGCTCCCCAAGCCCACTCCGGAGTGGCCACCTCAGGCCGGCCCTTCACCTCGGGCCAGCCACGTGGGTTCCTCTTTGTTCACCGTGGGAGACCAAGCCACGGCTACTAAGCCCACCCGCCACGACAAGGCGGGAACCCGTTCGGGGGGGGGGGGGTGAGTACTACCTTAAGCTCTCGCATTAGTTCATTGTTAAACATTTTTCCAGGGACGCAAGTTATATTTTTAGGTACACCATAGAATGAAAAGTACTTTATAAGGGCTCGAACTACCTCAGGTGTGGATCTATTTGATATTTCAAATGCTTGACCTAATTTACTAAAAGCATCGATTAAGGTAAGAAAATATTTATTATCTATAGAAAAAAAGATCTATGAAAACTTCCTGAAAAGGAGAATTCTGGGTCTGTGTTAATTGCAAAACCGGTTTAATTGGTTTTCTATCATATTTTGAAATTTTGCAGGTATGACAATTATTAATTACAGCTGAAACTGTTTTCTGCATATTATCCCAAAAATAGTTCCTACGTATGCTTACCATGGTTTCCTTTATACCACGGTGACATGTTTTATCCTCGTGATGTTTTAGGATTATTTCCCTCTGTTCGGTCTCGTCTTCAACATATACGATACGTTCTGTACACTCGAAGAATTCTAAAGTGCCCTTTCTAAATAGTTCTTTGATAATTTTGGAAAATTGTTTTCTATATGATTCGTCCTCAAAGTAAATGAATTATTTAACAAAATCTATCATATATATATATATATATATATATATATATATATATATATATATATATATATATATATATATATTACACGGTGTAATTTTCCCTATTTTGAAAAACGAGCACTAAGTTCACCTGATGGCAGTTGGATGGTGTGGCCAATAGACATTTACAATTATTCTATATCATATTAATAGGTTTCAGTTATAAATTACATACAATAATATATCAACTGTATCATCAAAGAGCTCTCTAATTAGAACAGTCATACGTATGTAATGAAAATAACCACGTCACTCAAATATAGTTTCGCTTCTGTAAATATTCAACACAAAACATTGCTGCATTCAAGCGATGTGGCTAAATAAGGGTTTCCTTAGCGGGAAAATATACATGAAGCATGTAGACTATTTAAATCCTATTTTCTCTTTTATCAAAAAAAAATAATGTTTAAATAACGGTAGCCAAATTGTATGGTTCGGACAGCAAACTTGGCATTCCACGGCAATTACGGCATTGCGTGGCTCAAATCCACCATTTCAATTCTGTGTTAAATTACTCTTAACACAAGCATTTTGACGGCTCCGTGGCGCAGTGACTTAGCAATGAGTTACAGCGCTAAGGGCCGCCGGTTCAAATCCCGCACGGAACAAGTATTTCTATGGCCTACAAGTAAGTGTTACGGGTCTGGATGTTTGTCCTTGTGAAATGTATGTTTTTAACGATACAGGAGAAAATCTCAGTGTGGAGGTAACGTTTAAAAAAAACAATTTAAAGGAAAGTAGAAGTAACACTAGCCTTCACGGATTTTATCGCTTAAAATATTAACTTTTTTATACACCCGACGTTTCGAGCACTTTACAGCACCCATGGTCACGGGGATGTTCAACGCCCAGATGTCATAGTTAACCGCGGTTACCATAGATTAAAATTATTATTTTTTGTTCTGATCTACGCAGTATGAACTAATAGTATCTTGAAGTCTTGCAGTTGTATGCTTGGGTTGTGATTTAATTTTATTAATTACAGGATCCCAAGCATATGGTAGCACCCAGCCATCTTTTCTATTGAAATAAGGATGTTTTTTGATTTCAATAGCCTCGCGAATCATCTTTTGTCGGTAACTGTCCTTCTGAGTAGACCCATACCGATGAATGCCTTTTATTTTCCGGATCACATTGATAAATCCATGTCTCGTCACCAGTAATGATTTCTGAAACAACTTATTGAGCGACCTACGTACATACCCAGACTGACTCCTAAGAAGAAAAGACATAGTAGACATAGTAAAATTACTTAACATATTAGTAAAATAAATTGTACTATAAATGTATTTTAATACACTCTAAAGCTCCTGCTACTGCTATAGCTCTACACTTAGAATGTGGGATGGCTGCAAGTTACAGTGCAGTGTAGCTAGGTTAACTTAATTAGGTAAAAGTTTAAAAGCGAGCCTGGCGGCTGTCCGCTCGCCGGAGCCACTTGTAGTGCTGCAGTGAAAACTTTGTAAATACAATTATTGCATTCATAGTTATTATTGTTGTTTGGTTATTCGAAGCGTTGAAAAAGTTACCTAGAATAGTTGTAATAGTGAAAGTACCTAAAATAAAAGCACCTCCAAATAAATAAAAGAAGTGATTAATTGAAATTATTATTTTTATTTATAAATAAAAACTTTTGTGTCATATATGGCAAAATACCACCTATGAGGAAATGTAAAAAGGAGGCCTATGTTCAGCACTGGACTTTTGATAGACTGTAATTAATGATGAATAAATGAATATTGTAATAAACAAAACCGTCCTGATTATCAAGTTTTGCTGTGGGGTGGCGGTGTAACTTTGTTTTATAGAATAATGGTAACAAACGGGCATGCTGTCTACCTATTGTTAATGCATGCTGCGGTCAATAGATACCTACATTTAACCTTGATTAAGAATCAAAATATAGATGCGTTTCTACTCCTGAGAACTAAAAAGGAATACCTCGTTTCCAATAAAAAGAGACTCCGGTCCTCTACACTAGCACCATTATGTCGGTATTATGCGAAAGCGTGGTCCAACCCTAAAGAGGGACCGATTCGTACTACAGTCATAATTTTGCTGCAGCGTGGCTCTATCACGTATAAAAGTGTAAGTGTACGTAAGTAAGTAGTGTGTGTATGAAAGTTTAAGTGTAAGTGCATGTTTGTGTGAACACTAATGAGGAATAAAATGTTCAGTGCTTCAACGTCATGGTTAACAACGGCTACCTTCTGTATAATTTTTTTTTGGTCTGACCTACACAAAACGAATATGGGAGTTATACCATCTTGCATATTTATTTATTTATTAATGACAGTTCATCACTGGTCCATGGCTAAAGTTAGACCTCCCTCATATATTGCCTCATAGGGAAAGGGGATATTTGTCATAGTTGCCAAGCTTGATTGGTAATTTTTTATACTTAGAAAAATTGTAACAAACGAGCACACAGTCCACCTGTTGGTAGGTGGATGCTGTGGCCCATAGACATCATAAATTATCCTTTTATCCTATATCCTTTTTTGCTTTTATCAAGTGTCAGTTAATATAATTATAATAAACTACACACAATGAATAACAATTTTATCAATAAAGAGCTCTCCATTTAATAAAGTCATCCATATGTAGCGAAAATGACCACGTCACTCAAATATAGTTTCGCCTCATTAAACGTTATCAAAATACACTGCTAGATTCAAGTGGGGTGGCTAAATAAGGGGTTTTCGTGGCGGTAAAATGTACATGAAACATATAGACTATTTCAAACTCTTAACCTTTTTTTTCTCGGTTAAGAAAAAATAATGTTTAATAAGCGACAGCAGCCTAATAGTAGGGTTTGAACAGCAAACTCGGAAAATCGTTGGTTTGAACACGCTACTTAGCTTCTTTAGTGAACCACTCTTACACACACACACGCACGCACGCACAAACACACACACACACACACACACACACACACACACGCACGCACACACACACACACACACACACACACACACACACACACACACACACACACACACACACGCACACACACACACACACACATACACGCACGTGTGTGTGGAAACGGTAGTAGACTGGATGGTATGATCTTAGTAATATATAATTTTGTAGTTTTGCTCTAGTAATTATTGACAGATCCATTTTTATTCTTCATCTTTGAGCAGGACGTATTAGTCGTGTAAAGTTAAAATAAACTATTTTCGAGGTGCCAGCAGCAAGAGTCAGGCTTATTGTAACAATAATTATCATCATGACATGAGGATTTTCAATTACCCCGTGACTGACTACTGCACACTACTAAGTTAATGAAAATCGCACAGAAAATTAAATACATACATAAACACTCACGCCTGTCACCCAGAGGGGTAGGCAGAGACTACGGACTTCCATTTGGCACGATCCTGACATACCTCTTTCGCCTCCTTTACATCCATATATCTACGCATACATGCTCGTCGGTTAAGGGTACTTCTAACGTGGCCCATTTTCAAAATATCGCCAATTTGGTCGATAAACTTTTTCCTAGGGCCTCCCTTCCCGACTCGGCCAATCACATCTGCCATATAAATTTGCTTTGTCACTCTTTCCTCATTCATTCTTTCTACGTGACCAAACCACCGAAGCATTCCTTTCTTAATCCTGGTCACAACATCATCTTGCATACCACATTTATCTCTTATCACGCAATTTCTCACCCTGTCATTCAGATTACACCCTAGCATATTCCTTAAAGACCGCATTTCTACAGCATTTATTCTACTTTCGTGCTTCTTCTGCCACACCCAGCTTTCACTACCATACATTAAAGTAGGGACTAATACAGCATTATGAATTACCATACGTGCCTGTTTTGACAAATTCTGGTTCTTCATAATAGAGTGTAGTGCCCCATTCACTCTATTCCCTGCATTTACTCGTCGTTCTATATCCCTATCATATCTACCATCCCTGCTAAATACACATCCCAAATACACAAACTCATCCACTTGCTCAATCAACTCTCCTTCTATTCTTATTTCACATACCGTTTTGCTTTCTTCTCTTTCAAAAACCATCACTTTCGTCTTACTTGCGTTCACTTTCATTCTCCTTTCTTTTAATTCCCAGTTCATTAATGTAACCATCATTTGCAACTCTGCCGCCGATGACGCAAGTATGACTTGATCATCGGCATACAAAAGGCATTTGACGGTTAACTCGCCCATTCTTAACCCACATTCTTCATCTTTCAAAGTTTGCAAACACCGGTCCATAAATAGGTTGAACAGCCAAGGGGAAGCCACACAGCCCTGTCTGACACCTTTTTGGATGCCAAACCAGTCCGAGTAGACCCCATTGATCCTGACACAAGCACTAGAGTCCCTATAAAGAGACCTTAATGCCTGTATCATACCAGCGCTCAACCCATATGAGTTCATCCGCAATCCACTTTTCGCCCCTCCGGGAGACAGAACGTGACGGGTGGCGAATCTCGTCGCCGTATAATTAAATATAATTGGGTATAATCTAATGGGTAGTTAGAGTATAGATAGTAAAGTTGCAATTTGCATCGATAATAATCATAGGTTACTAAATTAAATTGTACTACTATTTACTATAAAATCGCAGAGCAGGATACGGTCTAATTGAGTGGCTATTAAAAAAACACCACCCAAAATAATTAAACGACCGCTTGGCTCTCTTGTTATTTATTCGGTGTTAAATTAGACCTAAGGTTCAAAGTTTAAATAATGAAATAAATAAATAAAGAATTGAAATGAAAATAACATTCGTTGTTTTTCGATAAGCGTTTTTGAAAGCTATATTAAATGAAATATATTTGTGGTGCCGTTAATTAAAAACATACGCTTTCAAGGTTTGCCGTTCCATAGATTTATGTTTTTTATAGCGCAAGCGGTCTCATGAGACCGCTAGATGTAAGTAGACCGATTAAATAAAATGAGATTTATTCTATAATATTATTATTTTTATAATAAATAAATATATTGGCTATCTACTTGTGGCCTCTCTCAAAATGGCATATGCACATTAAGCAAATCTTAATGTGATTTTGATTAATTTAATGATCACACATTTTGCGGGATTCAAACCTGCGGCCCTCAATCATGCAACACATTGCTAAGGCAATGCGCCACGAAGAGGTCGAAAGAGTTCTTCGTTATGACAGAAGTCTGTGTTGAGTTTGTGAGCAAACAAAACTTGGTTGTTATTTAACCAAATTTATAAAGACTTCATATGACAATGAGTTTAGAGAACCGGAGACCCTTTTTACTGGAAATGAGAACAAGGTAGTCCTTAGGGGTGGCAACGCTTTTGCACTTTGATTCTTAATCGAGGATAGATGCAGATTTCTATGGACCACAGCGTGCATTTACCATCAGGTTGACTGTGTGCTGGTTGTTTACCCTAATTCTATAAAAGAAGATACTATCGCAGTACTATACTTTTTGCACATTAATTGATGCTATATCCCGCCAATCTTGGTATTTCACACTTGCTTTAATTGTCATATAAAGAAACAAAGTCTACCTTGTTCACCTACCGAGTATAAGAGCGACTGCTGTTATGGTAATGCGAATTGAATACTGGGTCGGGCGGAAAAGCATCCATCGACGTTATGCATTTTTTACCGGGTCATCACTCTATCTTAGGCCTGTCATATGCCGACTGTACACGCTCGTCTCGTCGCCTCGCGTGCCTCTCGTCGTGTTGGCTCGACACGAGAATACACCATGTACACACTCGTTGTATCATTTGAACTCCGTATGCCCGCTGAGATGAACCTAGATGAAACTGTTGCTGCGTTTTGCCTTTGTGCTATTAGTTATTATAAATTTTTACAAATTTACTATAAAAATAAAATTAATAAGCCTCGACGAAGAAGAAGATAATGGATGGTTTCTATTTACTGTAACTGAACCATAAGCGGTGAATAGAATATAGTACGCTCTCGTTTTCATCGCGTAAAAATTACTTCACGTATCCCGCAAATTTTTTTACTACTACTAACAAATTTAAACGAATAGAATTCGCTATAGCGAATAAGGGTATATCGGAATTTAATATTTTTTCATTTATTTTTCATTGCTTATAAAAGTCATAACGAGGTTTATCCTTTTAAATAATAAAGTCAAGAGGTTTTACATTTGTTTCGTTCAACCATTCTCTTTATAATTTTATTCTGTATATTTTTATAATTTGTTCGTTGATACACGAATGTGTTGTATGTTTTGTCAAGTCTTAAACCAAATCTGAAGCGATGGTCTGAATTCTTGTTTCCGAAAATGCTTTAGCTGGTATATAGAGAAAATTTGCTTATATTCACCATGCGGAATGAAATGTTGGTGGACACAAAGATTTATACATACTTGGAACTGGTAGCACTGCTCATACGGAGATCAAAAGCAGATGATATTGTATCATTATAATATTATGAATAAGTTATGGAATACTTTAGCACAATGTTATATAGGCGAGCTCTCCAATAATTAAGCCGCATAAGAGACAATCTATGGTCTTGAAATGACGATGGGATGAGTATAAACACAGAACACGTACTTTATTACTCTTGTTGTTACTAATGTTTAAAACAGAGCTTGCTTGCTTGATTCTTATGGTTAGTGCAATCTGTGGACAAGAGATAAAAAAAAAATAATATAGAGTCATAAGAAGTTTTCGAGTAGGTAATTCTTTAAGATTAATTGAGGCTGTCATCAATTAGTTGTCCATGTGTGCAAGTGTCGCAGGACTTGACTTTATGGCAATTTCAGTAGTGGACTTGTAAAGAGCTGTAATGAATGAATTAAATACAGAATTAAGACTTTGTCTTTGTCACAAGGGTTCGAGTTGGCACGTACGGTTTTTTTTATATAGGATAGGTCGACAAACGAGCACACATTCCACTATTGATGATAAGTGGTTGCTGTGATCCATAGACATCTAAATCTATCCTCAATTACAAATCAAAATGCAGATGCGTTGTCACCTGTGAGGACTAAGTTGGAATGCCTTGTTTTCAGTAAAAAGGGTCTCCGGTTCTCTACACTCACCATATGAAACCGAAACGCAACAGCATTTAGCTTTTATTTTACGCTGGTATGACTCCAAATTCATTTATTTTTTATCTTTTGTCCACGGATTGCATTAACCATAAGAATCAAGCAAGCAAGCTCTGTTTTGGCTTTATAAACGTGGTTTCGACACCTTGAAAGAAACACGTTTATAAAACCGAAACTCAATATTTTAAACAATATTTTATTTAATAAATCTTGAATAATTTCAACAGTAATCAATGATAATTGAATGCTGTGGCCCATAGATAACTACATCTGTCCTCGATTAAGAATCAAAATGCACAAGCGTTGCCACCCCTAAGGACCTTACCTTGTTTTACCTTGTTCTCGTTTCCAGTAAAAAGGGTCCGGTACAAACAGACAAGAAAAAGCAAAACCCAACACAGACTTCTGTCATAACTAAGGCTCTTTGCCTCCGCAAATTGGTCACCCGCATGCAAAGCGTGGCAGCTATGGTAACTATCCACCCCTTGAGGCAATCTATAGGTGAGGCCTATTTTCAGCAACGGACTTTTGATAGGCTGTAACAGTAACTGTAAATCTTCCTCACGATCCAGGAGAATGTGCTAGTATGGAGGTAATGTTTTTTAAATAAAACAAAACAATAAAATAAATTGGCCTATCCCTCTGTGAATTAACTTTCTATTCTTTATGCTTGGCAATAATGTTGTATTTCTCCCTATGGATATGTAAATTGTGAAATATAATATGTGAAGGGGGACATAGTGAGTAAAAATGTATGCATTAAACACCATTAGGTCGCGCCACTACGCCAAATGTCTACACCACGTAAGACCGCCTGTGGTGTAGGTTCTTCACTGCACTAACGGCTAATCTGAGATCGAAAATACATATTTTTAATATAATATTTTTTTATTTGTCTCCATATACCCAAAGTATACAAAGTTATAGTAATTATATTATATATGTATATGTATAATGTTTGGTTTATAAAATAAAAAATATGGTACATATTATATATGGAGGAAATTTCTACGTTCTTGCTATAAAAAGCGTAGTTTTTTTTAATTATATTTTATATGCCCTACAGAGAACTGTTTACAAGGTATTTGAATAAACATAATAATAAATTGTGTTCTGTATAAATTTTCGTTTCCCACATTTCACTACACTGCCTGTGGGAATTTCATTAGCTTCATTGCTATACTTTGATTATTCAGACGTGGCTTTGAACTTTTACGTATACCGTATAAAAGAGAATCTTAATTAAACCCGAAATCTGGATGTAAAGTTGTTTATTAATTATTATTTGTTATACGTATAATTTTTATACGTGGTAAAGCCATGCAGCAGTTATATTAGAAGTATAGTTGTAGCACGAATGGGTCGGCTCGACCAGGGAAGGACCACGCTCTAACAGAATACCAGCGTGAAATAGTAGCTTAACGCTGCTCTTTTTCGTATAGTGAGTGTAGAAAACCGGAGAACCTTTTTACTGGAAACGAGGCATTCCATCTTAGTCCTCACGGGTGACAACGCACCCGCATTTCGATCTTTAATCAAGGATAGATGTGGATGTTTCTTCACACAATTCTCAGTATGTATAATTTCATTTCAGCCAACAACTGTTGTGAAAGCTTTGTAATCCATCCTCAGACTGTTCTGAATAAAACCCTGTTCACACTGTATCCATTACTAACTATGAAATTCTCGTCTGTTCTTAAAAAAGAGAAAGAAAGTAAAAGAAAAAGAGACTAACTATATATTATATCATTCACGCTTGCCTTAGGAACTGTCAAGAAAAGAGCCTACTCTTTCTTGAAAATGCGGTAGAGCCATAAGTATTCTTTACATTGGCATCGTAAGAGCAGTTAACAAAAATACCGCAATGATACTAGGTGTTTGGAATCCTTATCTGTCTCTGGAAAACCATCTAGCCTTTTTAACGCCTTTTTACTTATTTGTACTGCAATGGGAGTATAGAGACGGTATAATTACAGGCTGTGAGGCATTTTATTGTAGTCCTTGGAGGTGACGATGCATCGGGAGCATTCTTTATTTAAAGTTGGTTGTAGGTGTCGATGGGCTGTACTGTCCACATACTATCAAGTAAAAAAAATATTTAAAATAAGTTTGTGTAGTTGATACAAAAGTGAAAAGAAAAATACCCAATTGTTTTCTGAAGCATGGTTTATAATCTATATTCAAATAAAGGTAATATTGTGTGATTATAACCGAAGTGATAAGTCTTTCTCACTGAATACTACACATGTACAACAAAGGTACCATTTCACACTTCCTGCTGTAAACCTGATGTACTATGGAGAAATGGCGTTTAGCACTCACCGTGCTCTATACCAGGGATATTAAAGTTTGAAAAAACTTATCAGACAGTAAATAAAAGCACAGGTGTATATCTAGAAAGGTTTGAATCATAAAGAATTCAAAAAAATGAATCTAAATAAAATAATATTAAAAAATTTAAGAAAACTTGAAAACACGCATAGATCTTGAACTGTGATGATTCTAAATAGTATTAGCCTGGTGACCCCGACCAGGATGCACGGTTATTAAATTAAAAAATTATTAAATTACTAATCATTGTTCAATGATATGAGTGCAAGACAATCAGCCGTCTATACGTTGGTGAACTTTATATTAAAAGATTCAGTTACATAGATAACCCTAAACCATAAATAAATATTATTCAAATTACTAATTATCAAATCTTTACAATCCAAGAAGGACATATCCTTCATCAAGGGGTGTCAATGTCATGGAATGTCAATTAATATCAACCTAATTACCCGTAAGAGTCGTGGTAGCTCAGATGGTTAGCGCTCGCTGTAAATTTAACAGTACGCGAGCAACTCGGGTTCGATCCCCGCCGGCAAGAATGAATTTGTTAATTGCAATTTTAAGTACTAATTTACCACGTGCTCGGCGGTGAAGTAAAATCTCGTGAGGAAACCCGCATGTCTGTGAAATAAGAATAAAAAAATATATTTCGAAGACATGTGAAGCTCACCAACTCGCATTGGGGCAGCGCGGCGGACACTTCCATGCCCTAAAACCCCCTCAGAAATAAGAGGAGGCCTATGCCCAGCAGTGGAGACATATATATATATATATATATATATATATATATATATATATATATATATATATATATATATATATATAGACTGTAATCGGTGACTCGTGGTGCATCACGCTGATTTGAAGCACGAGACTTCGACTTGTTTCTATTTATTCTATATGAGCTTGTAAAAGCATATACGATAGAGCCACGCTGCAGCTTTATTAAACTTGTAGAATAAGTAGGTCGGATTGACCGGAAAATTACTGTAAAAGTTAAAGTTACAGCCTAGCTACATGTCACATTACTGGGCACAGTTCTCCGCTCATATTTCAAATGAAATTTTCTTATTTTGAAAATGACTTTGCGCTTACAGAATACCAATACAAATAGCAGCTTAATTCTGCAGTGTTTCGTATAATGATTGTAACGAACCGGAGTCCCTTTTTATTGGAAATAAAGTAGCATCACATATTTTTGCCCAAAGTGTGATAACGTATTTAAACAATAAATCCTTATCGAGGATAGATGTGTCTGGGCTATGTGCTCGTTTGTCAAAATTATGCTATAAAAATGTCCATTGCTGGCACGGCAGCCTCACGTGGTCGCGACGCCCGCCAGGCAGATTTTCAATCACAATCAATAGCCGACTTCTCTGCCTAATGATGCTGCTAACAATGGTGATACCACCATCTATCCGAAATCAAAACATATAGTACATACCACAATCACTTCTTATGTTGTATTGTTGCAATAATTATTAAAAATATAGATTTTATTGATAAAAATTTATGATACTTAAAACTATTTCTTAATTACTAATTTGACTGGCTAATACTCGCTAATACTTGGGAAACCACGAGATGTACTCTGATATGAACAGTTGTGATTAAATGTAACATAAGCAGGGATGCGTGCGTACTGTACTCTTCATTTGTTGGACGCTGGCAGAATAAGTGGTAATGAATAAATGTTTTATTATTAATATGACATCCGCGGGGCGAAAAGAGGTGAGAGATTATCTTAAACCGCTGCACGGCTACCCATATAAGTCAATAACCTTTAATTCCCTTGAAACTCGAAGTGTATGTGGTTTATGTAAAACATGTCCGTAATACCAATTTTATTAAATTTTTAGCAAGAATAATAGTGTATAATAAAAACGAAGCTTTTAAAAGATGCGCTAAAACGATAACCATTCTAGATGTTCTGGTTTATGATCAAATAAAATTTCTAATTGCTTGTGTAGATTATATGAGGTGAACATAGTTTTATTGAATTACATATAAAATATGCAAAACCTATCCATCAAAAAGTTTGAAATTTCGAAGCAAACTTTTTTATGATACTACTTCATGATCGATAATAACTCTCCCAGGGATTGTTTCTTAATGTGAACATATTTAATTTTATAAAATATTATATCGTAAATTAATGTTTAAAAAAGTCTCAGTGGTTTTCTTCCTTGTTCTTCCCAGGACAGAGATTTTTTCTTAACCAGTGGTAAAGCTTAAATCACTTTCAATGAATATTGTTGTATCTCTCTTTAATTTTTTCTGATTTGTTTGATTTGATTTATTCATCGATTCTCCATGTATAGGAGAGACCGAAGTAAAAGGAGATGAAATCCTATTGATCAATCAGTATATTAATAGTTCGGCCATCACATATTATAAATATATATATATATATATATATATATATATATATATCAGGGTATATATGTATATATCAGGATTAAAACCAGGTGGAGGCGCGGGGTATCTGGAGCTGGAGCTTTGTGCCGAATCCAAGCCAGACCGATAATGAGGTTCAGTGTTAAAAGTAGGAGAGGCCTGTAACTGCGATCCTTAATCCGCCTACCAAACGTAATAATTAAGGTAAATCCTCCCTACAAGGAGAGAGATGCATGTTCAGCAGTAAACTTCTTCGTATTAATGATTAAGAAAAAGTAGCTTAGATGATATTTTTACGTGATATAGTCACTGTGAATCACCGTTGAAACTGTGTAATGGTACAACATGAACTATTCGGTTCGAATGCCGTCACTATCAAGGTGCAAGTTCTCACAGAATACTAGGATAAAGTAACAGGATAGTGCTGTATTTTGTATGGTGAGTGAAAATTCCAATGGTCCATTTCACTGGTACCGAGGCACGCCATCTTATTCTTTAGGGTGGACACTTATTTGCATTTTAGAGGATAGATAACTTGACATAATAGACCCACCTCGCAACTATGTTATGTTTTAAGCACGGATTCGTCGGCTCGATAGGGAAGGACTAAACTCTCGCAGAATAACTAATAAATAAATTCCACTCAGTTTCATACAGTAAACGCAGTGAATAAAAAACCCTTTTTACCAGTACCGAAGTATTTCTATCTTTGTCCTCAGGGATGATTACGCATTTACAATATAATTCGTAATCGAGGATATGGATGGGTGGTGGGTAGGTTTATATGAATCACAGTATCCAATTACCGCTAAGTGGACTGTGTGCTCATCTGTGATGCTTATTCTATAAAAAAAAAATTGGCCTCTATGAGTCACAGCATCCACTAATAATTGGGTGAAGTATATGATCGCTTATCACGCTTTTTGCATAAAATTTATATATGTGGCTTAACACTTTAATTTTAGGGAAAAATAACAGTGATTGTAAATTTATATTATCAGTATAGTATAGCGTATGACTTAAACAAGCTGTGGAAAAAGTGTTTTGCATAAAGTTTATACATATATGGCTTAACACTTTAATTTTAGGGAAAAATAACAGAGTGATTGTAAATTTATATTATCAGTATAGTATAGCGTATGACTTAAACAAGCTGTGGAAAAAGAAGAACACATAAAAAAAATTAGTGTATTTTGAACAAGTTTTTTTAGTGTATTTTAAACAATTTATAAGTAGAAAATCTAATTAATAGAATCTATCGTTACTTTGTGCAAATAAATAATCTAATGTTCGCAATGAAAAAGATAAGAACTTGCTGAAGTTTGTAGAGAATCATCCATCGCCCCTGAATTAAGTGAACTTCCATCTTCGTCACGGCTATTCTTAACACCCCCACTCCCAAAACTGATACTCAGTTTTAAGTAAGAGTCTTAGTGATTAACCAGGGCAAAGTATATTTCACCAGATGAAGCCTCATTTATAGAACGAACTACTTGTCATATAGTCGATGGTGGTGTGTCTACCCAAGTGTAGTATTGTTGGGATTAGTGGAAACGAGGATAGTGCACGCAATTTAGGGAGGACTGGAGGTGCTCTTCAAATTAGGTAAGACACATAATTTTTTGTGCGGATTTTAGCTAATTAAATTTTAACATCACTAATTGAAAATCAACAAGACGAGGTAGCTCAGGGGCTTAGCGCTCGTTGTAAACTACACAACATACGAGCAATCGGGTTGAGCGGCACAAGAAATGTTAATTGAAGTTTATGTATTTATTTACCAAAGCTTGGCCGTGAGGGAAAACAGTTAGGAAACCTGCTGTGTTAATAAAAATATATTTGAGATGCCAACACGCATGGGACAGCGCGCGGACTTCTATACCTCCAAGAAAAGGCCTGAAGACCGTAACTTCATTCCCTACTTCAGTTTAATAAAAATATATTTATATATTACATGTACATTTTATGACCTCTGACTTTATAATTATTAGGGTCCATGAAAGATATCATGTGCATCTGTAAATCTATTTTTAAGGGGCACTCGGATGAAATAGTTTCTAAATGTACAATAAAATGTATTGGAAAGTACATATATGGGAGGGATTTACTAACATTTATCTATTTTCCAATATTAAATGTTAGGAATTATTTGAATCGGATAGGTTTAGTTTTTTTTTTGAAGATAACAACTCTCAGATCAACAAATAAATGTAGAAAAGCACTGCGAACATTTCAAGTGATGCCTACACTATATGCTTGTCTTTTTGACACGTACACATCTTTTTATTTATTTTACTTATCAGCCTGTAAATGTTTATTACTGGATGCATAAACATGGACCCACAACCATGTACAGGTACATAGTTACAAATTATTTTAGACACATATGTAATGTGAATGCGTGTTCTTACGATAAGTGGAACACTGTTTTGAATTGGTTTTGCGTCATTTGAAATGTACGCAGTGATCCGTATTTCTTTATTTGTTGGCCTGAGCTTCGTCCATACTAGTATTGTTTTCTGCAGAGGAAGCGTGTAACTCATGTTACGAAAAATATTCATTTATTTTTATTTAATTTATTGCATCCTGTTAAAAGTCCTCCGTTGAGTAGAATTCCCCCGTCAATTGCCTCATGGGGGAGATGTTTTCCATGGTTACCAAGTTAGATGATCGGGTTGTTGACTGTATTTTCATAATTATGAAAAAATGCAATAAAAATTTGTAATATGATCGATATTCTCTATTGTACCTAAGTATATATTTAACAATATAAAAGTCAGTAAAAAATTTGGTAAGACCTGAGAGCGCTTTCTTTAAGACATTTAAATCTAGTGCTAATATCCAATTCCTTTTTGTTCTCAATTCTGACTATGTTGTATTCAATTTGTCTTAGAGGTGCCAACACATCTGTAACTTTCGTCACTTGAAGTAGTTGCCCACGGGCTGTAATGTTCTCTGTGTAATATCTGATGAACTTTATATTTCGAATGAGGTTTCATTTTAACGTGTAGGTTTAATTTTAAGACGCATAATTAACCTGAACCTTTTTACTTTATTTACAAACATCACCTAAAAAAATATTAAAAAGCGCAAAAAAAAAATAAGTTAAAAATAATTTTTTATTTAAAATTAAATTATAAATAAAAAAAAAAAATAAAAATACTTACCTATATAAAAAAAAAATAAATAAAAAATAAAATTAAGTAATCAAAAAATTCTATATGTTTTATTTTCCGCAATAAGTCGCTTTTAACACGGCAGTTAAGGTTGTTATTATAGAAAAAGCCGCCAACATAAATGAAATTTCATGATAAATAGACTTTCGACTGGTTCGTGTCTTTTAATAAAGCTAAAGCAAATAACCATTACTGTTAAAAGCTTTTCTTATATATTTTGTAGACGTCGCGGCTGGTTGGGAACTAATTCTACAAATTAAGTCTACTGCTAACGTTGTACTTTCTTGATGTTTACTTGTTAAACTAATCACGTTGACTGAAACACTTTAAGAGAAATGTTGCTTTTTATAGAATTAGGGCGCTTAGTTCTCTTAATGGTAAGGAGATGCTGTGGCCCACAGATATCTACATCTACCTTCGATTAAGAATCAAAATGCAGATGAGTTTCTTACCCCTCTCACTCCTGAGGTATTTATTATGATGCAGTGCCTCGTTTCCGGTAAAAAAGTATCCGGTTTTCAACATACACGAGAAGCGATTTTACGCTGATATTCTTTAAGAGCCTGGCCCTTCTCCGGTCCAGCCGATCCATTCGTATTTGACTCGTTCTAGATTTAACCGGTTAAGTCGAACAATAATATAGGTGTATCGTGGATTTAAGAGGAAACTTTTCTAGCTTTTGGGCAATTTGTCTCAATTGGACTTTGACTCAGCAACAAACATTTATAAAGAAGAGCAGTAGCATCAAAGGTTACTTTACACATTACAGGCTTATTCTTCTAAGTACTATCCGTAATTAGCCATGAAAATATGTCGATTTTCACGTCTAAATGTTAATAGCTTGTGTTCTGGGCACAATACCGTAAGGATTAGGCCACAGTGTTTTAGTTTTTTTTATTGTTTTAAATATTAAAATTCTAGAAATACTACTTTCAAAATGGCCTTTCTATTAGCAATATTAGAAATTGTCATCATTGTTACTTCTTTTTACAGTTTTAATATACTTTTATAAATAAAAATTTTAACGATTGTAACCACCATTATCTTTATTTTCTACGATGTTTTTGATGTCTTTAATTTTAAGTGTTGATTTCAGTGTTGTGGGAAAATTTCGCTAGGAAACCTGGTCTGGGAAATTAAAATAAATAATTGACTTGTGAAAATGACCCAATAAGTGCTACTACACTAAGAAGTAGGGGAGGTGAAGGGGGAGACCTATTCCCAGCCGCTGACCTATGTATGATGTAACTTTGCAACTTCTTATTTCAACGTAATTTCGAGCTTAATAAGTACGATACGAAGATCGAAGAGTTCTTCTAAACAACTTTTGATTAAAATCAAAACCTTGCGATCCACACGTCTAGATTGTATTGACTTTTTTTTTCGAAATTCGGTTACTTAAATAAATTTGAATAATAAATTTAAATTAACAACTTTTGGGGTTAATTTGGGTGATGAAGGGAAAAACGGTTTAAAACTCTAGTGGAATATATATATATATATATATATATATATATATATATATATATATATATATATATATATATATAATATAATTGTGATTTTCACGCTGCCGACATCCGCTTGGTGTTTATTTTTTTGTTATCAAAATACAATAAAATCTTTTTGCAATGAAGTAAAACCTGACTTTTGTTTAGACCACAAGATAAAGAATTATGTATAGATTTTATAATCCCAACTTCTTCTCGGAAAAGTAGTCTCTAAATTAAAATTATAATGGTTTTAAGTGCTGGTTTGTCAGGCGCATGCGACTGCATGGGAATTTTCTGGGGATTGAAAGGTTAAGTAAAGAGGGTGAGAATAACTAAAAGCATTTCTTAAGTTGAAGCCAATCGGTATTAATGTGGTCGTAAATATTAAGAGTTAATGAAACCAAAAAAGTAATATAATGAAAGTATATAGCGGGATGATAAGAACTCACACTACTTATAATAAAGTAATTATATCCTCATACTTTTACATTCTTTTTACTTGATAAAACGAAAGTTGGTGGTAGATGTCATAGATCTATGGCTGCAGCTATATTATAGTTGTCGCTTGATTGTCTGTTCGATACAACATTTGTACCGAACCGACCAGCAAGCGAGAATGTTGTAATAAAATGTAATAATGTGTATACCGCTGGTGTCCCATGCATAAATAAACCGCGAACTTTAAGGTCTTGGGTTTAATTGGCTATCAGACTATTGTGAACCACTTCTAGCACAAGCATTTTATTCTAACCAGAAGTGGCTAAAGAGCATATTAATAACGTTAATGTCATTGATAGGATTTTTGATAAAAAAGGAGGCAATAAATTAAAATTTTAAAGGGATATAAGCAGAGGCGTACGATACGGTACGGTAACATGTGTGTATAATGCGGCTTTTTAGTGTTCAATTTTCGGTGTGATATTCAAAGGCGCTATGGGAGTTAAAAGCTTCACGCTTCGTATGCTGCTGTTCATTCAAATTATACCTTACATTTTTTTTAAATATACTTACATGCTTCGGAAATTATAGTACCTATAATGCTTTTTTTCGTAATTTATTGACCTTAACAGAATATAAGCATCAAAATGCAGATGCGATGTCACCCCTGAGAACTAAGATGAAAGAATGTCCCACTACCAGTAAAACGGGTTTTCGGTTCTCTATTTTCATCATAAGAAATACTGGTATTTCACGCTTGCATTCTGTGAGAGCGTGGTACTTCCCCGGTCGAGTCGCCCCAATCGTGCTTAAACTATAATATATCTGAAGCATGGCTCTACCATGTGATATATGATTAATTTTTACAGTCTGATGCAGAATAATAAGATAAAATTTGTATATCGCAGTTATAATCAATTATTGTTTGTTATAAAAGTTAAAGAAAGGTGGTGGTGTATAAGAATTATTAACTCGTCTAGCGAGAGTCACTAATGTCGATTTAGGTAAATGGCTGAAATAAATTTTCCTAATGTTATATGGCGTGGGTATTATATATTTAGATAAGTAGAAGCTGTATAATATTAACAAGTACCTAAGAGTAAAAACACGTTGTAGGGGTTATGAAGATTATTATTTAAAATTAAAATTAAACGTTTTAAAAACAGAATTTAAAGAACAAAATTGAATAAAATAATTCCCATACAATTTGATTGCTTCTGAATTTTGGAAATTATCTTATTTATTTCTAGTATCGGAACGCAGTTTCACCATTTTAATGGTAACAATCTTACAAGCAAAATTTATTCATCCTTTCGAGAGGACTAAGCAATATTTCATTACCTTACAATATAAAATGCTTCTTGTCTAAATAGTTACATGAAAAATAGTACCCGCTATTTTTACCCTTTGCGGGCGAAGTTCTTCTTCAAATTGTAAATTAGACCATTCTTAAGGTCTATTTGAAGAATATAATCATTAAATCCGTTCTCAATTAACGAAGTTAAAGTGTCAAATCTCATCTTTTTTTGAAGTCAACTAAAAAGTTATAGTTTATGTAAGGATACGTGACTGAACACTTTCCAGTCATTTTTATATTAATTGTGTGTGCATTTTATTACAATAATTTTTTTCGGGTCTGGAAGTCTTTCTGGAACTGAAAGTCGAAGAAGAAATTGTACAAGAATTGTACAATTTATGTTTGTATACTGCTTACATTACAACATTATACGTAGTAGAGCCATGGTGCAGTTATATTAGTAGTATAGTTGTAACACGAGTGGATTGGCTCGACCGGGAAAGATTACCGCTTCACAGAAGACCAGCGTAATATATCGGCTCAACACTGCTGTGATTCGTACGGTGAGTGTAGAGAAACGGAGAACCTTTTTTCTGGATACGATGCATTCCGTCTTAGTCCTCACAGGTAACAAGAAAACCACTAGAAAATATACAAGACTGATTTGTTCGCTTGAAGTAGGTGTCTGCACGGGTGGGGTTGATGGAGGTGGGGTGCGAGTGGTCCTGGCACTACCACAAAAATTTTGGCTTGGAAGTATAACCGCTCAGATTAAAGAATAAATACACTTGATTGCTCACAAATTGCTCAGCTCAAATGCGCAATTACTCACACTATTAATAAATTATTTTATTAGTTATTAATAATTAAAAATACAAAATTGTTTTTTTTTTATTATACTTAAAACCAATGAAGTTTTCTAAAAACGAATAAGTATTCTTAATTACTCACAAAATGCTGAATTAAAATCCGCAATTTCTTACACTATTTATTAATTATTTAATTAGTTATTAATAATTACAAATACATAATTGTTTTGCCTAAACCACTCATTGTATTGAAGAAGTGATCTTAATTGCTCACAAATTGCTCTACTGCCGCCCATGAACTGATGATGCAACACTAGAGGAATTGAAGACGCGTTGCCGGACTTTTAAAAAGGAATAGGCTTGTACAATTCTATCAAGGACACTTTTCAATATCCTAAGAATTACCTAATATATATGAGGTGTTCGCGGAGTGTCCGTCTTACTGACACAATGAGTTTTGGCGGACTTCACATTTTTTATGGATAAGGGTAACAAACGAGCGGATACTGTTGCATATACACATTTACGTTTATATTCGATTAATGATTAAAAAGCAAATGCGTTGTCAAACCTGAGGACTAAAATGGAATGCCTTGTTATCAGTAAGTTCACGGTCGAGCCGACCCATTCGTGCTACAACCATAGTATAGCTGCAGCGTGACTACCACGTTCTAAAAATGTAGCTACTATATAAGTATATAATTTTCCAGTGCAAAAAAAAATTATTGTAAAGAAATATTATGAAGCATTTTAAGATGAAAATTACAAATTTTAACTATTACTAGATTGGGCCCAGTTCATAATAAATTATACTAAAAAATTACCATCAGTAGGCAGGTGAGTCGTATGCTCGTTTCGCCCCTCTCCTATAAAAAAATAACGATAGCATATATAAGTGTTATATCAGGTGAGGGTATGTTAGACATAAATTTGCGTTTGTACGCACATTTCCTATTATTGTTCAATATTTGTTTATGTTTTTGTATTTTAATATATTTTTGGAAGTTATCAAAATATAACAATAACTTAAATCCGCGTTAATTTTTTGCTAAATCTTAAAAAGTAATAATAGGATAAAGTAATTTATTTTGACCAAAAAAAAAATGCTTATAACAACATGTTCAATTTATTCGACACGAAACTCTTCCTTAATTGACATTTTACTTTTGCTTAAAGTAAGAAAAACGTTTGGGATGGACGATAAAGTTTTCAAATAGGGTGCCATTTTGCGATTTAGCAATATTAATAAATAAAAAAACATGATTGAATCTCAGTTTTTATTGTGGTATTTTTTTTATAAATTAGGGGCGAGTAAGCACGTATTGGATCGTGCCTAATTATAAGTTCGGGGGAGTTATGTAAGAGAAAGAAAGTAAACTAGTGCCTAGTTATTAAAATAGTGGATGACTTTTTGTTCTAAGCACCATTGAGATATTTACTTAATAATTCTGGGAGAATTCAATTACAATTACTAAATCTTAAATGAAACTTAACCTTCATGGTAAATTACTACCGCCGCTCTTGCAGAATTGCAACACCGGGGATATTGCAGGTGCGTCACCGGTCTTTTCTTCTTTCA
Source organism: Parnassius apollo (assembly GCA_907164705.1). Classification (NCBI taxonomy): domain Eukaryota; kingdom Metazoa; phylum Arthropoda; class Insecta; order Lepidoptera; family Papilionidae; genus Parnassius; species Parnassius apollo. The sequence continues at coordinate 780,380 of CAJQZP010001576.1, forward strand.
CACTTTGACCGCTTATGAGGCTTAGGGAGTAAAGAGTGCATTTATGTTTGCTAACCCACTTGTGCACTATAAACTATAAGCCCATCCTACATCGATGGCTAGTCGATGTTTGGAGTCAAAACTTGAGACTGACCGCCGTGACCGACGTTTGGTTTAGAAGGCGTATCAATATTAAGATTCTGAAAGTTTGTAAGGTTGTTGGTAACTAATCACGTATAAACGACTAAAAAGGTTTAAACTTTGGATGCAAAATGGCACAAAAATGGTCCAAATCACGGATCATTGCATAAAAAAGAGTCATTGCGGGAGAATGCTCAGGATTTTTCGTTTTAAACGCAAGCGAAGCCACGTGCATAAGTCTGTGTATAATTTTTAAACATCTAGAAGCACGGCGGCTTATTCACTCTGCGATAAAAAAGAACTATTTCGTAATTAATATGTTGGACATGACAAAATCATATGCTAGAATATAGTATATGCCGACAGCGACATCCATATGAATAGTTATTGTTTTTATTCGCTCTTTGGTTTAGAATTTGTGAGCAAAACGTTTGTCTTCTATTAAATAATATTGAACTTTAATCACTCAATTAATTGCGTTTGATCTTAAACAACTTTGAAAGGATTCAAAAGGACTTTACTTTGACAGTACAATACACGGAAATAAACAAACAAATTAAACTGTTTATGGAAATCACTTCAAATAATATCATAAGTTGTATATAGGATTTGTAAAATTATTGTCTATGTTGTTAAGAAAAGCAAATTAAAGTTTTTCTAATCTAAATCATTTCATTTATAACATTATCGTAAAAACCATTTTATTTCTGTGGATCTTTAAATATTTTATTAAAAGATTACCTTAAAGAAAATTATGATAAGTGTGTTAAGGATTACTTCGTTCTAAAGTTCAAATTGCTAAAAGTGGTCGTCTCTTAAACACAATCCTGACTTTTATTATGTAATTTTCTTTATTTTTAACGCATTTTCAACTTACAAAAGAACTAAAAAGCACGGGTGGTAGTTTCTAAAAGAAATCCAAATAGGTAATGAAATCTAGTGTTACATTCATCTAAATATACACATAGTACCTACAGAAATACCTAATTTTCTAATGGAACAAAATTGATTTTGTGTCAACCGTTATCAAAACTAAATGGATTAAAAAGTTGCGTAAATAGACTGGTTCGACTGGTTTTTCAGTATAATTGGAATTACATTTCTTTAAAATAAATGATATCCCATTTCTCCTGTATCATGAAGACAGTTAACATACATAAATTGCCAAATAAAAAAGATAAAAAGCTAAAATAATTATTTGTAGGCAAATACGTCTTGCTCCGTAATTTTAAGCCACTGGGCCATGAAACCTTTTAATAATTAGTATAGGACAGTACATAATGCTGAATTATCGATGGTGCTTCATCATCGCGTTAATGCAGCACTATGTACTGTCCACAGATGCAGTATACTTCAGAAAGCTACTTATAAAATTAAACGTGTAATTTACGTGTGTAGGTTACGTGTAATTAATTTAACATAAAGTATAAGCCGCTTTCGAGAAACTAAATGGAATTTAGTAATTTCCATGTAACGCCTTTCATTGTTGCAAGTCGTTGTTAAGACATGGTCTATAGAATTAAATTTGAATTAAAGCCCCGACTTTAGAAGCTGTAATATGTAAGTTATGATATTATACTTTTTAGTTTTTTGAAGTCGGTCTTTACTTTTTATTTAAAGTAAAATTTTTTGACCATGTTTAGTTGAGCCACGCTGCAGCTATACTATGTTTCTAGCACGAATAGGTCGGATCCATTTGATCCGACCTATTCGTAAGGACCACGTTCTCACAGAATACCAGCATGAAATAGTAAATGCTACTGTGTTTCATATGGTGAGTTTTGAGAATCGGAGACCCTTTTTAACTGGAAACGAGGCAATCCATCGTAAAGCTGAGGGGTGACAACGTATCTGAATTTTGATTCTTAATCGAAGATTTTTTTACGTGGTAAAGCTATGCTGCAGTTATATTAGTTGTATAGTTGTATCAAGAATGGGTCGGCTCGACTGGGGACCGGAGACCCTTTTTAATGGAAATGAGGCATTCCATCTTAGTCCTCACGGGTAACAACGCATCTGCATTTTGATTCGTAATCGAAGATATATGTAGATGTCTATGAGCCACAGCAAACACTTACCATCAGGTGGACTGTGTGCTCGTTTGTCACCCTATCCTATAAAAAGATAAATGTTCATGTCTATGGGCCACAGCATCCACCTACCATTAGCTGGACTGTGTTCTCGATTGTAACCTCATTCTATAAAGAAAAAAGAAAAAGTGAATGTCACAAGCTTAGAGTAGAAACTAGAATATCGTTTAAAATATTACGTTAAGAAGTAATGATTTCTTATATTTAGGCGAACACTACACATTTAAATAGTACAAATTTTTACGGATTTTATCGCGTATATTAACTTTTTTATATACCCGACGTTTCGAGCACTTTACAGCACCCATGGTCACGGGGAAGAACGAGATGTTCAACGTCTAGATGTAATAGTTAACCGCGTTTACCATAGATTAAAATTATAAATTTTTGTTCTGATCTATGCAGTATGAACTTATAATAATATATTGAAGTCTTGCAGTTGTATGCTTGCGTTGGGATTTAATTTTATTAATTATAGGATCCCAAGCAAATGGTAGCACCCAGCCATCTTCTGTATTGAAATTAGGATGTTTTTTTTTAATAACCTCGCGAATCATCCTTGGAAGGAATCGGTGTTTCTCAGCGACAATTTGTGATCTATCAAATCTGATGTAGTAAAGGGGGCGAACCTGTACGTGTTCACAGACTGCAGACTTCCCGAAGCGTCGATTCTTCACATTAGCTATATATTCTTTAACGCGGGTTTTAATTGATCTTTTAGTTTGTCCTATGTAGAAGAGACCACATTCACAATTGTGCTTGTACACTCCTGCATCTTGCAGAGGGACGTTATACTTGACTGATGGTAAAAACTGACCAACCTTCTTCAGCGGCTTGAAGTAAGTTTTAATGGAAACGCGCTTCAAGATGTAGCCAATCTTGTCAGTGACTCCTGTAACGTATCACCAGTAACTCGACGTCCCTTACTATTCACTTTGACGCAAGCGCGGGGCTCGAAACTTGTTGTCATGCAAAATTGCTTGACGTGTTGGAGCTCGGCAGCCAGGTGCTTACTGTGGCAGATCCCTCGTGCTCTCTGAAACAAAAATCCCACAGTGGCTAACTGTGATGAATGGTGGCGAGAATCACCGTTTAAATATCTATCCGTATGGATTTTTTTCTATACATAGTATGGCTCAAGTTATTGTCAGTATTCCGAATTACTAACACATCAAGAAAAGATTAAGAATTATTTGCTTCAAACTCCATTGTGAACTGAATTTTAGAATTTATAGAGTTAAGATGGTCTAAAAATGCAGTTACTTTGTCTATAGGTAGAATTGTGAAAGTGTCGTCTACGTACCGCTTGTAGAATTTTGGATTTACGGGAGAAGTAAGCAGGGCTTTCTCCTCAAGGTCTTCTATGAATATATCAGCGACAATGGGAGATACAGGTGAGCCCATCGCCACAACATCTACTTGCTTGCAGAACTCTTCCTTCCACAATAGGTAGCCAGATGTAAGGCAGTGTCTGAGTATTACTGCATATTCTACGGGCATGTTGTTTTCTTCCAGTCTTATCGTTACAATTGAGATGCAGTCTTCAACAGGTAAGCATGTAAACAATCACTGCCCGTAAAAACTGACCATAGTTTCATTGTCTGCCATATTTAGGTCTTTAATCTCGCTGACAAAATGGTAGAAATCCTTTTTGTGTGCTCTTGTATGTCCCCTGAGCGGTGAGAGTATTTTCGAATACGAGAACTATTGTCGGATGTGAGCACTAATAAAACGCTCAAAAACGACCCAATTTGAGTGTTTGCGAGACCAAGGCATGGTAAATACTGTATTAACCACATAAAATTTTTATAAAACTGTACCAAAAACAAGACAACCGTTACACTGTATTTAACTGTGAATAGCGGTAGACTATTTAGTAATAAGAACAATTCAGCATAAGTTTTTATTACTATTATTAAATATTATTATTAAATATTTACATACGAAAGGTAAAATCTCGCTCAACCGCTACTGAATTTTTGAACAAAGTTCAACTTCATCTTACGACTTTTTTTTTTTTTTATAGAAGAAGGGGCAAACGAGCATGCGGCTCACCTGATGTTAAGTGACTACCGCCGCCCATGATCAACCGCAACACCAGGAGAATTGCGGGTGCGTTGCCGGCCCTTTAGAAAGGAGTAAGCTCTTTTCTTGAAGGTCCCCAGGTCGTATCGGTCCGGAAAAATCGCCGGTGGTAAACTATTCCACAGAGAGGTTGTACGTGGAAGAAAACTCCTTGTGAAACGTACAGTGGTGGACCGCCAAGCATCCAGATGGTGTGGATGGTATCGGGACGTTTGACGTGTAGTGCGTTCATGAAATTTGGCGGCTGGGATTAATCCGAACAATTCCTCAGAGCACTTCCCGTGATAGATGCAATAAAATTCGCAAAGAGATGCAACATCTCTTCGCAGCGCCAGTGAATCGAGCCGATCGGAAAGCACTTGGTCGTCGACGATTCGAACCGCTCTGCGCTGGATGCGGTCAAGTGGAAGAAGCTGCTACTGGGGAGCCCCAGCCCAGAGATGGGAACAGTATTCCATGTGCGGCCGAACCTGCGCCTTATAAAGTTGCAGGCGGTGTGCCGGCATGAAATACTGTCCCGCTCTGCTGAGCACGCCAAGCTTTTTTAGAGGCCAATTTGGCCTTCCCTTCCAAGTGACCACGAAACTGCACGTCACTCGATATGTCGACGCCGAGGATTCCGATACTGGCTAAGGCAACAAGGGGAGTGCCTTGAAACTGAGGGGATACGACAAAGGGGTTCTTTTTAGCGGTTAACGCGCAAACTTGTGTCTTCTGGGGGTTAAACTGGACTAGATTTAGTCGGCCCCAATTCGAGACTCTGTCCAGCAGAGACTCGACTTCAGACACAAGTTTGTCCCGGCACTCGGAGACGTTTTCCCGAGAAATATTGGCTCGGCCGGTGTAAAGAGCATCACCAGTGCTGTCATCTGCATAGCAATGAATGTTACGGGTGTGCAACATGTCATTGATATGCAGAAGAAACAGCGTTGGCGATAGCACGCAGCCCTGTGGAACACCAGCATTAATAGGCTTGCAATCGGAGCTTGCACCGTCTACAACGACCTTGATGCTCCGATCTGCAAGAAAGCTGGTGATCCAATCGCACAATTTCTCGGGAAGCCCATAGGAAGGGAGCTTCGAAAGAAGCGCTTTGTGCCAAACCCGATCGAAGGCCTTCGCAATGTCCAAACTAACGGCCAATGCCTCCCCCCTTGAACTCTACTGCCTCCGGCCATCTATGAGTTAGGTAGACCAGAAGATCACCAGCTGACCTACCACGGTGAAAACCGTATTGGTGGTCACTAATCACTTTAAATAACTTATAATTTACTTGAAAGTTTCTATTTTATTATTTTAAAATTGACTTGCTTTTAATGATTTCTTAAATTTACACGAACACTACACATTGAATAAAACTAAATTTACGGATTCTATCGCGTTTATTTAACTGATTTTACTTATTTTTAATTCCCGACGTTTCGGGTGCTTTACAACAACCATGGTCACGGGGGGGGGGGACTGAGATGTTTGACGTCCCAATGTCATTGTTAGCCCGGCTACCTTCAGTTTTTGAATATTAATTTTTGGTCCGATTTACGCAAAACGAACTTACAGTATCTTGAAGTCTTGCAATGGTATGCTTATGCTTGGGTTTAATTTTGTTAACTATAGGATCCCAAGCAGATGGCAGCACCCAACCATCTTCTCTATTGAAATTAGGATGTTTCTTAATTTCAATAGCCTCGCGTATCATCCTTGGTAGGAATCGGTGTTCTTTTGCGAGGATTTGTGGTTTATCAAATCTGATGTAATGGTGGGGACGATCTTGAACATGTTCACAGACTGCGGACTTCCCAGAGCGTCGGTGCTTCACGTCAGCTATATGTTCTTTCACGCGGGTTTTTATGGTATGGGTCTTTTTTCTATACACAGTGTGTACTTTTTTATATTACACTTGACGGATGGTAAAAATTGACTAATCTTCTTCGGCGGCTTGTAGTAAGTTTTAAAGGAAGCTCGCTTCAAGATGTAGCCAAACTTGTCTGTGACTCCTCTGACATATGGTAGTACAGCAGGCACACGCTCGACTGTGGCCGGCTTCACTCGGTCACTGTGACGTAGACGCGGGATTTACACACTGTGTATAGAAAAAAGACCCATACCAACCGATATTTAAATGGTGAATCTCACCATCATCCATTACAGTTAGCTACCGTGGATAAATCTTTGTTTCAGAGAGCACGAGGGATCTGTGACAGAAAACATCTGGCTGCCGAGCTGCAGCATGTCAAGCAAGTGTTGCAAGACAACAAGCTTCGGATCCCGCGCCTACGTCACAGTGACCGAGTGAAGCCGGCCACAGATCGAGCGTGTACCTGCTGTACTACCATATGTCAGAGGAGTCACAGACAAGGTTGGCTACACCTTGAAGCGAGCTTCCATTAAAGCATACTACAAGCCGCCGAAGAAGATTAGTCAAGTTTTACCATCCGTCAAGTGTAATATCCCTCTACAAGATGCAGGAGTGTACAAGTTAGATTGTGAATGTGGTCTCTCTTACATAGGCCAAACAAAAAGATCCATAAAAACCCGCGTGAAAGAACACATAGCTGACGTGAAGCACCGACGCTCCGGGAAGTCTGCAGTCTGTCAACATGTTCAAGATCGTCCCCACCATTACATCAGATTTGATAATCCACAAATCCTCGCAAAAGAACACCGATTCCTACCAAGAATTATACGCGAGGCTATTGAAATTAAATAACATCCTAATTTCAATAGAGAAGATGGTTGGGTGCTGCCATCTGCTTGGGATCCTATAATTAACAAAATTAAACCCAAACCCAAGCATATCACTGCAAGACTTCAAGATACTGTAAGCTCATTTTGCGTAAATCGGACCAAAAATTAATATTCAAAAACTGAAGGTAGCCGGGCTAACAATGGCATTGGGACCTCAAACATCTCAGTACCCCCCGTGACCATGGTTGCTCTAAAGCATCCGAAATGTCGGGAATTAAAAATAAGTAAAATCAGTTAAATAAACGCGATAGAATCCGTAAATTTAGTTTTATTCAATTGACTTACTTTTTTTACAAACGATCGAATCCCGTACGGAACAAGTTTATAATGGCTTATTTGTAAGGCATACAATAATTGTTCCGGAAACACAAACACAAGGACACAGCTACGCCAGAGATGTACGAGTCCAAAATCCAAAATCATAATCATAACAAGACAAAATCATATTTCACACAATAGTGGTTACCAACAGCGATATTTATATGAGTAGGTATTGATTTTATACGCTCATTGGTGGAGAATTAGTGAGCAAAGTTTGTTTTTTATTTAATAATATTGAGCTTTAAACATTGAATTAATAGATTGCGATCGTAAGCAACTTTGAAAGGGTTCAAATGGGCTTAACTTCAATAATAGAACTAACAGAAAGAAACAAAACATAATAAACTAATTATGAAAATCGTATCAACTAATATAAATCGTTACTTTTGTAACATTATCGTAAAAACCATTTTATTTCTGTGAATTTTAAATGTTTTCTGAAAGGCCACTTCACTGGAAAATTTAAAAAAATGCTTTAAGGACTACTTCGTTCTAAAGCAAATTGCTAAAAGTTCTCGTCGCTTAAACATAAACCTGACTTTTATTTTGTAAGTTTCTTTATTTAAAATACATTTTCAAGTAACAAAATAACTTAATAGAAGCAATGATAGCTCACAAAAATGTATATACCTGTAAGTGTATTACATATATCAAATACCTAAATACACTCTTCTAAACATACACGTAGTCCGAAATTTCTAATCCACTGCGGGAACAATATTCATTTTATATCAACCGTTTTCAAAACTAAATGGATTTAAAATTTTCGTAAATAGACTGGGTAAACCATCGGCAGTATATTTTTGAGAAAATATACCATTTTACACCTACATTTTCCATTAAAATTGTAGTTATTAATTTTCTTATTATAAAATAAATACTATTAAACTAGGATTTATTTTGTATCTTGGGGGCAGTTAACATATGTAAATTGCCCAAAAACAAAAATACAGGCCAAGAGCATACGGACGTAGGGTACGGAATTTAAATCCCGTACGGAACAAATATTTGTATGCAAATATTTGTTCCGTAAGGGATTTAAATTCACTGCCCTCTGCGCTACAACTCAATGCTAAGTTGATGCACCATGGAGAACATAATGCTGCTCACCAGCAGAGGGCAGTACATAATGCTGCTTGATCGATAGTGCCCCATCATCACGTTAATGTAGCATTGTGTGTTGTCCATGGCTGAACTACACTTTAGAAAACGATTTACAATTTTTTTTGAAACATGGTTATAAAGCCAAAACTCAATATTTTAAACAATATTTCATTTAGTAAATCTTGATTAATTTGCACAATCATTTTCAGAAGCGTTGCCACCCCTAAGGATTACCTTGTTCTCGTTTTAAGTCAAGAGGGTCTCCGGTTCTCTAAACTCATAGACTACGATGTCTTTATTAATTTGGTAATGGTTAAATAACCACCAAATTTTTATTTCTTCACAAACTCAACACAGACTTCTGTCATAACGAAGGACTCTTTCGAGCTCTCCGTGGCGCATTGGTTTAGCAATGTGTTGCAGCACTGAGGGCCGCAGGTTTGAATCCCTCGAAATGTGTGTATGTTAATTTCACCTATAATAATTAAATTCCACCAAAAGTGATACCGCCATCTATCAGAAATTAAAACATTTGGTACATATCACAGTTACTTCTTATGACACCCACCGGGCGAAATGAGGTGATAGATTAAAGTAAAATATCCGTAAAACTAATTTTTTATATTTTTAGCAAGAATAGTAGTGTATAATAAAAATTAAGCTTTTAAAAGATGCACTAAAACGATAACCATCTAATCAAATAAAATTTCTAATTGCTTGTGTAAATTATATGAGGTGAACATAGTTTTATTGAATTACGAGTACATACAAAATATGCAAAACTTATCCATCAAAAAGTTTGAAATTTTGTCAAGCAAATGTTTTTATGATACTACTTCATAATAAATAATAACTTTCCCAGTGATGGCTTCTTAATGTGAACATACTTAACTTTATAAAATATTGTTACGAGCTTGAGGTTCGTGACAATAAATTAATGAAAAACGATTGAATTACCAAAATTTACACGCATGTCGCATGCGACCGCTCGGGATTTGCCGAGCGCATGCGACTGCATGGGATTTTTATAGCGCTTGAATGGTTAGATAGTTTTGTTACGTTATAGAATCACTGTGAATCACTGTTGAAACTGTGTAATGGTGCAACATGAACATGATCGGTTTCAATGTCGTCACCATCAAGGTGCAATTTCTCACAGAATACTGGAGTAAAGTAAAATGATAGTGCTGTATTTTGTATGGTGATTGACAATAACCAGTGATCCATTTCACTGGTATCGAGGCACGGCATCTTAGTCTTTAGGGTGGACACTTATTTGCATTTTAGAGGATAGATAACTTGTCATAATAGACCCACCTCGCAACTATGTTATGGTTAAGCACGGATTCGTCGGCTCAATAGGGAAGGACTAAACTCTCGCAGAATAACAGCGTAAAAGCAGCTTTATTCCACTCAGTTTCATATAGTAAGCGCAGTGAACAAGAGAACCTTTTTACTAGTAACGAAGCATTTCTATCTTAGTCCTTATTTACAATATAATGCGTAATCATGGATAGATGGGTGGTGGCACAATTACCACTAAGTAGACTGTGTGCTCGTCTTTGATGCTTATTCTATATAAAAGAAATTGGTCTCAATGAGTCACAGCATCCACTCATTATCGGGTGAAGTATATGATCGCTTATCACGCTTCATTGTATACTGTATAGTATAGCGTTTTATTTAAAATGGCTGTGGAAAAAGAAGAACACATAAAATCGTTTTTTTAGTGTATTTAGTGTATCTAATTTATAAATAGAGAATCTAATTAATAGAATCAAGCGTTACTTTGTGAAAATAATTAAGCTAATGTTCGCCCATAAATTACGTGCACTATCTTCGTCACTGCTATTCTTAACACCCCCACTCCCAAAACGAATACTAATTTTTAAGTAAGAGTCTTAGTGATTAGCCAGCGCAAAGTGTATTTAACCAGATGAGCCTCATTTATAAACGAAATACTTGTCATATAATCGATTGTGGTGTGTCTGCCCAAGTGTAGTATTGTTGGGATTAGTCGAAACGAGGATAGTGCACGCAATTTAGGGAGGACTGGAGGTGCTCTTCAAATTAGGTAAGACACATAATTTTTTGTGCGGATTTTAGCTAATTAAATTTCAACATCGTTAATTGAAAATCCACAAGCTGAGGTAGCTCAGAGGCTTAGCTCGCTGTAAACTACACAACACGCGAGCAACTCGGCTTCGATTCCCGCCGCACCAATTAAACTGTTAATTGAAGTTTTATGTATTGATTTAGGTCACAAGGTCGGCCGTGAAGGAAAACATTGTTAGGAAACCTGTATACCTGTTAATAAAAAAATATACGGTTTTAATGGATACGTCGGATTACAATTTTAAAATACAACAACTTTTGTCAGATGAAAGTACATACCGTAAGGTCAAAACAGACCCTACAACTAATCCGCTTAAAACAGACCCTACAACTAATACGCTTAAAGCAACTAGCGATCTAATTAAGAAATACTCCGAGAATTTGAATCTAGACGTCAATTAGAGTATATCTTCGTGTGCAAAACCTCCCAAGTTGTATGGGTTACCTAGGAGCAAAAAAAAACCACCACAAAACAAGGATAAAAAAACTAGGAAGCTATAACATAACAACATGCCTGCTGAATATGCAGTATTACTCAAACATTGCCTCACATCTGGCTATCTATTGTGGAAGGAAGAGTTTTACAAGCAAGTAGATGGTGTTGCGATGGGCTCACCTGTATCTCCCATTGTCGCCGATATATTCATAGAAGACTTTGGAGAATAACCAAAAAAGAATAAAACCAACCAAAAAAATCAGGTTAAAGGAAAAAACCTTTTGGTTCCCAGAAAACAGTGTAAAAAAACCCCCCAAAGGGACACCACACAAAAAAAAACAACGCCATCCAGCTTCGGGTCCCGCGCCTACGTCACAGTGACCGAGTGAAGCCGGCCACAGTCGAGCGTGTGCCTGCTGTACTACCATATGTCAGAGGTGTCACAGACAAGATTGGCTACATCTTGAAGCGAGCTTCTGTTAGAACATTCTACAAGCCGCCGAAGAAGATTAGTCAGTTCTTACCATCCGTCAAGTGTCATATTTCACACGATTGTGATCTCTCATATATAGGGCAAACAAAGAGATCAATTAGAACCCGCGTAAAAGAACACATAGCTGACGTGAAGCATCAACGTTTCGGGAAGTCTGCAGTTTGCGATCATATTCTAGATGGTCCCAACCATTACATCAGATTTGATAGATCACAAATCCTCGCGAAAGAACATCGATTCCTACCAAGGATGATACGTGAGGCTATTGAAATTAAAAAAAACATCCTAATTTCAATAGAGAAGGAGGCTGTGTACTACCACCTGCTTGGGATCCTATAGTTAATAAAATTAAAACTAAACCCAAGCATACCACTGCAAGACTTCAAAACACAGTTAGTTCATTCTACGTAGATCGGGCCAAAGACAATAATTAAAAAGCTGAAGGTATTCCGGGTTAACTTTGACATCGGGACGTCAGTCACCTCAGTCCCCCGTGACCATGGGTACTGGAAAGCACCCGAAACGTCGGGTATTAAAAATAAAATAAATAAAACGCGATAAAATCCGTAAAAGTAGTTTTAATCAAAAAAATATAGTTTGAGATCTGTCAACAAAGTACATATAAAAAAAGTACATGTATAAAAAAATTGAAGACTTCAACTCTCAGATCAACAAAGAAATGGAAGAGGACTGCTTACATTTCAAGTGATGTCTAAACTAAATATATGCCTGTCTGTTTAACACGCACACATCTTTTTATTTATTTTACTTATCCTGTAAATGTTTATTACTGGATGCATAAACATGGACCCACAACTATGTTGGTGGTGGTTACAAATTGTTTTAGATACATCGCTGCTTAAATTCAAAACTACCATTAATAAAAAAAGATGAAAATCGGTTTTATTTTATAATTCATTTTATAATCTATTATATTTATACCTGAATCGAAGACACCTTGATTTTTGAATTCGACATTACAACACCAAAAATATACGAAACATTTGTTTTGAATTTTGACCATTTGCGACTAACTTCAAGTCAAAACCGCCATATTATTGGTTGTTGCTGGCTGCCAGCGTGAATGCACGTTTTCTTGGAACCAAACTACCACATGTCAAAAAACCATGTAATTTTGATTCATATTTTATAGCTGAAAGCACCTGTACAGTGCACAGAAGCACCATATTACGGAATGTGGTTGGAATAATATTTTATTTTACGATAAAAGAGCCACATTTTGTAATACAATTGTTTTGCTTAAAAATATATATACAAATATTCAATTAATTTATCAAAAAAAGTGCTGTATATGGAATATGTTTGTTTCGCATAAATTTTTCAATGAAAATATTTTTAAACTAAAACTCACTGTTTTGGTATAATGTTGTTTTGATACATAACAGTATTGAAAATAAATAAAATATTACATTTAAAAGTGGTATTTACTAATCAGCTCCGTTTTTAGAATGTATAGCATTATAGATTTTTTAAATTTTATTGCTCTGTAACGTCTTATATGTAAAAGAAGATTAAGAACATTACGTTCGTTTATTAGCATTATGATTTTTAACATTTTTGTACCCACTTTTCGTTTAAAATTAATAATAAGTAATTAAAGTGTAAAAGCTTAGTTAGTGATTAAATAATGATATTCTTCAGAATGAACAATCGAGTGTAAAGAATTCTAAATATTTTGGCTTGGGAGTCCCGTCAAACACCTAACAAAAAAGTAAGTACATCATATTATATTTAATGAAACAATTATTAAGTTCCTCTATAAGTGATTACGAGTACTAACTTTAAATTAATGGAGTAATTTTTAAACTTCTTCATTACTTTACTTTGGGGTCCGAAAAGCTGTTGCAATTATAATAAAGGTGATCTCGGGGAGCGAAGTCTTGAGTAGTATTATTAATTCATATTATTATTACAATACTCATTTTTTTGTTTTCTTTGTTACAAATAGAGTTTGCGATGAAAGTGGCAGTCCAGGTAAAACGCCAAGAGATCTAGGCACAGTCGCATTCAACTATAATTCTAACACAATGCCGCTTGAAAATTCACTTGAAAATATATTCCAAGAAAATGATGCCGTGGATCTAAATGATGTCTCCACAAATTCTATTCCGGACAGCCAGCCTGATCTCGGTTTCTCAGTACTCGCTGAAATAGATTCATTTCCTTTTCCAAAAAGTCCATCCAAAAAAATGAAGGTAATTCTGTACACTCAAATATCCAAAAAATATATCAAGAGCACTCAAAGCATCGCCTATCTATGTACCAGACTAGTATATAACACTCTACACACTACAATGTGAAGGAACTCACGTATGAATATTTTTAAGATTTAAAATCGTTAGCTACGGGAAACTTGTCGTGTACAAGTGAAGACAGAGAGAAAGTGAAATGGGCAGATATTAAAACTATGAAAATCACCAAAGACAACAGATATACATTTTTATTCAAAACTTCCTATGAAGATAAAAACTTTGAAAGGGTACACATATTGAAAAGAAAGCTAAGACTGCAAAAGTGCCAACTTTAAAGAAATTATATACTCAAAAACTGAAAGTTTTGGAGACAGAAAATCAGGGTATTATAAAATTAATAGAAAAAAATGTGATACCTAAATATTATGAAGCTTTTATGCAAATCTTTAGATCAGTGCGTATTAATTTTTATTATTTTTATTGAAGCCATTTTTTTAAGATTGTTATGTTATTTATAAGTTTTTATAGTAGTTTTTTGGTTATATAGAAAAAATAACATATTGTCCAGACTGTTTGATTTTTATAACATTTTATTTAACTGATATTATTTTTATAAATATTATATTAATATTAATAACTATTGTGATCTTCATCTTTGTGAATAACATAGTAATTATTCATTAATAGCAAGTTGTGACTATGAAAATTAGATTAAGTATAAATATATCTAGTTACTGAATGATCTCACAATGTTTAAAGCTTTTAGATTAACATTTTTAGCTTTTGAATGAGAATTTATACTTTTGAAATATTAAACAGATTTTGTTTTTAAGAGGAATTACGTAATAAGAATATCAATTATTTCAAAATGATGCTATATTTTGATTTACAAATAAACTTAACGACTTATGTGTCTTATTTAAGAAAATAAATATATAAAACCCTGATTTTTTTTCGATTTGTGGCTTTTATTTCATACATTTCAGTGTCATTACACCTTAAATTTATATTCAAAAGTAACTTATCTGTTGTTATCTGTTGTATCTGCTTCTGTGTGCTTCCTTATAAACATAAGTGCAGAAATACTAATTTAAAGTCATTAAGGATGCAAATACGCATATAAAGATGTATTACGCGTACCAATCGGTCGTGATTTGGTTGAGCTATTCAAAAAATAAAATCTGAAAATTTTCAATTGGCTCTCCCGTAAAATTAATAATTTTAGGCATGTGGTAGTTTTGAATTTAAGCAGCAACACATAAAATCTGAGTGCGTGTTCTTACAATAAGTGGAGCATTGTTTTGGATTGGTTTTGCGTTATTTGAAAGTACACAGTGCTCTGTATTTTTTTCTTTGTTGGTCTGAGCGTCTAAACTAGTATTGTTTTCTGCATAGGAAGTGTGTAACTCATGTTACGAAAAACATTCATTTATGTTTATTAATTTATTGCAGCCTGTTAAAAGTCTTCTGTTGAGTATAATCTCCCCGTCAATTGCCTCATGGTGGATATGTTTACCATGGTTACCAAGTTAGATGGTCGGGTTGGTAACTGGATTTTCATAATATTTTTAATTGTAAATAGTTTATGAAAAAATGCAATATAAATTTGTAATATGATCATAGATATTCTCTATTGTACCTAAGTATAGATTTAATAATATAAAAAATTAGAAAAAATTTTGATAAACCCTGAAAGCGTTTTCTTTAAGACATTTAAATCTAATGCTAATATCTAATTCCTTCTTGTTCACAATTCTGACTATGTTGTATTCAATTTGTCTTAGAGGTGCCAACACATCTGTAACTTTCGTCACTTGAAGTAGTTGCCCACGGGCTGCAGTTGCAACACACAGTCGAACTTGTCACTGTAATGTTCTCTGTGTAATATCTGACGAACTTTATGTTTCGAACGATGTTTCATTTCAACATGTATGCTTATTTTTAAGACGTATAATTAACCTGATATAACGATTTTTTACTTTATTTTTCAAACATCATCTAAAAAAATATTGTATGAAAAAAGCGCTTTAATGTGTTCAATACAAATACTTAACAATTTTTTAAGAGAAGAAAAATTTCTATACGTTTTATTTTCCGCAATAAGTCGCTTTTAACACGGCAGTTAAGGCTGTTATTATAGAAAAAGCCGCCAACATAAATGAAATTTCATGATACATAGATGCTTTCGGCTGGTTCGTGTCTTTTAATAAAGCTAAAGCAAATAACCATTACTGTTAAAAGCTTTTCTTATATATTTTGTAGACGTCAACAGTAGAAACTACTCCTACAAATTATGTCTACTGCTAACGTTGTACTTTCTTGATGTTTACTTGTTACACTAATCACGTTGACTGAAACACTTTAAGAGAAATGTTGCTTTTTATAGAATAAGGGCGCTTAGTTCACTTAATAGTAAGGAGATGCTGTGGCCCATAGACATCTACATCTACCCTCGATTAAGAATCAAAATGCAAATTAGTTTCTTACCCCTCTCACTCCTGAGGTATTTATTATGATGGAGTGCCTCGTTTCCGGTAAAAAGAGTATCCGGTTTTGAACACACAAGAGATGATTTTACGCCGATATTCTTTGAGAGCGTGGCCCTTCTCCGGTCCAGCCGATCCATTCGTATTTGACTCGTTCTAGCTTTAAACGGTTGAGTCGAACCATAATATAGGTGTATCGTGGATTTAACAGGAAACTGTTCTATCTTTTTGGCAATTTGTCTCAATTGGATTTTGACTCAGCAACATACATTTATAATGGCCAATTATGGTAGGTCTTCGCGCGAAGTTGAAGAGCAGCAGCATCAAAGGTTACTTTACACATTACAGGCTTATTATTCTAAGTATTATCCGTAATTAGACATGAAAAGATGTCGACTTTCTCGTCTAAATGTTAACAGCTTGTGTTCTGGGCACAATACCGTGAGGATTAGGCAACTGTGTTTTAGTTTTTTCATTGTATTAAATATTAAAATTTTAGAAATAGTACTCTCAAAAAGGCCTTTCTATTAGCAATATTTTTATAATTAGAAAGGAAGTAGTAAATAATACACACAAATTTCGTCTCGAAAGTAAATTGCCTTCATCGTTACTTCTTTTGACGGTTTTAATAAACTTTTATGAATAAAATTTTTAGCGATTGTAACCACCATTAACTTTATTTTCTTTATTTGATGTTTTGATGGCCTTAATTTTAAGTGTTGATTTCAGTGTTGTGGGAAAATTACGTTAGGAAACCTGGTCTGGGAAATTAAAATAAATAATTTACCTGTAACACCCAACAAGTGCTACTACACTAAGAAGTAGGGGCAGACCTATTCTCAGCCACTCACCTATGTATGATGTAACTTTATTTATATTTTGCAACTTCTTGGAACTTCAACGTAAAGATGCCATTAACTTATTTCCAAACTTATAAGTTTTCTATAATTTCGAACTTATTAAATATGATACGAAGATCGAAGAGTTCTTCTTTCTAAACCATTTTTGATTAAAATCAAAACCTTGCGATCCACACGTCTGGATTGTATTGACATATTTTTTTTTCCAAATTTAGTTACTTAAATAATCTTTAATAATAAATTTAAATTTACTACTTTCGAGGTTAATTTGGGTGATGGAGGGTGGGAAAACGGTTTAAATAAAGAGCAAAATTTTAAAACTGGTTTAGGGGTCATTCATGCATTCATTCATTTTCTCGTTACTGGTTTTGAAAAATACACTGCTGTTAATAGGGCTCCCCCACAGATTATTTCTCTCATAGGATATACTTGCTATATTTGCTGCTCTTGGCAGTAGCGTAAGAATATGCTGCTGTTCATCTGACGAATATGAATGACATATCTCAACGCAAAGTTACGTAACATCAACGATAACGACTAAACGTTAATTACGTTCATTTTTATAGCGCTCATAGAAAATTATAAAAACGATTATAGAAAATCAATTCAGCTTACCCGGCGGAAGTTGTATAATATAATTCAATAGAATAATTTCTTATCAATTTATATTATTTTTTCGGAAAAAGCCTTTGTCCTGAGAAAAATCAGCAAGAAACGAAGCGGCACGCAGCTATTGAAGAATTGGTTGGTAATCTCTTACCCATTTTCCAGCTTAATGGTAGCGCAATGTTTCGGAAAAAGCCTTTGTCCTGAGAAAAATCAGCAAGAAACGAAACGGCACGCAGCTATTGAAGAATTGGTTGGTAATTCCTTACCCATTTTCCAGCTTAATGGTAGCGCAAACTATGCTGTGTTTTGGTTTAATGCGTAAGTGAACTAATTCATTTAAAGGTTTACAGCTGACATTATAGTACTTATGGTTGTGACATTTTTAAAGTCGGTTACAGGTGTATGTGTGCTACAATAGCGTACTAACTGAAGTGTTCTAGCTTGTATGCTCTTTTATATTAAGATAAAAACAACTAACTTAACTTTATCTTTTTTTTGTATGATTCTTAAACTATATCTTAACTATTGTGAACCGATTTCAATGATTCTTTTTTAAATAATTAAGTTATACTTCGGGAGAGGTCCATATATATTTTGAAAAACAAATCCACCCCAGTTGTTGCAAAATAGGGGATGAACTTTATAAAGTTTTTATTCATACATGGCGATAACGTTATAACATAGTCCACTCAAAAGGGGGAAAACATCAACTTTTATTTAAATGTAAAAGCGGACATCAAAGAATCAAAAAGAATAAAATAATTTCACATTCTGATGTCGGTGACTTAATTGTTGTTCACACCATGTCTTACACAGAAATCAGAATGTGAAATCATTTTATTCGTTTCAGTTAGACATCTGCACCTTTAAATCCTACATTACTTTATTTATTACTTGACCTTTGCTAAACTTAATTTCAGCTCACAGTTACCGAACGTGCCATGTCGCGATTTACTCGTTACTCCGGATTGGTTTTGTCTACGTCAACGTGTAGATGTCATGATTATTAAATGTGCCGACGATGAGATAACTCTAAGATATTTTCTACGATAGCATCTAGTGCGATGTTATACAAGATGTGCTTTTCTGAAACTTGTACTTACATGTGGCGGCGCTGTCGTTGTGCCACAAGTGAAACATATCGAAGCCTATATCGCGCTACAAAAGAATTACCACTCGGGGCGTTGGCCACTCGCAACGCAGAACACCTTGCGCTAAGGGAGTTCTCCCCTTTTCCTTCCACGACCATATCATAAACATCATTACAGCCCTTCACAAGTCCACTGCTGAACATAGGCCTCCCCCAAGTAACGCCACAAAGCACGGTCTTGAGTCACCTGCATCCATTGACTTCCTGCATGCCTTACCAGGTCGTCACTCCATCTAGTGGGGGTCGCGCTACAATACGACTACCGGTACAAGGCTGCCACTTGAGAACCTTTCTTCCCCATCGGTTATCGCTTCATCGAGCTATATGGCCGGTCCATTCCCACTTCAGCTTACTAATCCGTTGGGCTATGTCGGTCACTTTGGTTCTACTGCGGATATGCTCATTTATGAGTTTATCACGCAGAGAAACTCCGAGCATAGCCCTCTCCATAGCTCTGTAGTGTATGTGCCTCCACCCTACTAGCATATGTTAATAAATGTACTTACTCTTAGGTTTAAGTGACAGTATAATTAAAGACTTGAGTAGAGAAACACGTCGTCCTTTCATTTACCAACCGTTCAACATTACATGGCGACCCTGCCAGGCGGTGCGCGGCGACAAGGCACGCGCACCGCCGCGGCCTGCACAAATAGTTAAAGAAATATGGAAAAATAAATATAAAACTAAAGGAACAATTTTCAACTATTGAATTGACACTACCGGATGTGATAAGTAAGCCGATACGGAGACATAAGAAGAGGCGACAAGGTTATTATTTCTTGGAGATATGCTAATAAAACCTATTAGAAAAAGAAGAAAAATGTTACGTTATAAAAAAAACGGGAACGATCAACTTCAGAAACAAATATTATGACAGCTTCAAATATTACATGAAGATTAAACGAATTAGATGGTGAGACCACAAATTTAAGAAAAATAGAAGAAACTTCCTGCAAGCCTTAACCGATACGAAGATAGAAAAATTGAGCCGAAAAGAACAAATTATGAGGTAACTTCGCACCTATGTGATTTTAATTCTATTTCAAACTTTATTTAACAATTTAAGATTGTTTTTTTTTTTTGCTATTATGTTTTTAAACTTAGATATTAAATATTCTGTATTTTACATATAATTAAGTTGAAATTAGTTATCAGATTATTCACAATATACTTTATTATCAAATATTTAATACCTACGAAAAAAAAAACAAAAACAATTATAATACAGTATTAAAAATTAAGTTGAATTTTAAGCACTTATGTGGCACTTCTATTAAGGCGCCAGACCAGACTTTATATTCTCATTTATGAAGTTTGTATTATTTTTTTACTGTGTCCTGCCAAACAATTAATGAAATAATAAAATAATAGATTCCAATTTTACGCACTTGATTTAAAATAACACTGTGATACATTTCGTTGATTTTTTTTCTCGAATCCAAATTTTAAAGGGTTAGAAGCATTTCACTATCATTATAAGTTTTAATTTTTTTTTAAAGGCATTAAATCTTAAATTTATATAATAACTTATGTAAAATATAAAAAACTTCCTTTTAAATGTTTGAATAAATTATTGTATCATTGTGTAAAGGTGATAACTCTTATAATGTGATTTTCGATTATTCTGTATACACGATATAATATATAACATAGTTTCAGTAATATTTTTCGATCTGTATAAAAGCGATATAACTTTTAACGATGTAACCATGTGGACTTCTGAATAAATAAGAAATTAAAAATATTAGTTTAAGGTACATTTTTTTACTCGCACTCATTTATATGAGTACTACTACTTATGTAGTAACAAATTGTACACGTTAAGTTGACATTAGGCACGATCATACGATGCCATTATTTTAACGTTTATTATCAATTATATTTTTCATATTTTCTGGCTAAAATAACACCTTTATTTCTTTTGAAAGACAAGAAACTAGTTAGGTAGGTAAATATAACAAGAGTCAATCTTTACACAGTGAATATAAAAGGTCTGCTAACCATTTCCTACGAATGATACTGATGTTTCTAAAAATATGATATTACAAAATGTTATGCAATGAGCGTATCCTATAAAAAAACATGGTAACATAGATGATAAATTTAAACTGAACACAGCAACATGCAACACATTAACAGGTGTAGGATAAATCATAACAACATTGTAATAGCGATAAAAATAATAAGTATAGGAAAACAAATGAGTAAATGATAATAGTATTGTTACAGAGATGAAAATAATAAATAAATAACAGTGTAAACAGGAATAAAATAGTTAAGAGAGGTTTTAATAATAATGGTTCAAAAAAAAAAGTTAAACACCGACAAAGAAAATTTATTGATAAGAATGTTATCTCATTTGTACAAAAATTAGAAAGCATGTAATTGGTATGAGGAACGGAAGAATGTTCGAACGTGTAAATACGAATGAGTAAGTTACTAAGTTTTGTCAATATTGGACTGATCACCCAAATATTGATGATACTTAAACTGTGCGACTTCAAATGTGTGAGAATGATGCAAGTTAGCATATAGAAGTGGGGCACGAAAGTATATAAATAAAGAACAAGGTAATGAAGAAATAAAGACGGAATGAATATTTATGGCAATAATAAAAATAAATAAAAATATGACATTGACCAATAAGTAATGGAGAGATATGGGAACGTTCAACACTGGTATAGCGTATAGTCCTCGAGCAGGGTACGTTTCCGTGATTGGACGATGAAATCGGAGTAACGGGTACTAGGGAACAACGCCTTCAGCACAAGTGATGTAACTGAGTTTACTCATATTAGTACTGTTAGGGACCAGAGAAGTCTTAAATTTGTTACCCTTAATAATGGTACATTGAGGTCACATCCTTCGTTGGATCATGGTGCGAACTTAGTTTTCCTCAGTGACAATTGTTGGAGTCCTTTTAATGACTTAAACGTAGACCTCAAGGTTGTGCGCACAACCCAAGGTACACTTTTACCTTGATATAAATACGATAAAAAGTTGTATGAACCAATAAAATAAATTAATGTTACGAAAATGTAATATAATACCCAAATAAATGGAGACCCATATTTATAAAGTACCCGCGTGATAAATATCACGAAATAAAATATAAATGAAATGAAATAATACTCCGATTCCCGGTATCTAATAAATAAATAAATATATAAGTGAATAGAGAGAAATAGAGCTAGCTAAAGGTCAAAAATATTAAGAAGAAAAAAAGAAAGTACGTACAAGAATTATGGAAAAAAGGCCTAATAATTGATGACAATACAGGATAATAAGGGGATCCCCGAGCAAATTAAAAAGTATGATAAATGTATGATAATCTAATAGTGGATAGATGGTTATTTTGCATTTCTATATTAGGACTATTAACGCTACCCAAAATGCTACTAGCAAGTTACACATATAACAGCTATAGGGTTCGATTCGCACAACTACACGTACACAAATAAAAATATATCATCCCAATATGATAAGTACACTATCGCGTAAATTTATATAAATTTACGAGATTTTTTCATATTTAGGCACATTGATTCGTAATTTACAATGATTCTACTTTAAATATTTTTTTTTCTGTCTCACGTTTTCTTATGTAAAATGTGTACAATTTTGAACTACATTTATATCAAGCTTATTATAATCAAGTCCAAAGATTATCGATACACTATTATCGTAAATAGTATAATGTAATCGTTTTTTTTTCTATAAAAAAGGCAACGAAAACCTAAAATTGTGACACCTGCTTGAAATAAAATTGGCTTTTCCAATGTAAATAAATATTTTGTAAAAAAAAAAACTTTAGCTGTGTACCTAACAGTGTATTCTCTTTTTATGTAAATATCTGTCCCAATTAAGATAAACGTATTTCTTAGAAGTAAAAGTAATATTTTATTATTAACAATGCAACTATTTTTAAATATCTGTTCCAACTTTTAAGGTATATTTTACTTGCATTCATATTATAACATATTATGGAAGTTACTTAATGTTAGGTATGAATCACCACACCTTGTGATCATAGTCCGATGTAATTGCAAACGTAGCATTATACGTACCTACCTACTTAAAAATTTAAAACGTAAGGTGTCACAAACCGCTTACGCGACTGGGATTGCAAGTTGTATTTTGATTCCCGTTATTGCTGATAGCGATGATATTTGCGTTGCATTACATTATGTTTTTTGCTCTTTTCATATTTAAATGAAATGTAATATTATCGGTGTTATATTCATTAAACCTTCAAATCACATGCTTTAACTTTTATAAGTCATTAATTTCTGAAAATATAGTAGAATATTAATGTCTAACCTATTTGTGTGGATCATGAAAGCAATAGTTAAACAAATATAAAGGTATAAATAAATTAAATATAAAGTATATACAGTTATGAATACAAATGTGAATAAATATATATAAAGGTAGAGCAGGTACTGCTTAATATGAAATGTAAGTTTATTTTCAGTTTTATATTGTTTGAAATTTTAAATCATAACTTCCAACTAGAACATATAGTTAATGTAATAAATCTCGAGTGAAAATAAATGTAAAAAAAATATTAATAAGTATATGGTATGATAGGTGGTATGTTCATGTTAACGTGCAGTTGTGACATTGATTAATATCAAAAATACGACAGGCTTAATGTCGTACGAAATAAAAATGTTAACGAAATAAAATCGCATGCGTATCACGGATTGACTTAAAAATATGATTATGTATAACCATGGTATAATCTGATCATGATCATGAGATTATAATTTTTTTTAAATGAAGTTAGTTTTATATTTTGTTTAACTACGTTATTTTATTCCAATTAGAAATTATATACATTTAAAGCCTATGTAACATTGTATTTTATTTTAATCTTCAATATTAAAAGATTAAAAATAAATATTAAAAATTATTCAATATTAAAATTATTATTATGTTATAAGATTCATGAAAAATAAAATAGAGAAAAAAAGTAAATAGAGAACTTTCCTTTTTTTTAAGTATCGGGGGGAGGTGTAGTGTATGTGCCTCCACCCTACTAGCATATGTTAATAAATGTACTTACTCTTAGGTTTAAGTGACAGTATAATTAAAGTCTTGAGTAGAGAAACACGTCTTCCTTTCATTTACCAACCGTTCAACATTACAGCTCGCTGGGCGACCTTAAGCGTCCTCATTCGGCCAGCAGTGAAGGACCACGTCTCAGATCCATAAGTTATCACTGGCAACACGCACTGGTTGTACAGTTTAGTTTTCAGAATTTGAGGTATACCTAACGAGAAGATGTTGCCGTTATTTCCCGAATGCTGCCCAGCCGAGTTGAATCCGTCGATTGACCTCTCGTCGAAGTTGGACTTACTTAGTTGGACTATTTATCCCAGGTAAACGTACTCGTCAACAACTTCGAGCATAGTGCTCCCAACAACTACCGGCATAGATGTGACATGGACATTAAACATGATCTTTGTTTTGTCCATGTTCATCTTAAGACCTATCCGTTGGGAGACACCATTGAGGTCATTGCATTGCTGGAGGACCTAAGCATAGTGCTTAGGTCCTCCAGCGATTCTGCTATTAGGACTATATTGTCGGCAAATCGAAGATGACTGATGTACTCGCCATTGATGTTAATACCGTATCTTTTCCAGTCCCGTAGCTCGAAAACGTCTTTCAATGCAGCGGTGAAGAGTTTCGGGGATATAACGTCACCCTGTCTTACACCTCTCTGCAGTTGGATAGATTTCGAACTCTGGTTCTGTACTCGGATAGCCATCGCAGCCCTACTGTACAAACACTTCAGCACTTCGATATACCGACAGTCAACTTGGCACCGCTGAAGGGACTGTAGCACCGCCCAAAAATCGATGGAATTAAAGGCTTTCTCATAGTCCACATACGCTAGGCAAAGTGGCAGATTGTACTCTTCCGTCTTCTGTACAATCTGCCGAAGGGTATGTATGTGGTCGATGGTACTGAAGCCTTTTCGGAAACCAGCTGCTTCGAGAGGCTAGAAATCGTCGAGTCTGCATGCGACGATTCGTAATGACTCTCGAATACAGCACGTAGACGCGGCTCAGAAGGGAAATCGGTCTGTAGTTTTTCAAGAGGGCGTTGTCGCCTTTTTTAAAGAACAAGACCACCGCACTTCTGCTCCAAGCCTCCGGAGTAGTGCCATAATGAAGAACGGAATAGAAAAGCCTCTGAAGGACTTTAAGTACCGGTGTTCCACCCGCTTTCAGAAGCTCCGCTGTAATTCCATCCTCGTCTGGGGCTCTGCCCTTTTTAAATTGCTGGAGAGTCATTCTAATCTCGTTTAGACTCACGTCCGGAATATGATCGGAATAGTATCGGATAAGACTTGCTCTTGGATCGCTACTCACACTTGCGTGTGGCTCCAACGATGATGTGTAAAGCTGCCCATAGAACTTCTCAATCTCACTCAAAATCTCAGATGTCCCGGAAACGATGCTGCCACACTCAGTCTTCAGCTTTGACAGTTGGCTTTTTCTGGCAGACTGATCTCTGGCAAAGACTCTGGAGCCCTGATTCCGCTCGAACGCTTCTTCAATACGAGCAGTTTTCTTCCACGGCCACATATATTAAGTTAAATATTATGGTTTTCTCCACAAACATTACCAATTTTTCTTTAGGGATATTTTATATTTAAGTTCTCCCTTATTACGTTTTGTTCACATTTATTTATCATGATGCGTTCGTGATTCCTTGTTTTAATATTCTATTCGAAAAGCAACATCGTCTCGGTTATTTAAAATGCATGTTCAGCACGTTATCTATCATTAGAGAAAGTTTTGATAAATGTATTTTGTCGTTTCACGAATATAAATATTGAGCCGGGATTCATTTCATTTATTTTATTTTATTTTAGTCAATTAAAATTTGCGATGTGCGCTTGTCACATTACTTTTGATATTATTGATACTTTTGATATTGGTTGCGCGGAAAAACCATTCGTATTTATTTTATATTTGACGGTAGGTTGCCAAGTCGGTTATCCCTTTCCAAAACGATATCATTCATACCCTCCTATCGACACATCGGGGTGGTGGGGTGGGAGGGGAAAGAAGGTGATTCTAGAATGTCACGTAATCATCGGAACCGAAGATATATAAGGCACGCGCGACCGACCAGCAGCTCTCTTCCCGCCGCGCTCATCGTTGGAACTACACCGCCTAGGATAATAGTGTCCTAAAGAGCTCTTCCCGCCGCGCTCGTTGTTGAAACCACACCACTAGTAGAACCGCTTTAGCCTGGAAGCAGTCGAGCTCCAGGAAACCCGCCTCACCTCGTGTGAGATATAGTCGCGCACCGCCCCTCTCCGGAGTGTTCCAGAAGTTCCAGAAGTCGCAGTTATAGTGCTCGACCGCATAGAAGAACATCCCGGTGAGTCAACATTTCCCAATAATACTGCCTGCTTGATATAATTGTTTAACCCGCTCCAATTTTGTGTTTTCCTAATCAAGCAGGATTCCTTTCATCGATTTGGCAAATAATAGTTCATTTTAGGGAAGAGCGAGTGCATTGTACTGCGCGCTATAGTCGTCGTTATATAAGCGTAGAAGCATTTTGTAGATACAGTCCACTTAGATTAATAGCTCGCGTAATAGGTTTAAGGTTCGACCGGGGAATTAGACTTCGGCGACCTTAGACACGTGGCTCCACCATTTTATGGTCACTTCGGCAGGATTTGGACTGGTGTTTAGTGATCCTCCAACCATTTTCTGGTCGAATTATTAAATTAATTATTTAGATAATGCACTCTAATCTATGGAATAGACTTAAATAGTGTTCGTTTAAATTTAAATTTTGATTAGGTACTCTCAAACAGAATTATTTATTTATAGCGCTCGTATTTGGTTAAATTTAAAGCTCATTAAATAATTGAAACAGTGTAATAGCAACCGTTTGGTACGCTTACCCGACAATTTGATAAAAATATTGAGTTAGCGAGCAACGCGTCACCTCGACTCGCTGTAACAGGTGTTCGATTTAATTACGTAATACGGCATACCGAGTGTCCATCGTCCATCGTTGTGCGTTGTGAGATTAATTGTGATTAATATAACTTTGTTATAATAATTTAAAATGGCAGTTAGTGGAAATGAATTTAAAATTAAAACGCTTTATGCCAAGAGGGACGTACTTTTTTCACGTATACAAAGCATTAGCGATCACATAAAGAACATTAATGTAGAAGCGGTGCGGGAAACTTTTCTGAATGAAATTGAAACGGTGGATTCTTTGCGGACGGATTACGAAAGAATATTAGACCAAATTAATCATTTGGAATTACAAATCGACCCGAAATACATAGTGAACTACCAACCGCTGCTGGCATTCGAAGATATGTTGTGTCGCGTGAAAAGAACGGCGAAACTCTTACAATCTCCATCTCAAAACGAACCAAAGCCGGAAATACAGGTACGTCCACGTGACTCAATTAGGTTGCAGCCAATAGATATTCCGGTATTCAATGGTGATATTAAGACGTGGCCCTTCTTCTTCAGTAGTTTTCAAAACAATATACACAATAACCCACCGTTATCGGACGCTGAAAAATTATATTACTTAATTAGTAAACTTAGTGGCAGGGCACAATCGATCTGCTCTGGTTTTACACCTACAGCAAACAATTACTTATTAATATTTGAAACGCTTAAAATTAAATATGAAGATAGGAGAATGTTAGCTTCCGAATATTTGAACCAGATATTCGATCTTAAACCTATATCATCCGCGAACATCAACGGCTTAGAGCAGTTTCTAGATAAATTTGTGGCATCGGTGGCTGCACTTAAGAATTTAAAATTTAATGACCTTATGGACGTGGTGTTTCTCCATATTGCACTAAAGAAATTAGACCCCGACACCGTGCGTGCGTTTGAAATGGAGCATCGTAGCTCGGAGATGCCTTCCTTTCATTCATTAGCATCGTTCGTGCGAGATCAAATAAAGGTGATGCAGCGCTCTCAGAACGTTAAACAGGAGATTAAAAGGTGCGTCGACCGTAGACAGACTCAACCATCTAAATTAGCAGGGTCGTTAACGTACGTAACCGCTACGTCAACATCACTTCAGCATACTTGTATCGTATGTAAAGATAAACACGGTAATTTATATAATTGTGCGACTTTTCGTAAATATTCACCAAGCGAACGTTATAAATTAGTAAAGACAAACAACCTACGTCTGAACTGCTTAAGTGATAAGCATTTAGTTGCAAAATGCAATTCGAGTTCCGTATGTAGCAAGTGCGCCAGGAAACATCACACGCTATTACATTTTGAAAATAGCAACATAGCGGCGTCAAGTAAAGCGGATAAGGAATTCACCCCTACTAAAGTCAACGATTCCAGCGGTCGACCTGGCGATGTCACTCTGTGCTCATTGGCAAATATGGGAGCACAACCTCCTTCAACCGTGTTACTGGGTACGGCGTGTATTTTGGTTAGGGATTCGCGTGGAAACGAACAAAGCGTCCGTGCACTGCTGGACAGCGGAGCCCAAAATAGCTTTATAACGCGACAATGTTGTCAGCGCTTAGGCTTAGTCATAAACAGGTCACTTTCATGTCCTGTAGTCAAAGGCATCGGAGGTACTAGTAAAGCTACCCAGGGATATATAAATTTAAAATTTTTGTCTCGGATAGATCGTAATGTTAACTTTGATATAAATGCACTAGTAGTGGATAGGGTCACTGAACGATTGCCAACCGTTTCGGTTGACACCTCGGCAATGATTGAATTTAAAAATTTGACTCTATCAGACGACACTTACGCCGTTCCTGGAAACATAGACATGCTCATTGGAGCATCGCTTTTCCCTCATCTTTTGTTAAACAATAAGGTCAGGGGCAACTCCTCGCATACCGCGCCTTACGCACTGGAGACCGTATTGGGCTATGTTATCATTGGCTCCGCCCCCATCATAGATAGTATTTCGGCAACCTCTCATTGTGGTATGGCTGTCGAACCGCTCGAGTCGTTAGTCCGCAAATTTTGGGAGATGGAGGAGGTAACGTCCCACCCATAGCTAGCTCAGATGACAGATTATGCGAGGAAATTTACGTCCGCACGACCGTTCGTGATGCGACGGTAGATATAGGGTAGCGCTACCCTTTAAAGGAGATGTTTTATCTCTCGGCGATTTGCGTCAAATGGCGGAAAAACGTTTCTACAGCTTGGAGCGTAGGATGCTCGCTTCACCCCAGTTAAAGGAAGCTTATGACGGCATCATTAACGAATATATAAGAGAAGGCTCTTATATATTCGTTAATGACGCCGTCATAAGCTATCACTCGTGGCTTCGAAATTAGAATAACTACGAAGACACACCGTCGTATTTCATACCACACCACGGGGTCATTAGGGAGTACAAACTTACATCTAAGTTACGTGTAGTACTCGACGCTAGTGCTAAAACTAGCACTCACCTGTCGCTTAACGATATCCTCTATAGTGGGCAAAATTTGCAGGGCAGTTTATTTAATATAATAGCCAATTTTCGTTTGTTTAGTATAGCACTATCCGCCGATATTCGCCAAATGTTTCTTTGCATAGGGGTCCGTGAATGCGACCGTAGATTCCAACGCATTTTATATCGTTTCAACCTAAAGGAACCTCTAATGGTGTTTGAATTTAACCGCGTTTGTTTTGGTTTAAAGTCGAGCCCATTTCATGCGTTACGCACGGTGAGACAGCTCGCTCACGATGAAGGTCCCTCTTATCCTAAAATTGAGAGCGGATTATATATGGATGATTTTGTGTACTCGGTCGATAGCGTGGAGGAGGCCACCCTAACCACCGCCGAGGTTATAAGGCTCATGAAATCGGGTCAATTCGATCTTGTCAAGTGGACTAGTAATTCGCGTCCGGTTTTAAACACAATCCCACTATCACACCGTCTTTCGGCGATAAAGGAATTCGACGATTCTGATACACACAAGGTGCTCGGTCTGTGTTGGTCACCAGAGTTCCGACGTGTTTAGCCTTAAGGCAAATCCGCCCGTAGAGAAATGCACAAAGCGCACAATACTGTCATGCGTTGCTAGATTATGGGATGTCATGGGTTTCGTAGCTCCGGTGGTATTATACGCTAAGCTTTTGATTAAACAACTTTGGTTATTTGAATGCGATTGGGATGATTCGCCGCCTGACAGCATTGTTCGGTTGTGGCAGCATTTTAGAGAGGAACTTCCTTTACTAAGAGAAATTAAAATACCGCGTCATATAAACGTCGATAGAAATAGCGTCATAACGGTCGTTGGGTTTGCAGACGCCAGCGAGAAGGCTTACGGGGGCGTTGTATATTTCCACGTTCAGAATAATGATAGAAATTCGATTAGCCTCATTAGTTCTAAGTCGAGAGTCTCCCCCCGTAAGGTTGTCTCTCTGGCGCGCTTAGAGCTTTGCGCAATATTAGTACTCACCAAGATTATTACCGCAGTTATCAGCGCATGTAGGGATAGAGTTCACATAGAAAGGATATTTGCCTTTTCCGACTCCACCGTCGCCTAATGCTGGGTTCATTCTTCACCCCACCGTTGGGATACGTTTGTCGCGAACCGAGTGGCCAAGATCCAAGACGAGTTGGAAACGCGGAACTTTTATCACGTGTCCGGTACGGAAAACCCTGCCGATTGTCTATCCCGGGGACTCACCCCGATGCAAATAATGGACCACCCGCTTTGGTTCCACGGACCTTTTTGGGTTCACTTGGATCCCTCGCAGTGGCCGATAACCGATTTCGAACCTTCGTCAGTGTCACAACCGCCGGAAGAGAGGAGACACGCTCTAGTGGCGAACGTTTCGAGCGAGGTTTCTCCAATCATTGCTTTGGCGAACCGCTTGTCCTCTTGGTCGAAATTATTGCGTAGCGTAATTTACGTTTGTCGATTCGCGAAGCTTTTACCGCGACGTTCGTATGTCTTAGCGTCCGATTACAACTATGCCGAGTCGCTAGTATTACGTGAACTTCAACGTGCACACTTCTCTGAAGAAATTACAAGATTACAATCGAATAGAGCTTGTAGTCGCGCCTTTCAACGCCTTAAGCCATTTTTACAGGATGGGATTGTAAGGGTAGGTGGACGCTTGTCCAACTCGCAGTTGAGTTTCGACCAACGGCACCCTATAGTTTTACCGCGTAAAGACCATATCATGAACTTATTAGTCGATTACCATCATAAATTGAACTCGCACGCTGGCCCCGACTTGTTGATGTCGATTTTGCGTCAGAATTATTGGATTCTTTCTGCACGTAGTTTAATACGCAATCGGGTGCACAGATGTATAGCTTGCTTTCGGGCACGCCCCAAGTCGTCATTTACGGAAATGGCGGAACTTAGATCTTGTAGAGTAATACAATCGGTAAAGCCCTTCACGCACACCGGGTCGGATTTCGCTGGTCCGTTTAAGGTCACGCTCACTCGCGGGCATAGTATAAGATCCACAAAGGCTTACATCTGCATTTTCGTATGTCTAACTACTCGAGCGGTGCATATAGAACTCGTTGGTGATCTAAGCACAGCAGGCTTTATGGGTGCATTTAAAAGATTTCTATCCCGTAGAGGCCCTGTAAGTAAATTATATTCGGATAACGGTACGAACTACGTCGGTGCAAAACGTATTCTATCGGAACTACATGAGCTCTTAGCTAGTAAGTATTATAATTCGGAGTTCGCTCACATTCTAGCCGAGAACCGCATTGAGTGGTCTCTGAACGTCCCAGCCGCGAGTCATTTTGGAGGCAATTGGGAGACTAATAATAAGAGTCTAAAGAGTCACTTATACCGAGTAATAGGAGATCAAATTTTGTCCTTCGAAGAGCTAAGTACGGTGCTCGCTCAAATTGAATGCGTAATGAATAGCCGCCCACTTTGTCGTACGTTGTCTAGTGACCCCTCGGAACCGCCTGCTCTAACTCCAGCACATTTTTTGAATTTAACGCCTTTAAAGTATTTGCCCGCCGCAGATATGGATGAGAACAGACTTAGCATTTCCGCACGCTACAAATTATTAGACCGGTTAGTGCAATCGTTTTGGAAACGATGGAGGATGGAATACTTGCATACTTTGCAGTCTCGGCAAAAATGGAACACAGCGACTGAGCCTTAGCTGTAGAAACTGTAGTTGTGCTCACCAAAGAGAATACGCCGCCTCTCCTCTGGCCGTTAGGAATTGTCGAAGAGGTCTTTCCCGGTTCCGACGGAGTAATTAGGATAGCTCGCGTTAAGACCACGGTTGGGTCTTACCTGCGTCCTGTTGTCCGTTTGTGCCCCTTGCCTCTTCCATAATTTAAATTAGCTTTCTAGATTAAAAATTGTAGTTGAATTTAGGTAATCTTAGCGTTAGTTAGTTATTTTGTTAGTTGATCTTAGCTCTAGTTGTTTTAGTTAATTTTGAAGGAAATCCTTCAAGGGCGGGGGAGATGGTTGCGCGGAAAACCATCCGTATTTATTTTATATTTGACGGTAGGTTGCCAAGCGGTTTCTCGTGTTCTCGTCGTCGTCCCCCATTACTCCTCGTGCCCGCTGCTAGGACGAAGTTCTTCAAACACCTTCACGCCTATACACTATGTTTATCATCTCACAGATATTACATATTTGCAGAAACACAAAGCCACAAATGCGTGGTAATTTTATATTACCATCAATTTGATAAATTTCATACTAATACCATATTTATTAGTCAGTATTTTCTTATATATATTATAGCATCGCATTGGTTATAACTGAATATGTATAATTGTGTAATAAATAAATAAATAAATAAAAATAAATAAATCTCTTTCCAAAACGATATCATTCATACCCTCCTATCGACACATCGGGGTGGTGGGGTGGGAGGGGAAAGAAGGTGATTCTAGAATGTCACGTAATCATCGGAACCGAAGATATATAAGGCACGCGCGACCGACCAGCAGCTCTCTTCCCGCCGCGCTCATCGTTGGAACTACACCGCCTAGGATAATAGTGTCCTAAAGAGCTCTTCCCGCCGCGCTCGTTGTTGAAACCACACCACTAGTAGAACCGCTTTAGCCTGGAAGCAGTCGAGCTCCAGGAAACCCGCCTCACCTCGTGTGAGATATAGTCGCGCACCGCCTCTCTCCGGAGTGTTCCAGAAGAAGTTCCAGAAGTCGCAGTTATAGTGCTCGACCGCATAGAAGAACATCCCGGTGAGTCAACATTTCCTAATAATACTGCCTGCTTGATATAATTGTTTAACCCGCTCCAATTTTGTGTTTTCCTAATCAAGCAGGATTCCTTTCATCGATTTGGCAAATAATAGTTCATTTTAGGGAAGAGCGAGTGCATTGTACTGCGCGCTATAGTCGTCGTTATATAAGCGTAGAAGCATTTTGTAGATACAGTCCACTTAGATTAATAGCTCGCGTAATAGGTTTAAGGTTCGACCGGGGAATTAGACTTCGGCGACCTTAGACACGTGGCTCCACCAGATATGATTGAGACAAATCTCTGGTAAGGTTAATTCTTAAGGCTATTGAAATTAAAAAAAAACACCCTAATTCAAAAAGACAGCCGAGTGCTGTAATCAGCGTATAATTAAATATTAAATAAAATTAAATTCAAAGCTAAGCTTACCACCGTAATACAAAGATTATGTAAGCTTATCCTGCATAGCTCAAAACATGAAATTATTAATTAAAGTTGAAGATAGTCCGGTTTAACTCCGCACCCAATACTTCAATCTCTCCTCATCCGATTGCAGACCAATTGGAACGTCAGGAATTTAAAATAAGTCAAAACCTAATGCAATATAATCCATAATTAGTAATACTTTGACGGAAATATATTGGCGCAGCACCACAATATTTTTCTTTTTGAGCCTGGTTATGTTTTCTTTATCCAGTCTTAGACAAAAAGGAGGTTTCAAAACCGTGAAAATTTGCAACTGTGCGAATTTATTTTTAATTGGGCGTATCCAACGCTTCGGTTACTATACGTTGATATTACATTAGAAATGAGTAAGTTGATAGAATTAGTTCCTCTTCGCTTGTACTGGGTATATGGTATATTGACAACATCTAATTGGGTTTATAAATTGTCTATAATGAAATTGGTTTAAGATAACCTATTACTTCATAAACCTTTTGGATATTGAATTAATTGATGAAAATAAACTAAACGTCGCGATTCCCAAAAGATAATTAAATCCTTTACAGCCTATTAAAATGCACTGCTAAATAACCTCCCAAAGATATGCCTCATAAGGGCAATATTTGTTTTCTATTTTCAAGTTGTTATAAGGGAGACGCTTCTTCCCATATCTAGGTTTGTTTACCTCTGATTCCTTTTTTGATTACCATTTTTCTTTGTTTTCTCTTCTCTCACTACGATCACGGGGTGATATGTGGTAGTGGATAAACAAAGCACAACTATGAGTTTTTTTACGCAGTTAAGTTAAACTGTACCGTGATATAGTTGCAACACAAATGGTTCATTTCGAAAATGGGAGGACCACACCTCTACAGAATACCAGCAGCGTAATACTGCTGTGTTTTGTGGTATCTGACATGAACCAGAGATCCTTTTAACTAGTAACCAGTCATTTTATCTTAGTCATATAAAAACGAATCAGTATTTTTGTTCTAAATCTAGTTTAGGTGGTCTTTGGTTAGGTGTTTGTGATACATCATTCCCTTACAATCAGGTGAACTGTGTACTCGTTTGTTACCCTTTATTCAATAAAAGAAATTAATGCCAAAATATATCACTGTTATACTTTAGATGTTTTAATGCAGTAGATAGCACTTAAGTGCTCAAACAAAGGCCCTCAATCTTATCCAAATTGTGGGGGATAATATGAAAAATATCAATAAATTTTCTTCATCAACCATTGCATCGCAGTTTGCAGCTGAGCCATATCGCAATTACTGAAGTCTTATATATTTGATGGTGCTTTACAAAAGATTAGTTTACGTTTAACACCTTAAGAACTCGGCCAACGTACGACTGACGTCGCGGTACTATACAGATGCGAATAAAAACGAAACATTGTATATCTTGCAGGCATCCGATATTTCCTGGCCCCATGGCCTTCGCGCATCGGACGCGGGGGGCGTCTGTTGCGCAGATGTAATTGGAGGCCGTGCCATGTGTTCTGGTGCGCCTTACTTGGAAAGGAGAACGGGGAAGAATATTCCTCTCCCGATGAGGTGCTGCCATGGGGCGGCAGTCGCTGGTGGGGCCGCGGATGTGTGCGAAAGCGATCCCGTAGCCCTGCCAATATGCGACGAAGGTGGAACACCATGGGGTTTTAGTCGGTGCGAGTCCGACATAACCCGTCCTTGCCCCGCGAGGCGGGTATGCGTAGGCATTTCCCCATGTTAAAAAAAAGGCATCCGATATTTCATGTTTTCTATTGTGCAGTAAAAAAGCGACGCCAAAGAAAAAATAATAAGGTAAAAACAAACAAATGACTCTTTTCAAAATTCAAATGTACCAGCTAAATGAATTTATAAATTTGAATTTGGAATTCTTAACCAAAGATGAGATATTTCAGATAAAATTGGTCAGTACGACAAAACGCTAATTTCAAATGTAAGTACCCAGTATTAACAACAGGATGACAATTAAATTGAAATACTTTTTATAAGCTGTGTCTAAGCGTAAATGCTATAGAAATTGTACGGGAATAACAGTAAAAATTGTCAATTTCTTGATTTTATTATTGTTTTTTATACTAAAATACACTTTAAATTTAAAAAGATAACCATACCAAGTATTAATATGTTTCAAAGTAGAGAGTAATGTAGACATTTATCAATTATGATGTAATAAAGTACCTTTGCCTCCCTAAATAGACCATTAACACAAACAAATAATCTTTTCATTTAAATTATTCATATCGTGATTTTTGTAAATGTGACATAATGATATTGAAACAGAAAGATAAAAGATATTACACACATCACAGAAAGATAAAACAATCGCACATAATTCGACCCTCGTCACTAAATAAGAACATTTTCTATAATTATGCGGGTATTTTGTTTTATACAAAGAGAAAGTTACAATATGTTTATGTCTCAAAAATTGGCAGAGTTTTCCACTCATTTCTGAGTGGGATGTGCAGCAATTTAGATATATATTCCCTAAGAAACACGCAAGCAAGCAAGCAAACAGCTCAAGTTCGATCTTTCCGACGTCAATGAAATAGTTAATTGTAATTTTAAGTACTGATTTACCTCGAACTTGGTGGTGAAGGTAATCGTTTCGATAATTTATCGGTGGCTGTAGGTATATTAAGGAAACTTGAATGTGTGTCGAATAAAATAATTGGTGCACAAGTGAAGTCCGCCAAATCGCATTGGAGCAGCGCGTGCTAATTTTCATATTATGAATATTAATATGCCTGCCTTATGGTTCTGGAAAGCATATTCTCTCTATTACAAAGTTTAAGTATTTAAAAACTATATAAAAAGGGTTATTATATAGTTATGATACAAATGAATACATGGTTGATAATAAATAACCCCTGAGAATGAGGTGGTCGCTTCCAAGCTGTTTCTAAAATAAATTTTATAAATATTTTGTGACCCTTCATATTGTGAAATTTATTAAAAAATAAGTCCCGCTGGGTTTCTTGCTGGTTTTTCCCAGGACAGAATTTTTTTTTCGAACCAGTGGTAAAGTAAAATATTGACTTTCAATAAGAATTACTTGTAATCCATATTGAATAAAAATTATTCTATTCTATTCTTGTGGTTGTAAGCGGGGCTGCTGTTCATGTGGTACGGGCTTCGATTCCCAGGTTAAGCTAAAATCCGCTCAGCTTTATATGTATAATATAGAAATGTGTGCTCGACATCAGAAATAAGCGTGCGAGTGTTAATAACCGTATACCATACCCTGGTGTAAGAACTACATTTCTAGGCAGTAAAAGAGCCTTGGATAAACTTGGACCCATTGAGTCCGTTATGCTAAGGTCGTTAAGTAAGTAATAAATTGTTTTTATTTTTTTTAAATAATAGAAAAGCAAAGTTCATGTAAAATTCATAAATATAACATTTTTATATTTTTCATTACAATCTTATTACATTAGATTTCATATTCCGTAACGCCAAGTCTGTGGACACGTTGTGCAAGATTTTTTTTGTGCAGGGCCTGAAAGGCCGCGAGCTAAAAAAACCTGTATCAGATGAAGCTGTTAGAACCGTATAGGCTAACAGCACCAAAATCACATAAAATAGATGAAATAGACGGTTAGTTACTTGTATTTTGTCGCCATAGTCAAAATCAGCCAGAGAAACATTTGAAGGTTTATTTTATATTTTAAAAAAATTTAAATTTACACCGGACCGTGTGCTGACAATGTAAGAGAGAAGACAATAATTTGTATCTTAACTAAAGGGGATATCCATTAATTACGTTTTTACATAAAGCTGCTAGCAGGAAGATGCTGCTGCCCATCTCCTGCCTGTTTCCCTCTGTCGCCTTTTACGACACCCACGGGAAGATATGGGGAAGTGGATATTCTTAACCTCCACCACACAGCAACCTACCTACTAGATGGAGTGACGATCTGGTAAGACAAGACATGCTCGATGGATGCAGGTGGCTCAGGTCCGTGCTTTGTTGCATTCCTTGGAGGAGGCTTACGTTCAGCAGTGGACTTGTGAAGGGCTGTAATTATGATGATTATGATGTGGCTCATAGACAGCTACATCTATCCGCGATTGTAATACAAGAGCACGGGCCTCTCCAGCTCCAGCCGACCCAATCGTGCGGCAACTATAATATAGCTGCAACGTAACTCTACCCCGTAAAAACTATAATAAACGTGTTCCTTTTTATTTAGTGCTCTACATTTTATTAGCTTTATAAATGCAAAAATATATATGATAATACAAAATATAATATTAAAAAATATTTACATGTTCAAAGGAAATTTCTTATAAATAAAATCGCTTTATGTAGCGATTGATGAAAAAATCTAATCTTGTTAATTTAGCGTTGTTGAAGCTGGATTATAATAACAATTCATGGACTTCGAGTGGGATTAAATTTCCTATTTTTCTTTGAAAACTATATAGACAAAATAGAATCTAGTTTGTACCACTTACTTTACTTAAACTTACTTTACTTATATTTTACTACATAATCAGTCTTCCGCTGGCATTGGCGCGTGCCGTATGTGTCAACATGCCGCTCTTATGATCTCCTAACTCTGACGAAGTTACAAGTCGAAGTAACGAAATATGTAGTGAATTGAGATGTAATAAGTGCAAAGTGGTAATCAATGAATTGTTGGCCTTTGTTAGTAACAAGGTCGACACACTGCCGGAAACAGGAATTATACAAATTTGTATGAGTGCCTACTCTGCCGATGAAATTGAGAACGCAAGATCAGTTGCCTATAAGCTACTGGCGCATACGAAGAAGTATATAAGAAGAAAGGAGGGGGCTGAGCAAGAAAGCATTCAAGATATCATAAAACTAATAAAAGAGATTGACCCTGACTTCCTGCCAATCTTCGCAGCAAAAAACTTAAACAAACTTCCGGCTGTATCATTTGATCACGTCGATGTGACTAGTTTCTTAAAGAAATGACTTTACTTAAGAGAGAAGTAGCCTGTTTGAAGGCTAAACAACCTATGATAAGCAATGAAGTTAAATTATCGGAGGATATTGATTTAATACGGAAGGAGATTGATGGTGTTAAAAAATTATGTTGGAATTTCGCTATGGCAGCAGTAAACGACAAGACGATCTGTTTCTTGGGACTTATCATAAGGTTAAGAACACTAGAAACAAGTTAAATAATATTTACGAGAATACTAACAATTTAAATGGGGGTATCGTTGAGCTTGATATCGACACGCACCGAACGGACGTAAACAAACCAAGTGAGGGAGAAAGTACGTGCAAGAGCTCTCTCTCTCTTTTGCGCATACGCCGTTGCCGGTAACGTTATTGCAGAAACAGAATAATCCTATTAGTGATACTGACACGCATTATGTACCTACCTATAGAGATATAGCAAACACGATTCGCACGGAATTAAGTAAACGAAAAGATGTCGAAGGTTTTACGATTGTTACTAAATAGAGACATGTATACAGGTATAGAAACGAGCGAGGTACTTTACAAAACGCAAATAAATTACAGGCTGCGGAATCATTTTCGTATGTCTGTCTCTCACGTACGAAAAAACACAAAAAATGATATTAGAGACCATATAAAAGAAATGAAAGAAGAATGTATTGACATAGAAATGTTGAAACAGACACGTGAAACTCATTTTAATTCTTTCAAGATAACTGTCCTAGCATCCAAAATTAACAATTTCTTACAAAAAAGTTTTTGGCCAGAGGGTTTAGTCTTTCGAAGATACCGTAACCAGCGTTCTATTAAGGGCGATACAGTGGTGTCTAATAAATAACTATGGATATACATAATAAAAATATTTAATATTAGTTTCGTTTAACTGTAAATCAATTAAGAGGTCTGTACAGCACGTTCGTGATCTGTGTGAGATATCAGATGTCATTGCTCTTCAAGAGACATGGCTGATGCCACATGACTTGGATTTTTTGAATCAAATTAACCAGGAATTTAGTTACTATGCTAAATCCTCTGTGGATACGTCAGTAGGTGTGCTGCGAGGGAGATCTTACGGTGGGACAGCGCTGTTATGGCGTACGAGTATTTACCAAAACGGAAATCGTGCAGTGTGATAATGACCGTATAGTGGCAATGCGATTAGATCAAGGTAATCGTAGCCTTCCTGTATTAAGCGTATATATGCCTACTGATTGTGAGGATAACCTATCAGAGTTTATTCAGCGTCTTTCTAATATAATTGCAGTGATTGAGAGTGCTGAGGTTGAATGCGTTTTGATCTTAGGTGATTTTAATGCGCATCCGGGTACTCTTTTTGGTAAGGAGCTGGTGGACTATTGTGATGAGCAGTCATTAACATGCATGGATTTAGAGAGACTAGATTATAACACATACACATTTGTGAGTGAGGCACACGGCACATGTCGGTGGCTTGATCACTAATACAGTGATGACAGCTACTGGTGCTGCAGCCAAGATGGTAACCGATCTATATGTGAAGTATGAATCATTTTGGTCGGACCATGTATCTCTAGTTATTAATTGTAACCTTATTTTTATTACAGTTAAAGAAATTCACTATGAGACGAACCTAAAAAATAATGCAAGGGTTTTATGGGGGCATAGGGAGCTTGAACAAAGAAAAATGTATTCAAAAATCTGTGATGAAAAACTTTATGATATTGAGTAATTATAAAAATGTAAACATGGAATGTATGTATGTCAAACATTCGTGTGAAAAATCGTGTCATTGTAAATATATTGACGATTTATATTGTGACATTGTAAGTGTGTTGCAAGTAGCAGCTGAACGTAGCTTTTATATGTATGATATAAGAAAATGGCAAAGGATTGTGGGGTGGAATTTTCACGTCAGGCATACCCATGTCAAAGCCAGAGGAAGTTTTTTAATGTGGAATGAATATGGTAGGCCATCTTCGGGCTATTTTTACGAAAATATGGCTGCCTCGCGTAGAGTTTAAGGCTGCGCTTAAGTACGTTCAAAATAATCAGGACAAAACAAAAATGGAAGTGTTGGCCCGACATAGAAATGCTGGTAACTTTAATAAATTTTGGAGAGAAATAAAAAAGTTAGAACATAAAAAATATTTGCCGTTAAGTATAGATGGAGAAATAAAGTAAAAAATATATAGCAAATTTATTTAGAAATCAGTTTAATCTTGTACAAAATAAATATAATTATATTTGTAAGGCTGGGACATGTCAGGGATCTGAAACTCACCATGTAACAATTACGCCGGAAGAGTTAGAGTCACTTACATGAAGGCTAACATGAAGCGGGGTAAGTCTCCGGGTCATGACGTTCTTAGCATAGAGCATCTGTTATATGCGGGCCAGCATATCTGTGAGGTGTTAGCGCATTTTTTCAATCTCTGTGTCAGACATTGTTATTTACCTGAGGAACTTATTCGTATAGTGGTTGTTCCTATCATGAAAAATAAAACCAGGGATATCTCGAGCTCGGTAAACTATAGGCCTATTTCTTATTAGGTATGAATGAATGAATGAATGAATATACTTCATTGCACACCACAAACAAATTTACAAAGAACATAACAGAGAGCAGATTACATGTACAATTTGGCGGCAACATAGCGATCTCTTCCAGGCAACCAAAGGTGTAAAGGAATAAAACAGTGAATACTAGGTAGGTGGTACAATATAAATATACCTAATATAATATCAATACACGCAATAAAATAACATATAAATAACTAATACATTAAAAATATGATACACATATACATACGTATATACATAAACATACACACACATATATATACATATACATACATACATACATATACACATATAAATATATATATACATATATACATACATATACATATACATACATATATCCTCAAATATATACCACTAACAATAACATAAATAAATACAAAACTACATAATCACATAATTTATCCTAATGATTTAAGAACGATTGAGACAAGTGATGCTCTTTAAGAAGTCGCTTAAAGACTACAATAGTCTGAGCTTCGCGTATATACAAAGGTAGGGCATTCCAGAGCTTAATATACCGTACAGTAAAAGATTTATTAAAGAAAGATGTATTGTGAGTTGGTACCCTTAAAATGAGTTTTCTTGAAGAGCGTAAAGGTTCCCCTGGAAGCCCAACAAAACTAAACTTCTCCTTAAGATAAGGAGGAGTAGAAGGGTGAAATAAGACACAGTACAGAATAGAAAGAATGTGCATGTTCCGGCGAAATTGGATAGGTAACCACTTGAGACGTGAGCGAAATTGGGAAATGTGTATAGGTATTTGAACGAGTATTACAGTTATACTTAAATTCCATTAATTACGATGATGGGCAGTTTGGTTTTCGTCCGAATGTATCAACAGATATGGCTATATTTTCTCTAAAGCAAGTTATAAGTTATTATAAACAGCGGAATACTACTGTATACGCTTGTTTTCTTGATTTAAGTCGTGTCTTTGATACAATTAGTCATGAAATACTGTGGAAAAAGCTCCGTGACACTAGCAAAGGTGTCCCGGCTGAGGTTGTTGATCTCCTAGCGTTCTGGTACGGTAATCAGACCAACAACGTTAGGTGGGGTGGTGAAATATCGGATTGCTATAAGCTTTCTTGTGGCGTGAGACAGGGGGGTGTTACCTCACCTGGACTCAGACTGGACGACAGATATGTCTGAGGTATGCTGACGATATGGTGCTGCTCAGTCCATCGATTAAAGGCTTGAAAAAATTAATTGA
The DNA here is from genome assembly GCA_907164705.1 of Parnassius apollo. Lineage (NCBI taxonomy): Eukaryota > Metazoa > Arthropoda > Insecta > Lepidoptera > Papilionidae > Parnassius > Parnassius apollo. The sequence continues at coordinate 822,570 of CAJQZP010001576.1, forward strand.
AATCTGTGAAAGATACGCAGAAGAACATAATTTAACTTACAACTCCAAAAAGACAGAAATAATGATTTTCAGATCAGGGAAGTTACTGAGGTGCGTGCCGCGTAAAATAATCCAGCGTGCCCGAGATTCGTCTTAATGGAAAATTTATTAAGATAGTAGACAAGTTCAAGTATCTTGGCCATATTGTTACTTCAGACTTAAAAGATGACACGGATGTGGAACGTCAACGTAGATCTCTGTGTGTAGGCAATATGATTGCGCAAAAATTCTGCAAGGCGTCGCCGGACGTGAAAATTACACTGTTTAGATCTTTCTGACAATCATTTTACACGTGTCAACTCTGGGTAGACTATACCAAGAAAACACATGATAGTATATGGGTGACTTATAATAATATTTTTAGACTTCTAATGGGATTTAATCGCTATTGTAGCGCCTCTGAAATGTACGTGAAAACTCGGGTTGACTCTTTTAATGCTATCCATCGAAAGAGGATAGCATCATTTATGTCCAGAGTTGACTTGTGTAGCAACTCTATTGTGCGTAGTTTGGCAGATAGGCAGATATAGACTGCAATGTACAGATTTTGGGTGAAAGTTGCTGGGTGACGATAGACTTTTGGAAATATTGCAACTTGTCTATCCTTGCTATACTATATATATACAGTGTGTCTGGTCACGACCTAGCGATTACAAAATATACCTAATTTCATCGACGAAAATACTAATATATGGGGGTCTACGCCCCCTCCTGTCAGAATGGCCGCCATTTAATTTTTTTTTATTCTTGTGGATACCTCTGCCAAAAGATGCAGATTTCTCTGGACAGAAAGGTCCTACAGATGTAAAAAAAATGTTATTTAAAAGGTAAAATAGCATCTATCAAATAAAAATAAACATCATGGAAAGTTTTCCCTATAAAATATTTTAAAACATTTACAATGCTAATTTAAGTAAAAAAATTGACTAATTTTTTTATTTTTCTTAACATACTTCAAAAACTAACACATTGATACTAAATTTTTTAATACTGTCCTAATATTTAAGGATATTACTTACAAATTGACATTAAAATTATTGTTCTTAATTGCATAACTCGAGAGTTACCCTTTTGCGAGGGTCATGTATGTAGAGCCTCACAGCTATTAATTTTAGATAATGGATTAAATAAAAATACACCATAACTTTTAAGAAACTTTTAATGGCATTAATTTATTAATTGTTCAAAATGTCCACCTCTATTCTGTAGACAGGCTACTGACCTTACAGCCATTTGTTGTGTGGCCCTTGATATTAAGACTATGTCGGATCTTATGTCATCCGCAATCTTCATTATTTTGTCGAGCAGTTCTTGTCTGCTATTTGGGAATGTAGCATAAACCCTCTGCTTCATCCATCCCCATAAAAAATAATCCAGAGGTGTTAAATCCGGGGAGCGAGGTGGCCAAGCTACCGTTCCACCACGTCCTATCCATGGTGAATAATTTTCATTAAGAAAAGCTCTCACAGCACATGCGTAGTGAGCTGGTGTACCGTCCAACTGTAGCCACATGCGCCTTCGGTTGATCACTGGTAATTCCTCCATGATTTCTCTAAATGTGTTCATTGGAAAATCTAAAAATCTTAGGCCATTCATTGTATTTGGTAATTCAATTGGTCCAATTAATTTGTCATCAATCATAGCCGCCACATTTACTGAAAATTCATGTTGAAATTTACTGGGCCTTACTGCATTTGGATTTTCTTGCATCCATAAATGCTGGTTTCTATAGTTTATAATACCAGCTCTTGTAAAAGTCGCCTCATCGGTCCACATGATTTTTTTACAAAATGTCGGTTGACGTCGCACACAACCGTTGAGCCACGAGCAAAAAGTGGCTCGCACAGCATAGTCTGGCTCTCGAATATCTTGTACGCGACGAAAATGGTACGCATGCATGCCTTCGCGTTTTAAAATTTTCCACACAACCCATTTTGACAAATGCAGCATCATTGCTATTCGCCTTACACTGAGCCTGGGATCTCGGTAAATAAATTGAAGAACTTCTTCTTCTGCTTGCACTGACACTATGCGGGAGCGTTCATTTGGCGGCCTTTGGATGCCATATTGTGACAATCTTAAGTGAATGTCAACAAAAGTTGTCGACCGGGTGTAGGCCGGTCGGGATACCTCTGACGATACACTCGTACGGCGGCAGCAGCACTTCCATTACATCTGCCATACACGAAACGCATGTCAGCTATGTGATGAGACGAATAGTTAGACATGTTTTTATCCGAAAAGTACGTAGTCACTGCAAACTACAACAAACTCAGCAGAATATCTCGGTGAAGGAATAGCTCACAAAACGGAACGGAATAGTAGCGATCGCGACGCAGAGCGGAGGACAACTGATCTAACAAACATTTATCTTCGATACCTGCACTGGTCAAACATGATTTTTTGTCCTACTTATTCACCGCCTAACAATAATACAAATCATTTTCCGTCCTTGTCACATAAACCCTATTCAATGTAGCAGGTAGCTCTACATGGGTTTGGGACCGTTGCAAAAGGGTCATATTCAAACAGTCTCGACCATAACTAACTCTCGAGTTATGCACAATTAAGAACAATAATTTTAATGTCAATTTGTAAGTAATATCCTTAAGTATTAGGACAGTATTAAAAAAATTTGTATCAATGTGCTAGTTTTCGAAGTATGTTAAGAAAAAAAATAGTCAATTTTTTTACTTAAATTAGCATTGTAAATGTTTTAAGATATTATGTAAGGAAAACTTTCCATGATGTTTATTTTTATTTGATAGATGCTATTTTTACCTTTTAAATAACATTTTTTTACATCTGTAGGACCTTTCTGTCCAGAGAAATCTGCATCTTTTGGCAGAGGTATCTACAAGAATAAAAAAAAATTAAATGGCGGCCATTCCGACAGGAGGGGGTGTAGACCCCCATATATGGGTGTTTTCGTCGATGAAATTAGGTATATTTTGTAACCTTAAATTATCGCTAGGTCGTGACCAGACACACTGTATATATATATGCTATATTATATTTTCTTGTAAATATGGATCTTTGTGTCTGCAGTAAAGGATTATTATTATTATTATTGTTGTTTTTAGTATTCTCTCGTTCCCGAGGTATTATACCTTTTTCGCGGGCTGTTCGAACGAAATCGGTTAAGTGTTTTAATTTTTAGACAGGAACTTACAAACTATTCTGTAAGTATTCAATATTGTGGCTTTCTGTAGTGATATAAAGATAAGTTTATGGATATCTAGCTCCTTTAAGCTAGAAAAGAGTGAATGGGGAATGATGCCAGTTGCTGATATTATAATAGGTAGAGTTTTTACAGTTTTTACTTTCCACTGGGATTTTATTTCGATGGATAAATTTGTGTATTTGGCTATTTTTTAATTGTAGGTAGAGGTCAAATTGTGAGTGTTTGGTATAGCAGTATCTATTTTCATGTAGCGTAATATCCGGTCGATTATAATGCACGGTCTTATCAGTTAATATAGTTCTGTCCCAGTAGAGTTTGAATTCGCGAGAGTCAAGTATGATTTCTGGTTTGTATTTATAATATGCTATTTTTTCATTTATAAGTTTATATTTATATGCTAGATACTGATGAATGATGGCAGCTACTTGGTCGTGTCTATGTTTATAGTCGGTCTGTGTTATTGAGCTGCAGGCACCAGTGATATGCTGAATGGTTTCTGAACTATTATGACAATATCTGCAAAGGTCAGATTGTAGAGTACGGTCTTTTATTATATAATTCCTCTAGTTTAGTGTGTGTATAGTTTGGTCCTGAATTGCTAACATAAAGACTTCCGTTTCAGGGAAGAGTTCTCCGCGCCTGAGCCACATGTTAGACGCTATCTTGTCTACGTTTGTGTTCATCAAGTCACGGCGGTGTCTTCCATGTAACGTCTTCTGCAACCAGCTGTTAATTTTATCCTGTGCAGAGACAATACTTTCGTTTTTCTGTTTTCTTTGATCTTTGAGGTATATAGGAGTAAGTTTAGTATCGGCTTGAACAACAACATTATGAAGCGGACTATTATTGGCTTGTTGATGAAAGAAGTTTCGCATAGCTGAAATTTGAGAGTTATGAAGATTTTTTGTATTGTTGCGTGAATGAGTCAACGTCATACACCAGCGCCATCTAGTGTCAGGAACGAGAGCGAGGGGAGCTTTGCAGAAAATGACATCACAAATCTTCCAACCGACAGCGCCATCCGAAGAACTAAGTTTCTAGAAAATCTACACTCGAACACTCGTCGCCTTGCACGCATTTACTTGAATATTCCGGATGCTTCATTGCTAATTTGTATATATAGGCGCTGCAAGATGCGATCGGAGCAGTATTGGATTTGGCGAGACAAGCGAAGCTTCGGAGCGGAATAAAGTGAATTAGTGTGTTTAATTATTAGTGTTTTAAGTTTTAATTTGTGTAAAGTAAATTAAAGTGTTAATTTAGGTAATTTTATCGGCAATTTTTATTGTCACGAACCTCAAGCTCGTAACAATTGGTGAAAAATCATGCCGATTTTACCTAAGGAGGAAACGGAGGGTGTCTGTACCCGAAATCAACGCCAGCAGGAGACGGACCAAAGAAGATTTGGTGGTGCAACGCCGCAGACGTCGGAGGGCCAGCCACCGGCTGCAGGCCCGTCAGTAGCCCCTACATCTGCAGCACTTGACTTAGGTGCTCTGATGGTGATGCTGCAGGACCAGGCTAGCCGACAGGAGGAACAGGCACGTTGGTTGAAAGAGCAGCAGGAGGAACAGGCTCGCCGACAGGAGGAACAGGCTCGCCAGCAGGCGGAACAGGCACGCCGATTGGAAGAGCAGCTGCGGGGTGGACAGGAGGAACAGGCCCGCCGACAGGAAGACCAGGCCCGTCGGTTGGAAGAGCAGATGCTCCTCATGAAGGACCTTCACGCTACCTTCGGGAAGGAGATAAAGGAGGTGAAGGATAGGGTTGCTCTGCATGACAACCGCCTGTCGGATGCTGAAACCCAAATCGCGAAAGCTGAAAACCGAATCGAGAAAGCTGAAACCCGAATCGACCAAGTAAACCATCGGGTTGACAACGTAATGGCTGACATGAAGAAATCACTGGACGAACTCAAACTTGGAGATAGAGCTACAACTCCCGTAGTAGCTACAACACCTTCGCTACGTGGGTTCAAGGTGCCACCGTTCGACGGTACCTCTTCCTGGTCAGCCTACAAAATCCATTTCGAGGCTGTTATGAAGGCGAACGGCTGGAATAAAAGTCAGGCCATGACTGCTCTCACACTAGACCAGCGCGACCAGGCCTTAACAGTTCTGGAGGCTCTCGGTGAAGAAGTGACTTATGAGCAATTCCTTGAGGCATTGGAGGCGAGATATGGCGACGCTCACCTGGAACACGTCTTTCGTGCGCAGCTTAAAGATCATGTGCAGCGCATCAACGAAAACCTGCAGCAGTGGGCTCTAGAAGTGGAGAAGCTGGTGCGAAAAGCATACCGGTCTGTACCTGCGCTCATTGAAGGGAACCTGGTGCAGACATTAATCGACGGCATCCGCGACCTGGAAGTCAGAGCTGCTGTGAGGCTCGGGCACCACGAGGTGCTTAAGGACGCCTTGGCCCATGCACTGGAAGTGGAAGCCGTGCGGCAGGATCATCGGTCCCATCGCGTCAGGGAGGTTGCAGCAGCTACAGTTCGCGACCGCAACAAAGGACACAGCCCAAGGTGCTATGGCTGTCGGGAAAAGGGCCATCTTCGATCCTGCTGCCCTAAGCGAACCCTAGAAAGGGAAGGTGAACGATCTCAGGAGGGTAGTGCGGCCGACAGCACCGCCCAGCAGCAGCCGGGAAACGAGTAAAAGCCAGAACTGCGGGGCGGGTGCTGGCTGATGTTAAAAGAGCCCCAAGGATCTCGATCTCACAAACCCATGATGGGAACAGTCTAATCATCAAGGGCGAGGTCAATGGAATGCCGTGTAAACTGACCATAGACACTGGAGCCTCTCGTACGGTTGTTAGTTCCCAACTTATAAGTCAGTTCCTTGGGGACTCCGCATACAACCGAGAACGCATTAATTTGGTAACAGCCACCGGTCAGCGTATACCCGTCCGTGGAGAGAAGGAGGTGGAGTTGAAGCTAGGCAACATGATCTATCTGCATAATGTCATCGTGGCTGATATAATGGACGACTGCATCCTAGGCCTAGACTTTATGAGGAATAATTGTTGTGAGATCGACGTTAAGCAAGGTGTTTTGAAATATGGACAGGAGGAACTTTTTATGGAAGGTGCGTTACCAGGGAACGTGTACAGCATTAAGAAGATTGTTCTTCCGCCGAGATCGGAAACGATTGTTCCGGTTAGTCTTCCTCGAAACGCTGGGCAAGCTCACCGTTGTGTACTTGTGGAAAGGGTAAACAATGACCTTCCATGGAAAGTAGCTCGAACCTTGGTTAGGACCACTGACATCTCAGGAGTACGTGTGCTGAACCTTTGCGACCGGGAACAGATTATAGAAAAAGGCACACCGATTGGTACTTGTGAGGAAGTGGATTGGTTACGTCGGTGCCAATATATATCGAGTGGGACCCCCAGCAAGGATGCAGAAACGAGAGTGACCACACTTTTGGAAGACTGTCGCAGTGTTCTCTCCCCGAACGAATTGGGCAAGGCGCAGAAGGTGTTTCTCAAGTACGCCAATGTACTCTCATCAAACGATGCTGACATAGGAAAGACTGGCTTAGTTCAACACAAAATAAACACAGGAGAAGAATTGCCTATCCGTCAGCGGCCAAGAAGATTGCCGGTAGCACGTGAAAAGGAAGTGGAAACCATGATTGAAGGAATGGTGAAGGATGGTGTTATTGAACCTTCCTCTAGTCCATGGTGTTCACCAGTGGTGCTGCTGAAGAAGAAGGATGGCAGCATGCGGTTTGGTGTTGACTACCGTCGTTTGAACGACGTTACGAAGAGGGACAGCTATCCCTTGCCAAGAATTGATGACACGCTGGATATGCTTACAGGAGTTAAGTGGTTTAGTACGCTGGATCTAAAAAGTGGCTACTGGCAAGTTGAAATTGACCCTAAGGACAAGGAGAAAACTGCGTTCTCGACGGGAAAGGGTCTGTGGCAATTTAAAGTAATGCCGTTTGGGTTGTGCAATGCTCCAGCAACGTTTGAAAGGCTGATCGAACTTGTACTTACCGGGCTAATTGGCGATGCCTGTCTGGTCTACTTTGATGACATCATCATCGTAGGCCGTACGTTTGAGGAACACCTTCAAAACCTGGAACGCGTGCTCATGAAGATTCAGAGTGCCAACCTCAAGTTGAGCCCGAAGAAATGTTCACTATTCCAATGGCAAATTAACTTTTTGGGGTTTGTAGTATCGGAAGAAGGTATCCGCACAGATCCAGAGAAAATCGCCGCTGTCAAGGATTGGCCGGTTCCAAAAGACAAGACGCAGGTTAGAGCATTTTTGGGTTTGTGCTCCTATTACCGGCAATTTGTGAAGAACTTTGCAGATATAGCCAAACCTCTGCACAAGCTAACCGAGGAGAAGCGACATTTCTGCTGGGATGAAAGTTGCAATATCGCATTCCAGGAGCTCAAGGACCGTCTGTGCAAAACACCTATTTTGGGATACCCTGATGCAAGCAAAGAATTTATAGTTGACACAGACGCAAGTGATATAGGACTTGGCGGTGTGTTGTCTCAACGGAATGGTGACCAAGAGGTCGTGATAGCGTACTTCAGCAAGTCGTTGTCAAAACCGGAAAGGAACTATTGTGTCACAAGACGCGAATTGCTCGCTGTGGTAAAGTCGTTGCATCATTTTAGCAAATATCTTCTGGGACGAAAATTTCACTTACGAACTGACCATGCTGCACTAAAATGGCTATTGCAGTTTAAAAATCCAGAAGGACAAGTTGCGAGGTGGATTGAACTACTGCAGGAATACGACTTTGAGATCGAACATCGCAGAGGAAAATCTCACGGCAACGCAGATGCATCGTCAAGAAGGCCTTGTCCTGAAGATTGCAATCATTGTACTAGGCAAGAGAGTAAGGAAGAGGTATCCGTGAGGATGCTCAGGACGGACCACCTCAGCAACGAATGGAAGGACAGCTTACAACATGCACAGCAGGAAGATCCGGACATCAAGCCGATTCTGGAATGGATAAAGGCCAGTGCTCCCAAGCCTAAGTGGAGCGACGTCTCAGAAATGAGTTCGACCACTAAAAGCTATTGGGCCCAGTGGGACAGCTTGCTGCTTCAGGATGGAGTTCTGTGCCGTAAATGGGAAAATGTTAGGGGAGACAGCTGTCATTTGCAAATGGTTGTCCCTAAAGCTAAAGTACCGGATGTTCTACAGCTGTACCATAATGATTGTTCCGGAGGCCATCTGGGAGTTAAACGAACTCTACTGAAGATCCGAGAACGGTTTTATTGGGTCCACTGTCGAAACGATGTCGAGGACTGGTGTCGCAAATGTACAAGTTGTGCGGCTGTAAAGGGACCTCAGACTACAGTAGTAGAGGTGCATTGAAGTTGTTCAATGTTGGTGCACCATGGGAGAGAATAGCCATTGACGTGGCGGGGCCGTTTCCGGAGAGCGAAAGCGGTAACAAGTATTTCATGGTTGTGATGGATTACTTCACAAAGTGGCTAGAAGTTTTCGCCATTCCAAATCAAGAAGCTTCAACAGTTGCAGACAAACTAGTTCATGAAGTCGTCTGTCGTTTTGGAGTACCTTTAGAGATTCACAGCGATCAAGGAAGGAATTTTGAGTCTCAAATATTCCAGGAAACTTGCCGAGTTATGGGTACTCATAAAACAAGAACGACTTCTTATCACCCGCAATCTGATGGAATGGTGGAACGATTTAATCAGACATTGGAGAGGTACCTAGCAAAAGTTGTAGACAATCGGCAACGAGATTGGGATAAGCACATACAACCGTTTTTGTTGTCATATCGAAGTTCTGTTCATGAAAGTACAGCAGTGACACCAGCTTTCGCAAACTTTGGAAGAGAATTACGGCTGCCTGCAGACCTGATCACCGGGATACCACCTGATTCCCCACGCAGTATAACCGATTATGCAAATGACTTGCGGAACAAAATGAATGACATTTATCAGCACGTCAGACAATCGGGCCAGCAAATATCTGAGAAAATAACCCGGTAGACCCAAAATGAACAATAAGTTCAACGAAGGTTCATTAGTGTGGTTGCACAACCCAGTCCGCAGCAAAGGGAAATCTCCTAAGCTTCAAGCTAAATGGGACGGCCCGTACCGGATTGTAACCAGGATCAACGATGTGACCTACCGGATACAGAAAGGCGCAAGAGGAATTCCTAAGATCGTCCATGTGGATCGCTTGGCGCGTTATTATGGGACCGATAATGCTCGGGACGAGCATGTCTTAGGAGGGGGCAGTGTTGCGTGAATAAGTCAACGTCATACATCAGCGCCATCTAGAGTCAGGAACGAGAGCGAGGGGAGCTTTGCAGAAAATGACATCACAAATCTTCCAACCGACAGCGCCATCCGAAGAACTAAGTTTCTAGAAAATCTACACTCGAAGACTCGTCGCCTTGCGCGCATTTACTTGAATATTCCGGATGCTTCATTGCTAATTTGTATATATAGGCGCTGCAAGATGCGATCGAAGCAGTATTGGATTTGGCGATACAAGCGAAGCTTCGGAGCGGAATAAAGTGAATTAGTGTGTTTAATTATTAGTGTTTTAAGTTTTAATTTGTGTAAAGTAAATTAAAGTGTTAATTTAGGTAATTTTATCGGCAATTTTTATTGTCACGAACCTCAAGCTCGTAACAATATCAATCACACCTCTTCCACCTTCTACTTTAGGTAATGTGAGTCGTTCGCTACAAGATTTAGGATGGTGTTTTCTGTATTTAGTCATAGTTTTATTGATGAGACGTTTCAGATTTATTAGATTGCTTTTAGACCAATGAATTATACCGAATTAATAAGTTAAAATTGGGATGGCGAATGTGTTTACAGCTTTTATGGTGTTTTGTGCATTTAGATGTGTGTTAAGTATTCTATTTAGGCGTAATTTAAATTCTTTTTCTTATGTTTTTTTTAACGTGTTTTTGGTGAATCTGTCGTGTCTGAGTAAATCCTAGATATTTGTAACCAGCATTTTCATCTACAGGTTCAATGGTTTCACCTGTCTGGAGAGTATATGAATTTTGTTCTACTTTGTCTCTACGAATTGATTGTATCCTACATTTATTTATTCCAAATTCCATTTAAATAGCAGTTGAGAAGCTTTCCGTTATGTCAGCAAGATTAAGTAAATCTTTTAAACTACTCCCATACAATTTTATGTCATCAATATAAAGTAAATGTGATAGTGTATGATGTGTATTTCCATTAATGATTTTATACCCCTTGTCATTTCTATTGAGAAGTTTAGATAAGGGATTTAAAGCCAGGCAGAACCAGAGGGGGCTTAAGGCGTTACCTTGAAAAATTCCCCTTCGGATTGTTATTGTATCAGTCTCTAAACAGGAGTCACCATTGTATAGCTTGAGAGTAGTTCTCAAATGAAGCATTGTATTTTTCAAGAATTCTCTAATTTTGTAATGAATTCTATAATGTTCTAAAATGTATATTAGCCAACTATGGGGTACTGAGTCAAATACTTTTTTATAGTCAATAAACATGGTGAAAATATTTCTTTTTTTGGTGACTGCTTGTTTAGAGACGATTGCGTTAATTATCAACTGTTCTTTACAACCTAGACTAGCTTTTCTGCATCCTTTCTGTTGTTCTGCTAATATATTATGAGAGATAGCGTGCTTGTAAATTAATTGGCTGAGACAAGACGTAATGATCTTATAAATGTTTTGGAGGCAAGTAATTGGCCTGTATTTGGCTGGATTTTTTGAGTCACTTCGGTCTTGGTTTTAAGTTTTTCAGTAATGTAGCTTGGTAATGATTCTGGTGTTTTTATAAAAGTGTTGATGTGTGACAGCAAGAGCAGATGTAAGTAAGTAAACTTTTTATACCAATAATTATAGATTTTATCGCTTCCAGTCGCTTTCCAGCTGTGTGTTTTGTTAATATATCATATTTGCTATTTTATTCTGGATAGCCATCTCTATTGCAATTTCATCCTGTAATTCTTGGAGTCTACTTGCACTTAATAGTTTATTATTAATGATTGGTCTGTATTTATCTGCTACGCGTTGCTCAGATACGTGAGAGAAATGTGGGAATTTGGTGATAAAATATTGATGTAGAGGACGTCTGTAAGCAGTTTTGTTAGTCCCACCAGTAGTAATTCTGTAGAAACTTTTTACGGTGAATTCATTGAAGTCGTTGTCCCAATGCATTCTTTGGTTACCGGTTAATATATTATTCATTTTCGGGTGCTCATTGTTACGATTATTGTCTAAGTAGGTTTTCACTTCCTCACGTATTACTTGAACCTGTTCAGCAGTTAATAATTTACAGTTAGTTATTGCCCTACGTTGGTCACCTACTCGCTGTCTGCTAACATCCATGTCTGGGTATTTTTCTATAAATTTTGCATGAAGTTGGGGAAGGTATGACCTAATGTTTTTTGTTTCCATAGATGTGATAGTAAGGTACGTGTGCGGTATAAAGATCGGCATGACACCTTGGTAATAATAATAAGCAACAGTAATATTATATCCTAAAAAAAGCTATTTGTTTCTTTAAATCTCACCTTGGTAATAATAATAAGCAACAGTAACGTTATATCCTAAAAAAAGCTATTTGTTTTTTTAAATCTTACCTTCGTAATAATAATAAGCAACAGTATCATTATATCCTAAAAAAAGGTATTTGTTTTTTTAAGTTTCATCTTGGTAATAATAATAAGCAAAAGTAACATTATATCCTAAAAAATCTATTTGTTTTTTTAAATCTCACCTTGATAATAATAATAAGCAACAGTAATATTATATCCTAAAAAAATATATTTGTTTTTTTAAATCTCACCTTGATAATAATAATAAGCAACAGTAATATTATATCCTAAAAAAAAGCTATTTGTTTTTTTAAATCTCACCTTGGTAATAATAATAAGCAACAGTAACATTATATCATAAAAAAGGCTATTTGTTTTTTTTAATATCACCTTGGTAATAATAATAAACAACATTAACATTATATCCTAAAAAAAAGCTATTTGTTTTTTTAAATCTCACCTTGGTAATAATAATAAGCAACATTAACATTATATCACTAAAAATATATTTTTTAATCAAAATTAAAAAATTAGTTGAGCAGGAACAGAAATTAACCTCAAAATTTATAAAAACTAAATGCTGAAATATTTTTTGGAATAAGTATTCATTATTACTCACTTTCAGTTAACAGTAAAACCTTTATTTAATATGGTTTACACATAACAATTAGTTTATATAACAATACACCTTATTTAAAGCCGTGATAGCTCAGATTGTTAAGCTCGCTGTAATATACCAGAACGCGAGTAACCCGGGTTAGATCCTCGCCGGCACCAATGAAATTGTTAATTGCAATTTTAAGTGCTGATTTACCACGTGCTCGGCGGTGAAGGAAAACATCGTGAGGAAACCTGCATGTCTGGGTATAAGAAAAAAAATATTTCGAAGACATGTGAAGTTCGCCAACACACATTGGGGCTGCGCGACGTACACATCCCCGCTCTAAAACCCTTTCATAAATGAGAGCAGGCCTGTGCTCAGTAGTGGGACGTAAATAGGCTGTAACTTTTTACACTTTATTACCACCGCGGCGCTATTTTTCTTTTATTAAAAATGAGCTCTCTCTTGACCTCCATCTGGCGCAGGGGCAAAGATGAGGTCTACAATAGAGTGAGTTAGCCCAATAGAAGCCTGTTAACACGCATCTTAAAGAGGTTAAGGTTATATGAACTCGGAAAAACCGACGCCAGCAGGACATTCCACTCCTTGGCTGTGCGCATTATAAAAGACGATTTATAACGCTTAGTGCGAATATCCGGAATATCAACCAAGTGTGGACGGTAACTTGCAGTACCTCTGGTACTCTGATAGGCGAATGGTGATGGTGGTATGAGCTCATGAAGCTTATAGGCACACTCCCTAAAGTACAATCTGTAGATGACCGACAAACAAGCAACTTGACCGCGGTGAGCTAAGCTGTGAAACCTAATTTCCACCAGCTTTCTGTCGCCGATAAGCCATTTTCTGCGTTCTAATGAGTCGAGTGTGGCAAGTTGATATTTTGCTGAGCGATCCCAATGGTGACTACAATACTGCTCATTGGTCAAATCAAATAGCACGCGCTTCCCCGGATTCTTGTTACACACTTCCGTCCCTTTTCACGAAATCACTCCCACATATTGTGAGAAAGCGAGAGGAAATATGAACATATCAAAAATCTACTTCTATTGTAATATTTCACTTTGTGATTCGAACTCTATGGATCATTTCGTGCATTACTTAGAATGAAACGATTCATAGAGTTCGAATGCGTCATATGTCCACAATAAAAGGCTGGAGGTAGTACCAGCCTAAATGGACGCTTGGGCTGAAAATGAGATTTAACATTTATTAAATTGGTAATTTTCCTAACTATTTATGCAACGTACATCCATTGCGGCCCAGTTGTCAGTTGCTTGCCAGTTAGAAAAAAAATGATAAACCAGTATTTATAAAAGTTTTTATATAAAATTTGTTGAAAAATTCATCTAAGGCTTAGTGTTTCTACCTATTAAAGCGTTAGGGTTGGGTTAGAGAGAAAGGTAGGAAGCATATTAATTTTTTCATTCATTACATCCTATCAAATGTCCATTGCTTAACATATACCTTCAACATAGATTATTTCAGAAAGTTCGTCGCAGTCGTCATGCTTGGCAGACTGATTGGCAATCACAGTTTTAATTTTTATTTTCAGTTGTAATTATAAGGAAGATGCTGTTGGCCATCTACAGATTTATACCCCACTTTTTCCTGTTACAACGGCCATAAGTTTTTTGTACGCGCAATATGTTAGTAGATATTTTTAATCCGCCACTACATGGCAAGTATGGATAACAGCGTAAACATGTAAATAAGTTATTTTTAGTATTACTATGTCGATAAATTAAATCAATAAACATTGTAGAAAGGTACAAAAAACGAATATGCTTTAAGTTTTATTCAAGGCACGTAATTACAATTCGGGTCTTTTATGAAATTTCATTCGTTATACTCTACAAAGTTTGAGAATAATATCGATACAAATAATGACTTGAACATGAAAGTTGTCTTGCCTATAACTTTGTTAATAACCGAAATTCATAAGCTTGAGAAATGTACAAGGTAATCTTCAAAGTGAAAATTAGACATTTGAAGGAGATTTGGTAAAAGTCCTGCTTATTTTTGTGCTTCGGATATTTTTTTTCTGCCCTAAAGAGTTCACTTCTAGAAATAGACTTCTCTCATTGTAAGTAGGATTTCCTTAAATCATTAAATTTGGTTGTCGAATTAACAACTGATATCAAACGTGTCGCATAACTTTATTATTATTATTAATTTTTTTATAAAAAAGAATATTAACAATGCTATAAACATTACTAATATTCCCCTTAACCACTCGTGGTAACCTTAAATTGCTTGTGTTACGAGTGGTACACGCCAGTAGTCGAATGGCGGATTCGAAACCACGACCTTTTTGAGTTCCGGGCGGCGCCGTGCCATTAGGCTACTGTCGCTTTTAAACTTTTAACTGACGCTGCTACTCAGAGAATTTGTGTCTAGCGTAATTATACTACCTCCACCTCATGGATGAAGCCAAAAAATTCCCACAGTCGTGTCTTACGATAGCCACGGGACGAAACAGAATGATAAATACTTTTACGCCAACACCGTACGCCATTACTTACTTCACATTTATTTATTGACTTGGATTCAGTGCCTTTGGCATGGACTCCCAGTGAGCCCGGTGCGAAACATAATATTATTTAATTAGCATAGGTAAGTACCAAAATAAGGAGTACATTAAAATAAATTAGCAATACAACAACGGTTTTATTGAATAAACAATATAATTATTTTCTATATTACCGTTTACCTAATTATGCATTATTATCGCTGTAACTATCTCTTTTCATCTTCATTAAATAAAGAGGGTGAGAATAACTTAAAGCATTTCTTATGTTCACGCCAATCGGTATGAGTGTGGTCTTAAAAATTAAGAGATAATGAAACTAAAAAAGTAATGAAATGAACGTATATAGCGTGATGATAAGAACTTCCCACTACTTATAAAAAAGTAATTATACCCTCATACTGAACCACTCCTAACACAAGCATTTTAATCTAACCGGAAGTGGTTAAAGAGCATATAAGTAATGTTAATATCATTGATAGGATTTCTGATAAAAATGAGGCAATAAGTAAAATTTTAAAGGAATGTAAGCAGATGCGTACGGTACGGTACGGTAACTTGCGTATATAATGTGACTTTTTAGAGTTCAATTTTAGGAGTGATATTCAAAGGCGCTATATGAGTTAAAAAACTGCACGCCTCGTATGCTGCTGTTCATTCAAATTATGCCTTACATTTTTCTTAAATATACTTATATGCTTTGGAAATTATAGTACCACTAATGTTTATTTTGTAATTTATTGACATTAACCGAATATAAGCATCAAAATGCTGATACGATGTCACCCCTGAGAACTAAGCTGAAAGAATGTCTCATTACCAGCAAAACGGGTTTTCGGTTCTCTATTCTCATCATAAGAAATACTGGTATTTCACGCTTGTATTCGGTGAGAGCGTGGTAATTCCCCGGTCGAGTCGCCCCATTCGTGCTTCAACTATAATATTTTTAATGCATGGCTCTACCATGTAATAACTTTTACATTCTGATGCAGAATAATAAGACAGAATTTGGATAGCTCAGTTATAATAAATTATTTTATTACAAAATCAAAGAAAAGTGGTGGTGTATAAGAATTTTTAACTCGTCTAGCGGGAGTCATTAAAGTCGATTTAGGGAAATGCCTGCAAAAACTTTTTCCTAGAGTTATATGGCGTAGGTATTATATATTTAGATAAGCGGAATCAGTATAATATTAACAAGTTTATGAAGATTATTATTTTAACTTAAAATTAAACGTTTTAATAACAGAATTTAAAGAACAAAATTGGCTAAAATAATTTCCATACAATTTGATTGCTTTTGGATTTTGGAAATTATCTTATTTATTTCTAGTATCTCGATGCAGCTTTCACTATTTTAATGGTAACAATTTTACAAGAAAAATTTATCGATCCCTTCAAGAGGACTAGGCAAGATGCCGTGGTACCTCAGCGGTTAAAACGCTCGTGTAAATAGTAACATGAACGAGAGTACCCCGGGTTCGATCCCGTAGCCGGCACCAATGAAATTGTTTAAATTGAAATTTTAAGTGCTGATTTACACTGCTCTGAAGGAAAACATCGTGAGGAAATCCGTATCTGAGGAATAAGAATTAAAAAAATATTTCGAAGACATGTGAAGTTCGTCAACTACGCATTTGGGCAGCGCGGCGGACACTTAATTGTCCCAAAACCCTCTCAGAAATGAGGGGAGGCCTGAGCCCAGCAGTGGGTAACTTTACTTTTACTTTTACTTCAAGAGGACTAGGCAATATGTCATTACCTTACGGTATAAAATGCTGTCTTAATAGTTACATCAATGATAGTACCCCCTATTTTTTACCCTTAGGGGGCTAAGTTCTTCTTCAAAATTAAATTAGACTATAGGAACATGAATAGAAGTTCACGTTTTCACAGAATACCAATGTAATATATCAGCTCAACACTGCTGTGATTCGTACGGTGAGTGTAGAGAAACGGAGAACCTTTTTTCTGGATACGATGCATTCCATCTCAGTCCTCACAGGTAACAAGAAAACCACTAGAAAATAAACAAGACTGATTTGTTCGCTTGAAGTGGGTGTCTGCATTGGTGGGGTTGATGGAAGCGGGTGCGAGTGATCCTGGCACTATCACAAAAAATTTGACTTGGAAGTATAACCGCACAGATTAAAGAATAAGTACTCTTAATTGCTCGCAAATGGCTCAGCTAAAATCCGTAATTTCTCACACTATTTATAAATTATTTAATTAGTTATTAATAATTAAAAATACAAAGTTGTTTTTGCCTATTATACTTAAAACCAATGAAGTTTTCTAAAAACGAATAAGTGTTCTTAATTGCTCACAAAATGCTGAATTAAAATCCGCAATTGCTCACACAATTTATTAATTATTTTATAAGTTATTAATGTTTGAAAGTACGTAAATATTTTATCAGACTATGTTGCATTTCAATCTATTGCACACAACCTGTGCTGAGCTGTGCCCAGATCGAGTTTTAGTAGTGCCGCCGCCGTCTGCCTAGCACAAAATGCCTAGCTATCGCGCCGCCATGGCGCCGAAAGTTTGTAACACTGTTAACGTACATATTTTTTTTTGTAAACATTATATACTTATTTAAATACTTTTTGTTTATTGTTTAGTATATTTAGTTTTAGGACAAAATAATTGTATAAGCATTATTGGACGTAATTTATATGTATTGCTGCGCGCCATAATTATTGCCTGGTACATGGAGACATTATTTATCACTAGCGCCCTCTAGTATTAAGTAACAGAACTAGGGGAGTCAAGAAAGGACTGCGAACTGAGTCAGTGTTGAGTTGGTGGTCCAAAGAACACATCGAAGATCGAAGATCGATTAGTAGTATAATTGTGTTTTCGTATCAGTATGGTTTTAAGCAATAAATAGTTTTCTGTAATTAAAGTTTTAATTTTGGTATTTTTAATTGTCGGCAGTTTTAATTGTCTCGAATCCCAAGCTCCTAACAATATTGTAAGAATATTAAAACAATGTTGCAAGAATTAGAAAGAATTCATTGGTCCTAAAACAAACAAAAACAACAATTATAGGCAAAGTTGAAGGATATTTTGAAATTGTTGAAAATTTATACAAAATGAACGAATTGGTTTACAACATGAAAATTATGGTAATTTTTAGTATAATTTATATTTTTAGTCTTCCAATGCAGTGATGCAGAGTTTCGAGAACCTAAGCACTATGCTCAATGACCCCAATAGTGTCTCCCAACGGATAGATCTTAAGGTGAATATGAACAAAACAAAAATCATGTCTTAGGTCTATGCCGGTAGTAGTTGGGAGCACTACGCTTGAATTTGGTGACAAGTATGTTTACCTGGGACAAATATTCCGACTAAGTCCAAATTCTACGGAGAGGTCAATCGACGGATTCAACTCGGCTTGGCTGCGTTCGGGAAATTACGACACATCTGAACTGGGCCCAATCTAGTAATAGTTACAATTTGTAATTTTCATATTAAAATACTTCATAATATTTCTTTTTAATTGTTTTTTCTTTGCAGTGGAAAATTATATACTTATATAGTAAATACATTTTTAGAACGTGGTAGAGTCACGCTGCAGCTATATTATAGTTGTAGCACAAATGGGTCGGCTCGACCGTGAACTTACTGATAACAAGGCATTCCATTTTAGTCCTCAGAGTTGACAACGCATTTATATTTTAGTCATTAATCGATGATAAACGTAAATGTGTATATGCCACAGTATCCGCTCGTTTGTTTCCCTTATCCTTAAAGAAATGTGAAGTCCACCAAAACACATTGTGTCAGTGTGGTGGGCACTCCTCGAACACCTTATATGTATTAGGTAATTCTTAGGATATTGACAAGTGTCCTTGATAGAATTATACAAGTTTATTCCTTTTTAAAAGCCGGCAACGCATCTTGCAATTCTTCTAGTGTTACACTTGTTCATGGGCAGCAGTAATCACTTACCATCAGGTGAGCCGTATGCTCGTTTGCTCCTTTTCCTATAAAAAACAACGATAGCATATATAAGTGTTATATCAGGTGAGGTTAGTTTAGACATAAATTTGCGTTTGTGAGAAAATTTCCTATTCTTGTTCAATATTTATTTATTTTTTATATTTTAATATATTTTTGGAAGTTTTCAAAATAATTGATATATTATATAATGTAACTTTAATCGGCGTTAATTTTTTGTTAAAGCTTAAAAAGTAATAATAGGATAAAGTAATTTATTTTGACCAAAAAATGCTTTTAACAACATGTTACAACATGTATTTATTCGACACGAAATTTTTCGTTAGCTGACCTTTTACTTTTGCTTAAAGTAAAAAAAAAGTTTGGGATGAATGATAAAGTTTTCAAATAGGGTGCCATTTTGCGATTTAGCAATATTAATAAATAAAAAAAAAACATGATTGAATCAAGGCAAGTAAGTACGCATT
Source organism: Parnassius apollo (assembly GCA_907164705.1). Classification (NCBI taxonomy): domain Eukaryota; kingdom Metazoa; phylum Arthropoda; class Insecta; order Lepidoptera; family Papilionidae; genus Parnassius; species Parnassius apollo. The sequence goes on from CAJQZP010001576.1 coordinate 841,929, forward strand.
GAATCGTGCATAATTAAATGGTTAAACGAACTTACCTTAAGTGAAGTTCAACCATAATTATACGAAGCTCCTTGTCCTAGACATTCTTAACAATTGTAGTACGCCGCATTCCATGCCAGCATCACAATTTATCCAAGCTCACTAAAAAAAATTTTAAAGCAGTATATCTGGCAACACTGTATCCACCCGTCCGTCAATGCAACCTCATTATGTTTAAAGCAAGGAGTTAGATGAGCAACCCTAACCCAGGGAGGGTTGGGCCGGGAGTACCGTCTAGGACAAGGAGCTTCGTATAATTATGGTTGAACTTCACTTAAGGTAAGTTCGTTTAACCATTTAATTATACTCCCTCCTTGTCCTAGACATTCTTAACAATTGTAGATGTTTGAAGACAGGGTTGCGAATTTATAATACCAATGAATGGAAATTTGCAATTTCGCTTATTTTATAAAAAAATGTTGAACATATTGCCTGTATAGTAAATTTAAATTAATAAAATAAATAAATTATCGTTATTTCATAACATTTCCTTATACACATAAGGCCAGCTTGATTGCAGCAGAAGTGGCCCTGTGGAAGAATTATGACTGAAAAAGAAAACAATCTGGAATATCTATTCCAGTTTAATTTTAACATCTTATAACTTACTTAAGAAATACTATTCTAAGTGGGTTAAATTTATCACTATCTTGTGTTCTGTTTTCTATTAAAATATTCACAAGAAAGGCTCAACCCCTTCTTATTTATATTTTCCCATGCAAACCCTGTTGAAGTGAAATTCTATCTATATCTTAACTATACAACTGAGCTCCCGTTTGAATAAATGTAATATTTGTTGAAGGACAATGTATGTATATTATAACCTATAACCCATCACTGCTCAGCTTGTTACTAGTTTTTGTAAATTTCTGTATTCTCAATATTTATTGCAATATTCTGTAGTTAATAATCTAAAGGTAACTTATTATTAAGTCTATTTTTATAACTCAAACCTAAGTAAAAGGCACAACAGCCCAGGAAGGAATTTCATTACACTTACTACAATTTGGTACGATAAAGAATTAATTATTTTATTATTTTATAATTTATAGTATTTGACATAGGAGAGTTCACTATAATTCTTAGTATGAATTTTGGAGCGAATCTTGGAGTACCATATTTTACAAAATACTTCACTAATAGTAACCAATGATGTGTATGAGATATCTATGAGATGACTATAACATGACATGGTAGTATGATTATCTTTATATAGGCAGTGTTAATAATAATTTGTTATTTTACTCAAAATAAATAATTCATTATTTCACATTTACTGCTCATGTGAAAAAAACTACTTTATAGTTTATAGTGACAGCGCTTTAATGTTAATTCAAAACCTGTCTAACCTCAAAGTGTTAGCTCTAAAAGGTCTGAATAGTTAATGGTGTCTATCCTCTATGTGATAGCTGTAACGGTTTAAAGCCTGCAGTGATTTTTTCCGAGTCATAGTCCATCTTAATGTCTTCCTTCAATTGGTAATGCTTTCAATTCAAATCTGTCTAACCTCAAAGTGTTAGCTCTAAGATTTGAATAGTCAACTGTGTCTATCCTCTATGTGATAGCTCTAACAGTTTAAAGCCTGCAGTGATTTCTTCCGAGCCGTAGTCCATCTTAATGTCTTCCTTCAAGTTGTAATGCTTTCAATTCAATCTGTCTAACCTCAAAGTGTTAGCTCTAAGATTTGAATAGTCAACCGTGTCTATCCTCTATGTGATAGCTCTAACAGTTTAAAGCCTGCAGTGATTTCTTCCGAGCCGTAGTCCATCTTAATGTCTTCCTTCAAGTGATATTGCTTTCAATTCAAACCTGTCTAACCTCAAAGTGTTAGCTCTAAGGTTTGAATAGTCACCCGTGTCTATCCTCTATGTGATAGCTCTAACGGTTTAAAGCCTGCAGTGATGTCTTCTGAGTCCTAGCCCATCTTAATATCTTTCCACTAATGATAGCATCTTATATGTGAATTAAGACCTGTCTACCTTCTAATTCATAGCGGTAAGGTCTGAATAGTTTACCATGTCTATCCTCATAAATGACAGCTCTAATGCATAGCATTTTAATAACTTATGCTGGATATTGTCTCAAAAATTTTAAGTTTACAGTAATTACTTCTGCTTCTCTGCACCGCTTAATATCTGCCAGTAGTATTTTTTCGTTCTTATTTTATGATATATACATAAATCCATGTATATATTCTAAGTGACAGTTCTAATGGTCTGTATAATATAGCATCTATATAACTCCTGTTAGATATTTTTCCCAGCAGTTTTAATTCAATAGTGCTTGTGCATCCCTATCTCCTCAGTATTATACTTCCCCTTTTCCTTCATTACTGTCCGAAACTATGTACATGTCAAAAGTGGGAATAGTCTTGCCCAACTTTCAAATCATTGGTATGTTGTTATATTTTGCTACCTTGATGTCCGGTGATCATGTGGGGGTTCTCTTACGTTGACAATTTTTGGACTTCTTTTGCCAAACCCTTGTGAGACTTTCTAATACTTTTACATCTATAATTTGTAACAAGTTTTCCATTATGCTATACTCATAATATTGAGCCCTTTGTAATAAAAACTATACCATTAATTATCTTTATTTGATTGCTTCTAAATCTCAGTACCGCAAAATATTTTCTCATGTGAAAAAAAAAACACAAAAACCTATGGTTTTTTGGCTCATCGACATTAAGAGGAAATACATACAAGAAGAATCGTCCCCCAATCTAATATAACTGCCATGGTTTCTGGGTCATGCCTACAGAACTCCATTGTTAAGTATATAATAATTTTATTATTTCTCGTTACTAATATGATCAAGTTATAGCTTTGACACTGCTTTATGATCTTGTTGAATAGACTTGAAAGACTTCCTCTGACTGTTTTTTGTTTACTTGGCTCAATTTTAGATTGTATGTTAAATTTCCGTATTTTTATTTAATTTAAAGTATTGAATCCTCAATAGTTAATGAATAGAACCCTATCTTGTTAATATAAGAAGCCGGATTTTTATCAACTCTGGGTAAAATTGCACAACATAAGTATTATTTAGTTGTAGTAAGTTTACTATTCATTATAACTATATTGTTTTGCACAAAGTTTTGTATTGTATTCTACGATTCCCAAAAATATAAGCATATACTACTTTAATATAGAATAATATCTATGTAATTTACTCTCCATGAAGGACTAAAACCCAAATTTTTCGATTCCAGTCGAGAAGTGTCAATTTATATTTCAAACGGTTTTATGTGTTTAATGTTTTTTTTTTTTGTAATATTAACTACCATCTAAGGTCAGAAATTTGCCACTGAATATATATTACATAACATTATATATACATTATTATATATAATGAGGTTTTAAGCACAACATTATTAACCTCATTTTACTAATAGCAACCAAAATGGGTTATGCACAATCTATCTAGTCACTATTTATATCAGTATTTTACATAATTCCCTCTTACTACAACAATTTATTATGTTGCTAACATATTTTGGCAATCAGTGTATGCATCTGTCAGCATAACTCTATTGTGCTTTTACCATACCCAGTTTTAGTTATGAAGGTGATAATAATAACATGATAGGTATGAATGATACCATAATTAATTTTACTGAATAAATCCATTTTTATTTTATTTTTTAATTATTACTTCACATATTACTTATTTTTAACTTGTCATAACTCTTTAATATCTTACAATAGAAAATTATTTCCTATAATTATTTTTAAATTTCTTTTTAATTGTTTAATTTACCACTGTTTTAATAAGTGAAGTATGTAATTTTTATATTTTCCCAGATTGATATTTTATGTACCGCTGCAGGCCATTAATGCATTTGCAACTCATCATTCTATTTAAAACCTAATGATGCTAAAAATTCTTTCTTTCTTGTTACTTAGGTTATATTAAATTACATAAAACAGCTCGAATGCAATAATATGCCTATGTTTAATTTGAATTAATTAATCATGGTCTCGATTTTAATTTAATTGCCTATCAGCCGAAATTTCTCCATATTATTTTATCGTCTTGTTATATTAATTGTTATATAATAATTATTATATTATATTCGTTTTACTATCTCAATAATAATAATTTATTGTTTACCTTCTATACCAAGTTTTTTAATTATATTTTGTTAATTTTTTAAAATTGACAATAATCTAAGTCATGAAACATTTTACAGGCTATCTGTTGTCTTTTTATTATTCTTTTAATAATTTAACAATATATTGTAATTCAATCTGATGCTTACAATACTATTTTTTGTTTTGCATATCTGTCAAATCTGGTTTCATTCGCAACATGTGAAGCCAAATATATCACAAGGGATATAATTTAAATAATAGGTTTGGTTCAATCTTTCAGATTTTTCTAAACAGCCTATAAATGCTTATTTTTTACTCACTTTTTGCTTACTTATATTTTATGTGTATTTAACTTGTAACCTTTAGATATTTCATATCAAGGTAAAACAGTTCTCATATCACATTTTTTCTTATTTTCTTGTCATATTATCCATCCATCCATTACAGTCTATATAAGTCCACAGCTGCACATAGGCCTACCAACACTCAATGCCTGATAGAGGGGTGTCATATTATGTAGCTTTTTATTTTTTATTTTATGTGTCTACAAAATAATATGTAATAATAAACTGTCTTTATATTTAAAAATGCATCTATTAAATCCCATTTATTTGGGAATTAACAATTTTAAGGACTAGTAAACTGACTCTCTCTTACACACCGGATAATTTTGTCCCAGAATTCAGTTATTATTTCTAACTTGTTCTGCCAATTTTTTGTGGATGTTAAAGGTTTACATAACCTTAATAAACTTATGAGTTAAGTTTATTTATAGCACTTATTTCTTTTCATAATCAGGATTTTCTGATACTAAAGAAAGTTTAGTTATAATCTCAGGGTATACAACTAATCTCAGGGTTTATAATTTCCGGGTCTGCTGCCCCAATTTTCTGACTGATAATGGCGACTGTCCAACGTAAGTAAATGAAAGTAATAAAAACATTAATATACAGAGTGACGATAAAGATATCACATTAAATGAAAAGACGTATCCTAAATAACGTTCTTTAAACATACATAATTAAAAAAATTTAACAATTAACTTCCTATGCCCAGTAATAATTTTTTTTCGATTTTATATTAAACAACATCATGTAAATGCATATATTTATCACCTGACGAATACTAAAAGGTCAAAGACCCATGGCCGGCAAAGGCGAATTATAGTTCAAACGTTGCCAATCCGAATAACTCAAATAAAGAAAAAGGATCAAGCAAAAAATGTACTTAAGCCAAACGATTTAAGACTTAATTCTTATGCGCCAAATTAAAAACAAAGGGATTGCGCGCTGATAAGTTTCTCGATTTGTTTACGTTAATAGGATAATAATAGTTTTGATAAAGTGGTGACATTTTATGCGAAATTGGACGCTTACTTTTATTGTTTTGTTTTTTTTTTTTTTGTGATGGGACACATTAATAATACGCTAGATAAAAATCATATTTAATAACTTAGTGAAGTGGTGTGACATTTACTTTTTTAACGTTTTAACTTTTTCTAAGTTTTGAGATAACTCGTATCAATTTCACGTCGTCGGAATAAACCGACATGGGTTTTATTTACGGAGAATGCCACCAAAACGCGGCTCTAGCATTAAATAACATTTAATTATTAAATTTGATTTGATGTAGTTATTAAACTTTAGTGATTATAAGATTAGAGTGATTATTTGGATAAAACAATGTCATAAAGTTCATGATTTGTTGATAATATCGGATTAGCATCACCCTACGCGTGCCTAATTCCCTATGTACAGGCAAGTGTAGGTATCGCTGCGCCGTTGCCGTTTTTACAGGTCACTTCAGGTCAATAAACTCATATTATCCAGGATGATTTATTTCGTGTAATATTTTAAGCTATTTATTTTGTTTGAAAAATGCACTTTTTTATTTTTTATATTATTGTTTATTTTATTATTTCAACAGACGTATATCAACTTGCATTTACTGCTGCGCTATAAAATGTGATAACCTAATCCCCACCCAGTATATCACTTAAAATTTCTCAACGTATCCCTGTACAATGTATCTCAACCCACAATTATAGGTTAAAATACCTATTTACTATTTCACAATATATGAGTGACGAGGTTATGTTATTAACCCTTAATAGTGAAATTGTTCGATAATACTTGTTAATAAATGGGCACAGTGAATCTGATTTTATTATTTAGGTAATAAATGTTTTAACTTTATTTATTTTATATACACGTGCACCTACCTCGAACAATAGGATTTTTGTTTACCTTTGATCGGTTAGCTCCATTTTGAATATCTTCCTTTCCCATTTTCCCAAGTACATAATCAAATTATTACCACGCAGATACGTAATAAATTTATTTGTAGTAGGTTTTGGATACAAAATATTTGATTTTACACTAAACATATTTAATTTTTACAACAAAAATTATAAAACACACTGTGACAGCTGGCACAAAAAAAACGCAAATGAGGTTGCATTGACGGACGGGTGGATACAGTGTTGCCAGATATACTGCTTTAAAATTTTTTTTAGTGAGCTTGGATAAATTGTGATGCTGGCATGGAATGCGGCGTACTACAATTGTTAAGAATGTCTAGGACAAGGAGGGAGTATAATTATAAGTTCGGGGTAGTTATGTAAGAGAAAGGCTAAAATAGTGCCTAGTTATTAAAATGATGGATGACTTATTGTTCCAAATACCATTGAGAAATTAAATAAATAATTCTGGGAGCATTCAATTACTTAATTTTCTTAAATGAAACTTAACCTTCATGATAAATTACTACAGCCGCTCTTGCAGAATTGCAACACCAGGGATATTGCAGGTGAGTCACCGGCCTCTTCTTCTTTCATACTTTGAGCGCTTATGAGGCTTAGGGAGTAAAGAGTGCATTTATGTTTGCTAACCCACTTGTGCACTATAAACTATAAGCCCATCCTACATCGATGAATAGTCGCTGTTTGGAGGAAAAACTTGAGACTGGCCGCCGTGATAGATATTTGGTCTAGAAGGCGTATCAATGTTAAGATTCTGAAAGTTTTTAAGGATGTGGTAACTAATCACGTATAAGCGGCTAAATAGGTTTAAACTTTGGATGCAGTATGGCACAAAAATACTCCAAATCACGGATCATTGCGAAGAAAAGAGTTATTGCGGGAGAATGCTCAGGATTTTTCATTTTCCACGCAAGTGAAGCCACGTGCACAAGTTTGTGTATAATTTTTAAACATGTCGAAGCATGGCGGCTTATTCACTCCGCGATCAAAAAGAACTATTTCATAATTAATATGCTGGACATGACAAAATCATATTTTAGAAAATGGAAGTTACCGACAGTAACATTCATATGAATAGTTTATTTTATACGCTCTTTGGTTTAGAATTTGTGAGCAAAACCTTTGTCTTCTATTCAATAATATTGAACTTTAATCATTCAATTAGTTGCGTTTGATCTTAAACAACTTTGAAAGGATTCAAAAGGACGTTACTTCGATAGTACAATACACAGAAATAAACAAATTCAACTGAATATGGAAATCACATCAAATAATATTACAAGTTGTATGTAGAATTTGTAAAATTACTGTCTATAATATATAATATAATAATAATAATAATCTTTATTGCATCTTTAAGTTAAAGTACACTCGATAACAACAGTATAAAAATTAAGCTTACAGTTAAGTACTTCTACAATTAATATAAAGGTACTGACATCTAAACTAGGCAAAGCCTGTATCTTAAATGTCAGGGTCTTCTCCCAAAACATAGTACAAGGATTTAAGTACAGAGCAGTATTCAATAATTTTAACTGATAAAGATAACAGTTTACTATCAAGTTTACAAAATACACGCGTGTGCGTGTCGTGTGTGCGTGTGCGTGTGCGTGTGCGTGTGCGTGTGCGTGTGCGTGTGCGTGGCGTGCGCGTGTGCGTGCGCGTGCGCGTGCGCGTGCGCGTGCTGCGTGCGTGCGTGCGTGCGTGCGTGCGTGCGTGCGTGCGTGCGTGCGTGTGCGTGTGTGTGTGTGTGTGTGTGTGTGTGTGTGTGTGTGTGTGTGTGTGTGTGTGTGTGTGTGTATCCATTTATGCTTTTTATACAGTAACAGAAGAGTAGGTACATGGTAAGTTATTGCAGTTTCGAGAATTATAACACATGCATCCAGCTTGGTTTTCAGCAAAATATGATCGAGACAGTTTTCTAAACGAGTCGGCTTATTATGAGCTGGTAAAAAACCTAGCATGGCTAGAGAATTTAGGTATTCATGGGAGCGGTTATCATGATTATCATCCTTAACGTCAATGTTAATATCTCCCATTAAAACTATATTGTTATGGGAGCTCAACGTGGATATCAAGTTTTCCAGGCTGTTCAAAAAAATGTTGATGTCTGCGTATGATGGAGAACGGTAAATAAATATAATAGCCGTGTCTTTGGTGTAACACACAAGGCAATTTGCTTCACTAAGGATTGGCTCGTAAATTTTACAGTTAAGATCTAGCCTTTCATAAACAACGACTCCATCATTTTGTATAGGATTATTACGAGTGGCCAAAGACGCGAAACCATCAAGATGAGGAGTTGTTACAGCAGATTTAAGCCAACACTCGGTAAAGACCAAGACATCCATGTTCACCTGAGTCATGCTCATCATAGAGATAAATTCATGAAAATTTTTGTTGATACTACGAATGTTTTGATGAATTATTTTTAGCGCAAGATTTGGTTTAGTTACAAAATCAAGACATTTATTCGGCGAGCAGCTATAAACATTCACTACCGAAAGTGAATCAATTTCAATAGAGATATCATTTAAGTTAGCACCTTTTACTATTTTTAATAATAAGATGTCGCACTTGAATTGATCGGAAAATAAAGAATTTCGTTGACAAGTATTTCGTTGATAAGTTTTTATACTTATCACTAAGAGCATAAGGAACGTTCGTGCTGTATAAATAAGTCGTTATATTACTTTTGCTCGTTTTGTTAATTCTACATTCTAGGGAATAAGGCAAGACACTATTACAAAGTTGTGACTATTATATTAAAGTATAGCATAGTTATGCTTGCAAGTAATATAGATAATATTATGGTATGTAAAAACGTGGTAAGCTGTATGTATTTTATAAGATATTTGAAATTTTTGAATATAGTTTGTATGTATATCATTCTAGTTAGCTTGTAAGTAATTAAATTGTATGTGTATGTAATTGAGTGTGTGTTGTGTAGATAAGTTAAAGTGCACGCAACAAAAAATATGTATATACATGTTATAAAATATCGTAAATTTTAATAAGTAAGAATTAATCTCATGTTTATTCCATAATATAGGAAATAGGCTTTTAAGTATGCCGATTTAAATAAACCTAGTCATTTATCTTTTAATTTTAGAAGTTGTTCATCGTTATCAATACGTATATGTTGTAACGAAAAGCAAAAGAAAGTTTTTCTAATCTAAACTATTTCATTTATAATATTATCGTAAAAACCATTTTGTTTGTGTGGATCTTTAAACTTTTTTATTAAAAGATTACCTTAAAGAAAATTATGAGAAGTGTTTTAAGGATTATTTCGTTCTAAAGTTCAAATCGCTAAAAGTTGTCGTCTCTTAAACACACATCCTGACTTTTATTATGTAAGTTTCTTTATATTTAATGCACTTTCAACTTACAAAAGAACTAAAACGCACGAGTGGTATCTTCCAAAAGAAATCCAAATAGGTAATGAAGTGTAGTATTACACTTATCTAAATATACGAGTACACATAATACAGAAATATCTAATTTTCTACTGGAACAAAATCGATTTTATATCAACCGTTATCAAAACTATTGGGGTTCGACTGGTTTTTCAGTATAATTGGAATTACATTTCTTTAAAATAAATGATATCCCATTTCTCCTGTATCATGAAGACAGTTAACATACATAAATTGCCAAATAACAAAGATAAAAAGCTAAAACAATTATTTGTAGGCAAATACTTGCTCCGTAATTTTAAGCCACTGGGCCATGAAACCTTTTAATAATTAGTATAAAACAGTACATAATACTGAATTATCGATGGTGCTTCATCATCGCGTTAATGCTGCCCTATGTACTGCCCACAGATGCAGTACACTTCAGAAATCGACTTATAAAATTAAACGTGTAGTTTACGTGTGTAGGTTACGTGTAATTAATTTAACATAAAGTATAAGCCGCTTTCGGGAATTTAAATGAAATTTAATAATTTCCATATAACGCCTTTCATTGTTGCAAGTCGTTGTTAACACCAGCATGAAATAGCAGCGTAATGGTACTGTGTTTCGTATGGTAAGTTTTGATAATCGGAGACCCTTTTTACTGGAAACGAGGCAATCCATCTTAAAGCTGAGGGGTAAGCGTATCTGCATTATGATTCTTAATCGAAGATAAATGTTCATATCTATGGGCCACAGCATCCACTTATCATTAGCTAAACTGGGTTCTCGATTGTAACCACATTCTATAAAGGAAAAAAGAAAGAATGAATGTCACAAGCTTAGAGTAGAAACTAGAATATCGATTAAAATATTACGTTAAGAAGTAATGATTTCTTATATTTAAACTACACATTTAAAAAGTTCTAATTATATATATAGTATATATATATATATATATATATATAGCGTATATTAACTGTTTTATATACCCGGCGTTTCGAGCACTTAACAGCACCCATTTTCACGGGGGAAACCGAGATGTTCCGTCTAGATGTCATAGTTAACTGCGGTTACCATAGATTAAAATTTCATTAATTTTTGTTCTGATCTATGCAGTATAAACTTATAGTATATTGAAGTCTTGCAGTTGTATGCTTGGGTTGGGATTTAAATTAAAAAATATATATATATATATATTATATATATATATATATATATATATATATTAATTTTTCGGTTTGATTTACGCACCGAAAAATTTATATTAAAAATCTTAAGGTAGCCAGGCTAACTATGACATTGGGACGCAAACATCTCAGTCCCCCCCCCGTGACCATGAATGCTGTAAAGCACCCGAAACGTCGGGAATTAAAAATAGGTAAAATCAGTTAAATATACGCGATAAAATCCGTAAATTTAGTTTTATTCAATGGTGTAGTGTTCGCGTAAATTCAAGAAATCATTATAAAATTCTTGGTAGTCATTTTTGAATTTGATTTTTATTTCCTCGTCCTTTGTCAGTTCTATAATGTTGACATTTGAAAAAGGATATAACACCGAGTCTGGTATTTAAAATTTTGAAATGTCTTGGAATCTTTCACTGAAATCACTGTGGTGATTTTTCAAATGTTGGCAGTAGACAAACATGTCGTCCTTGTTGCGGGATACTGATTAATTGGGAAAATTATGGAACTCTCGTCTGCCGATATTCTCCCTATGTAAGAGCAGCTTGACTATGAAAGCTGCGACGACATTTTTTGTTTTCATTAAGTTCAAGTCATAGCCTTAAAGTTGGAGTTTCATATCATTAAGGGTACACTAGTCACTCGTTCTTCCCATCGATCACTAATAAAGAACTAGATGCACAATCCCATACAAAAGTTCTCTAAAAACTGTTCCCAATTGTTGTGACGTAACTCTAGTTGAAATAAATATACATTTATGTAAATTCAACCTTAAATACTTTGCCTATAGTTGTATTCACAAAAATACGTACGAAAAGCAATAAATTTTTATGACTGATACTGGCTGGTCAACCTATATCAAAACAAATTCAACATTACACGCGTGTTTTAAAGTCAACAAAAAAAAGTTACAAAGTGCTAGTAAAAAGGAATCGAATTTTACGACCGAAGCTCGTAGTTTAGACAAGGAATCATTAGAGTCGAACTGCTGTCCAATATTTTTTGTTACCGTTATTTTAATTTTAAAATGTTTCAAACTTGTTTTAAAAACTGGTGTACATAAAGCATATTCTATTTCTATTCTATGATGTATTATGTGTAATGTTTATAATTTACCTGAATGTAAATACGATTTTGGAGACACCACATTCATTTAATAACGAAAGTACTTGAAACAGTCATAATTATTTATTTATTCTTCAACTTGTGTCAAAAATTTAAAAATATTGCTTGATAAAGAACTTAAATCTAAATTCAATAGTTACTAAATATAAAAAGTATGTACAGAAAGTTGTAAGTCGTAGTCACATATTCATCACTTTCTAAAACATGCTTCGAACATACAACGCTTCCTTGGGTCGGCTTGAAGAATTCTTCGGACCTTTGAGATGCTATGACTACTGAGACGATATCCATTCTACCCCTAACTGGATCTCGAGGAAAGTTTAAAAAATTAGAGAAAAATTAAAAATAAAATCTCACATCTTTAATTTTACTACATACAAAATCAGTTTCTACTATTGCACATATTCAGAATTAAATCTTTAATATGTTACTATAATATTTGGAGAAACTACGAGTATAAAGAAGTCTCATTAAACAAAAAATAATAATCATACTTTAATAATAAAAAAATAATAACGTCTCCAACAAATGGAACAGAGTCAACGAACAATTATGACTTATTTTATTAAGACTTAATTTAAAAAATGTTTTACGGAGATTTCTTGACAAAATATAAGTATTTACAATACAGTGATAACAATTAAATAATGATAATATTAATAAGTACCGAAATTAGGAAATTCCATCCTTTTTTAGCGTCCTGGATGTGTGATTTTTACACTTTTTAAACGAGCACTGAGGCATGTTTACCGTCGGAGTGTTCGAATGTAACTAGATTAAAAGCGCACCCAAATGTTCGAATGGGTGCTCATTTGGTGAGGTCGTTTTCTGTCACTGATTGTGTATCTAGTTTTTTATTAGTGATCGATGGTTCTTCCATACAAACGTAGTCTGGCGATTACTCCACTGTTTGATGGTGTACTTACAAAATAAAAAATGATTTCAATTTTTCTCATCATTATCTAGCCCTATATGGAAAAAAAAAGTAAAAAAAAGATTATGTTTAAAAGTTATAAGCGTTGAAAATTCCGAATTTCAACAGTAGTTTTAGCACATCTTTGGGCGGAAATAAATACCATAAGAAGAACGAAAATTGCAAAACAATTACCATATGGGGATAGATTAGTTGTTCAAAAATGCAAATAATTTTATATTGAACAGATACATACAATAGATTTTTCATGTCATCCAGACTCCCAAAGGTCTGTTTATAAAATTTCGCGCGCTCCTTTTTGTTGTAAATCATCTTGCCTTTCGCTACTAATTGTTTCCCCGATCAGTGGGACGGAGGGGGGGGGGGGGGCAACGCGCACCCACACATGCTCACTAGGTTAGCCGCTGCTATCTATTTATGGTCGTAATACCTACATATCTACATCCTTATTTAGAAAAATTCTTTTGTTCGTGTCCCCTTGCTGAAGCCGGAATGAATATAGCTGGTAAAATATACCCATAAGTTTGTTGAAGCACATGTAGTTAAAGTTGAAAACAGGTAGGTACATAATAATGAACTTTTGATACAGGTAGCACATTAGGTACTATTTAACTACTTTAATTTGCCAACTAACGAAAACATCTCATTGATAATCACGATTGTCGAAAATCTTAAAAATTATCTATAAATTTAGTTAGAATAGGTAATTTTTAGATTTTCGATAACCGTGCTTACGTATAGGAATCTCATATTCTAATATATCTAATGTAATTTATGTAAGTACATAAGAATTAAGAGCCGTGGCAGCTCAGATGGTTAGCGCTCGCTTTAAATTTCACAGTACGCGGGCAAACCGGGTTCGATCCCCGCCGGCACCAATGAAATTGTTAATTGCAATTTTAAGTGCTGATTTACCACGTGCTCGGCAGTGAAGGAAAACATCGTGAGGAAACCTGCATGTCAGAGAAATAAGAAAAAAATATATTTCGAAGACATGTGAAGTTCGCCAACACGCATTGGGGCTGCGCGGCGGACAATTACTTGCCCTAAAACCCTCTCAGAAATGAGCGGAGGCCTGTGCCCATCAGTGGGACGTGTACTCGTATATAGGCTGTAACTTTACTTTACTTTACTTTTACATAAGAATCTAAGAAGGGCAGTCAATGATAAATAAAATTTGTTTTGTAAGTTGTTTTTTAAAAAACACTTTAACACAACAAAAACATGAAACTGAGAAGAAGCACCCGATCTGCCGAAACAAACTCAGAAAGGTCAGTCCGGGTATTACATTGGTCATGTCATACGAGAACCAGGCAGGTGGCTAATGGTCCTTTGAAGAAAAAACCATACAGATGTGAGTGGACAACTAAGTACTTTAACCAGCAGGGCCCTATTACGAAGCCTCCGCTGTCTGTGTGTCTGTCTGTCAGCTAGCTGTATCTCATGATCCGTAATAGCTAGATGATTATAATTTTCACAGAACGTGTATTTCTGTTGCCGCTATAACAGCAAATAGTAATAATAAATTTGAAATTAAAGGGTTTCTTACTAGAAAAAGAAACTATTTTTGGCTTTTTTGATCGATAGTAATATGTATATTTAAATCTTGTAAAATGGTACGATAGCTCGGAAGTCGGATTCGCACTTGGCAAATATTTGTTTATATTTAACCTTACCTCAGACATACTCATATTTTTTTATATATAATTTACTATACTACTATATAAGCTACTACTAAATAAAATAGTAGTTCCTTTGCTATGGTATTACAGTATATATTTTGGTTTAGATTTAATTAACCTATTACAGAATAATACGAACTATATAAAAATTAAGGAGCGCATCAACCTACCTCAAATATTGGGTTATGAATACAGATAAGTAAACATAGGATTTAGTTTCTAATTTGTACATATCCGGGCGCGCGCGCTCAGCGTACGATCGTGTGCATTTAAACAAAGTATACTGCGGAAACGTACTGCGAAGCAAAATGATGCAGTGCAAAAAATTAAAATGTTTGTGTCCTTGAATAAGGATGACAATATAGTAAAGTGTAAAGGTGTATGTGAGGCGGTTTTTCACAAGAAATGCGTGCAATCCAATAAACAATTTCTGCATACGTCATTCTGCGATGAGTATAGAAAAACCAGCCCTTTGCAGCCAGCACAGGACCCAAAACTACCGATAAACCCTAGTGAACTATCCGGTGAGAAGGTACTTGAAGTGAACAAAAAGTTAGAAGATATTTACAATATGGAGAAAAAAATTGAAGACCTTTCTACTAACGTAGAATTTTACGCCGAAATGTATCAAACCTTAATAACATTCAAGGAAGAATCGCAAAAACGAATCAAGTCATTAGAACAGAAAAATATCTACTTAGAGAAGTGCAATAAAGAGTTGGAAGAACGGGTGCAGGAGCTGCAGATTAAAGAAAGAGAGAAAAATGTAGAAATTCACGGGCTGGAAATGCACAAGGACGAGAATATTACGTCTGTAATTAAAGAAATAGCTTGTATGCTAAACTTAAATCCGGATGATATCGAAGAAGCACAGAGGGTAGGTCAAGAAAAAGTTAGTGATAAAAAGAATAAAACCGTCGTGGTTAAACTGCGATCTAAAAACGCCCGTAATAGCTGGATGTTAGCCAAAAAACAATATAAATTAACAAATAATAAAATTTATGGCAATGGCAGCAAAAACCCCGTATTTATTAATGAGGATTTGCCAAAATACAAGCGCCAACTTCTATGGGCCGTCAGAAATAAACTAAAACCAAAAGGCTATCAATATATTTGGGTCCAAAACAAAAACATCCTAGTAAAAAAAGAGCAGCGAAGAAAAGAAGATCTACAACATAAAATCGGAAGATGACCTAAATAAATTTGAAGATTATAACTAATAAATAAATGCGATGCGCTCATAGTACGCGCGGAGCGGCGAATACACACTAAGTGCATTTAACACCAACGTTCACCCAAACGGATATATTTTTTTTCAGACATTATATATAAAAGATATAATGATATTTCAGATCTGAGTAATGATTTCACACAAAATATAAATAATATTCAAATTCTTCATCTGAATATCGGGTCACTTCGGAAACATTTTAATGAATTACTAGTTTTATTGGAAGAACATAAATACAGGACAGATATATTAATATTAAGCGAAGTAAATATTAGAAAAGAAGAGCTATCGTTATATCAAATAACAGGATTTAACTCCTTTATAATATCAAGAGAAACTACCAGAGGGGGAGGGATATTAATCTATGCCCGTGATAAACTTAGCTTCGATGCTCGGAGAGTTCCTACAGAGGCCTTAGAAATGCTACACGGACAGCTAAAAATAGGAAACAAGACAACTCATATTATCGCCATGTATAGACCACCACAAAAAAATAAATTATTCTTCATACATCAATTGGAGACCACGTTAAAATCTATTCCAATATCTGATAATGTAATATTGATTGGTGACACAAATATAGATATTCCAAACGATAAAACTAATCCAACAACAACGAAGTACAAAAACAGCCTGTGTGCCTACGGCCTATTGTGTTCCATACCGAGTACAGAGATAACACGTGAGGCGGTTGTGGATGGACGGAACGAGACATCGTGCTTAGATCACCTGTGGGTGCGTGCGGGACGGAACGAGTGTGAGCCGTCATCGTTCGTGCTCGAGACGAAAATCTCCGATCACCATGCGATTGGAATAGTGGTAAATTTAAGTGATAACTGCAATATAATGACTCAAACTAGTAGGGACAATCGTGTGCGGAAATTACTTAATGAAAATTTTATAAAACAAAGGCTAGACTCGTATAACTGGGCGCAATTATCGGATATAACATGTCCACTTGTGTTATTTCAAACATTATGTACTGTGTTTGATAGGATATATAGGGAAAGTACAACTGTAGTAACAACTTGTAATAAAAGTTTAATAAGACAACCATGGATAGATAGATATTTATATAAAATGATATTAAAACGAGACTATTTGTTTAGAGTGTGGAAATGTGAACCAAAAAATATGAATAAGCGATTAGAATATACAAAATATAGAAATAAAGTAAATAAAACTATAATTAAGGCTAAAAATAAATATAGATTGATGGAAATAAAAAAATGAAATGGGGACTTTAAGAAAATATGGGCAAAAATAAACCAGTGGCTGGGGCGAAATAAAGTAAGTCTAGATGATGTAATATTGCGGCATTTAGGTAAGACAGAAAATATGATACAAATATGTACAAATTTTTCTAAAACATTTATAACTCGTACGAATTAACTTGAGACCTGGGCCGATGACGTAATTGTCAATGTACGGTGTGCAAAATAATGCGTCGTAATATTTTTTTATTTGAAATTTTTGAGATTTGCATGAGATTATTAATAAAAACAAAATAAAATGATCTGGCAAGGGGTGAAGTAATAAGTGATATACTGTTGCCGTTTTTATATATTTTAAATATTTATTTTTTATAATATATATAATATTATTTTTAGTTAACGCGTCAAGGAAGGACAAAGAAATAAACATACACACATTCTCATTTATAATATTATAAATTTATTTATTATACACTTTATTGCACTATAAAAAGTGTTACAGATTCGTACACAATAAAAATACAAAGCATAACAGGCGACCTTATTGCTAAAAAGCAATCTCTCCCAGGCAACCTTAGGGTGAAAGTGAATCAATCTTGGATAAGCGGAACAGCAAAAACTATGTAAAATCAAGAAATAGAAGTAAGGAATATTAATAAGGATTTATTATAATATTTATTATTCATTGTCACTGTATACGATCGGTTCTACATACGTCTAAAGTTAACAATAAAACAACGCAATTAACAACAAACAGATAAAATAACGTTCTGAAGTATAGTACAAAAACAAACAAAAGTCCAAACCAAACAACAAACAATTATCAAAAATATCGAACTAGAGTCGAGACGCGTATCCGTAACAAAAATGCTATCGGTACTGAGCGCGCACGGCCAGCGCGGGACGCGGTGCGGGATGTCGGGAAGGGGGTCGCATTCCAGCGGAGTCTCAAGTTAATTCGTACGTGTTGTACTGAAGAAATTAAGGGATAAAGCATAAATGTAAAATTAAATTTTTAAATAGAAGACAATATGTGAATCCGAGTGTGGTGAGTTTTAGATACATAATGGTGTGCTCTTTAGATGTAGAAAAGGTTATTAATAATTGATCATTTGAAAAAGCCCCCGGATTAGATGGAATTAGGATAAAAGACATCAAATATATACGGAAACAATTAAGTCCTGTTATAGCAAATTTTATGAATATGTGTATGTTGAAAAGTATTTATCCCGATCAGTTAAAACATGCCCTATATATAAGTCAGGAAACCACTTAGAATATGTTAATTATAGATCTACAGCCATATTATCTATTATTGATAAAATTTTTGAAAAAAATATTGTAAGCCAAAATTCTAAATTCTTGGAATGTCATAATATTTTGTCAGACGCTCAGCACGGTTTCCGCCTGGGGCGCAGTACAATTTCAGCACTAACGGAATTTGCCGATTACATAAACGAGTCTTTGGACGCTGGTAAACAAATTATAACACTTTTTATAGATTACAAAAAGGCGTTTGACACCCTGGATCATGACATTCTGCTACAGGCGATGGATGATTGTGGAATACGAGGCCCTACGAATAAATGGTTTCGGAACTACCTGAGTAATAGGAAAATGCGTACGATGATAGCTGGTGTGACTGGTGAGGATATGCATGTGGATCTGGGGGTGCCGACTGGATCAGTATTTGGTCCATTAGGATATGTGATGCATGTGAATAGTGTGTCAAATGTCGTAAACAAGTGCCGCGTTTTTATGTATGCCGATGATATGTGTATTGTTTATGCTTACAAGGATATATCTGAGATAAGAAGCTATGTACAAGAAGATTTTGAAAGTATAACTAAGTGGGCACACGATAATGGAATTATATTGAATATGTCGAAAACCAAGTGCATGCATATACACTCATCATACAATCGACAAGTTAAAATCATTAATAAAAAACAGATACATATAATTGGCCACTCATATGAATGCCTACATGCTAATAAAATCGACTGCAGGTGTGATAAATTAGATTATGTCAATACATTTAAATATTTAGGCTTAATTATTGATCAAAAATTTAGCTGGAAAACGCATGTTAATGACATATGTAATAAATTAAGATCCATGGTATGTAAGTTTTATCAATTAAATGCAGTTGTAGACAAGCACACGTTACGCATTGTGTATTATGCGCTTGCTGAACTCACTGATTAGCTATGGACTCATTGTATGTGGGCGGACGTTTTGCACCTATTTAAAAAATATTAAAAATTTACAAATAAGGCTGATTAAGTACCTAGTGACCAAAAAAGTTAAAGATAATTGTGGACAGGACTATAATAACTTATTTCCAATTTGTAAAATACAGCCTGTAGACAAAAAAATCGAATACTTAATAGGTATACGTCACTACTATAGTAACGATTATAAAAGATATGTTAATAATAAATATGATACAAGAAGTGTAAAATGTAAAATTCTTGTTAAACCGAGAATGAATAATTATTATGGGGAAAGATTATCAAAATTTCTAATACCTAAGATATTTAATAAATTTGAACTTTTGAGAGGGAGTCCCCAACTCAGTAAAAATGTGTTGAAATCAAAACTTAAACAGTGGTTTCTTGATGAATTATCATTGGAGTAGTAGTTTATTTATAACAGAAGTATATCATTGTTTTAATTAGTGCCTGTGTTGGTTATAATTATAGTGTAAAGAAATAACTTAATAAATGTGTATAATCAATATTATAAGTAAATTAGTAGTACACTTAGAAGATATTATGTTGAAAATCGAGCGTGTCTCGCCATCAAACGTAAAAGTTTGGCGAGAATAGCTATGTAAGCCTATTCTTTGTATATTTTTTGTGATTGATAAATAAATAAAAATAAAATATTTTATAGCCTTCGTTATCAATAGCATAAACAGGCCAAGCCCCCTAGCCTCCAAACGTTTCGTAACGAATCTCTTTCTACAATCGCGCCTTTTATTTGTTTAGACTGACCACCTGAATCGTTCAGTGATGTCATTCCCATACAGTGTTTAGTTTGCAACTAGCGTTATCTACTATCATAAAATAATTCAAAATTTTATTTACATTTCGCTAATTGTGTCTGTACTGTGAATTTGATTTACAAACGATCTCATAAAAATAAATAAAAAAACTTGATTACGTACGGCGTACGGGCTATACGACCAAATCTGTGCTAACTATTTCTAGTTTATATACCATCATACAGGGCATAAATATAAACTAATTATTCGATATTGAGTAGAAGGTAGATTTAATTTTAGTAAATTTTAAAATATAAAGTATCTAAATGAAATAATAAATCAACCGTCGCCCCCATAAACCACGCCCTTTTTTTCTGGACCCCTTAAGGCCCCTCTCTAGGTCTCTAATAACAACAAGGGGGCGTTATCGCCCACTTTGAGAAAGACCGACTTAAATAAAAATAAAAACTACGGCTGCCAAACCGCTTGAAAAGCATGACAATGGCGAATATCTCCTCTGTGAGGCATCGCTTGAGGGAGGTCTCTTTTTATTTTATTTTTGAAATGGGGAGATGCCTTCGCACACCCGCTTCGCGCATGCAAGGATGAGCTATTTCAACTAAAACCCCATGGTGTTCCACCTTCGTCGCATATTGGCAGGGCCACGAGAACGCTTTTGCACATATCCGCAGCCTCACCAACGCCGGCCGCTCCATGGCAGCCCCTCCTTAGAGGATAACTTCTCCTCTACATTCTCCTTCTCAGGTAAGGCGTACTAGGAACACATAACATACATAGGGTGAGTGGCGCATTGCCATAACTACACTCCTTTTCCCTCGCGACTTCACCTCGGCTGCAGTAGTAGGGAAAGAGTACACCTTTTTTGCTGACGTTTACCAAATCCAAAGTGAGCTCACCAAGCCCACTTGGATTGGCCACCTTGGGGCGTCCCTACACCACTGGCCTGCCAAGTGAGTTCCTATAAGTTCACCGCGGGTGTTCAAACAACCGTTTTTAAGCTCCTCTCCCAGTCATGATAATGCTTCTCGCATTATCATGGCGGGAGTATGAGGGAGGTTTATGTTCAGCTGTGAACTTTATTAGGCTGTAACGTTAACGCTTCACCTCAAAGCCAGGTAGTCGTCGAAGGTTAAAATAAAATGATTATGATGATATATATATATATATATATATATATATATATATATTTATGATTATCTATTTCCATCAGTTAACATAACACTACTTCCACTGTAATTTGACACCCTATATTCAATAAACAGTATTAGCGAAACACAAATTACGCATCCAATTTTTTTTACTTAGCTACATTCATTCAACGAGTAGGGGTTTCATTTGCAAGTGGGTCGGCTGGCGGTCACGCAACATCGTAATCAGTTACAGACTCTTCTAATCTGATTAACATTTGTCAAGGCTAGCAAAGAGGCCATCTATATGTGTGTAAGTCAGTAATTGAATAATATAGTAGTAGTATTAAAAGAAGTGATGAAGCGACAGTATAATGGCAGGGCGCGGATCACCAACTCAAAAGGTCGTGGGCTTGAATCCGCAATTTGACTACTGTCGTGAACCTCTCCTAACACCAGCGTTTTAAGCTTACCAGGAGTGGTTAAAAGGAATATTAGTAATGTTAATTAATAAAATTACTAATATTTTATACAAAAAAAACTTCTTAGTGAACAACAGATATGTATATTTAAACGAACTTTATATCGTTTCTCTTTTTTATAGCAATATTTCATTATATTCATCACAGGCCCCGAAGAATGCCCCCAAACACTGTCCTGAGTCACCCATATCCGTTACTTTTAACGGTATGTCTGACCAAGTCCTCGCTCTGTCTGGTAGTGAGCCGCCCTACACCTCGTTTAACAGTGTTGTCGTAGACCGCCTGGGGTATTGATTACTGTGGTTAATTATAGATTCAATCAGTTAGATAAACTTTGAGCATATCCTTCTCCATAGCTCTCTGAGCGGTCTTACCTTGTTCATATAGCCAGTAGTCAATATATATATATATATATATATATATATATATATATATATATATATAATTTATATCGGTAAGGCGTTTATAAATTATCATTTGGATCGAGAGTGAGCGGGAGGTTGCGGCACTCTAGCGGTTACACTAGCAATGGAAGTCATACATACAAAACAGGCATCAATGTGTGGTGTACTAAAACTTAGCAATAAACATGTAAGTCAAAGTTCTAGTTGCAAATATAGAAAAAAACGCGTTTGGCGTACCTCAGGGTAGTGTTTTAGATCCACTTTTATTTTCGACATATTATTTAAATGACGATCACTAAATAGACGAGCACTTTATTCGTAGATAACCTACTCATTGCTAAATAAAATAATAATAATAAGTAACTGAACAAATTATAAACAATTCTATTTTATACTTGTATGACAAAATATCATGAAATTCAACCTTATATATATGATAGTCAACTGCATTCAACGACTTACAGTACGTTTCATAAATTCATAACTTCATCTAGTTGTAAGCGCAGTTTTTGACGACCCACAACTAAATGAAATGGCAATCTGATCGAATTAAAATATTATTATTCAATTTTAATAAAACAAACAAATATATAGGGTTTCATGTTCTCTACATTCAACATACGAAACACAGCAGCTACTGATTTAGGCTGATATTTTGTGAAAGCATGATCCGTCATCATAAAGATTTCCTCTTTCTCCATTAAGGTAGGCCCCGTGAGTTCCGTTGCCCTATTCCAAATTTCCTTATCTTCAGCTCACCGTTCTTTCCTGTGCCTAGTATTGAGTTGAAGTCTCCCATTAACGCCGTATAGTGAGTTTTGGGGGAATGCATGGCTATAGAAACGTCCTCATACATTTCCTCCAACTCCTCATCGGTATGTGTCTAGGCTGGTGCGTAAACTTGTATGACCTTTAGCGAATTTGGTTATTCTGAGTATAAGGTACGAAAATCTCATCGACACACTCACAATCTTTACAACGTTGTTAACGAGAGACTTAAAGTTACAGCCTATATACGTCCCACTGCTGGGCACAAGCCTCCCCTCATTTTTGAGAGGGTTTTAGGGCAAGGAAGTGTCCGCCGCGCTGCCCCAATGCGTATTGGCGAACTTCACATGTCTTCGAAATATTTTTTTCTTATTCCTCAGACATGCAGGTTTCCTCGCGATGTTTTCCTTCACCGCCGAGTACGTGGTAAATCAGCACTTAAAATTGCAATTAACAATTTCGTCGGTGCCGGCGGGGATCGAACCCGGTTTGCTAGCGTACTGTGAAATTTATAGCGAGCGCTAACCATCTGAGCTACCACGGCTCAACGAGAGACTCGTGAACGATAAATCCCACACCATCTTGGGACAGACGATCGGCCTTCCGGTGATATATCAAGATTCTGTATTCGAGAATCACCGTGTCCTCCCCCTCTTTTAGAACCTCGGATAATCCTATAATATTCCAGCGCAACTTGTCTATCTTTTCTTCCAGCTGTAGGATCTTCTCGTTAGTCCTCAGGGTGCGTGCGTTGTATGTTGACAGGTCATATTTTATATATATTGAGTTACAAATATTGAATTATAGTGCGTAAAACACCATTATTTCATATTTATAAAACAACACAAGTATAAGGGTTTCATGTTCTTTACATTTGCTATTAGAAAACACAGCAGCTACTATTTCAGGCTGGTTTACCGTGAGAGCGTGATCCTTCCTCAGTCGAGCCGTTCCATTCGTGTTACAACCACAATACAGCCCTGCATTGCTCTAAGAAGTTTAAATCTCTGTCTGAAAATTTAGGTTAGCAACTTAGCACGCAGTGCCAGCTCAAGCTGCTGGTGAGGCTATACCTTTTAATGTGTTGGATTAACTCCCCTGCTATCTATTTTTACCTACAAAATATATCCCAAAAACACCTAGTTGGTTACTTCATTTGAGAAGTAAAATAACTTAATTGATGGCTTCTTTCATTAATAAGATCTTGTTTAAATATTTTCAACAGTCTTATTACTCAGTTGCTAGTGCAGGCGGCACTCTACGACAGCAATTACCTGACTCCGTGCTATTGACTATCGATCGCCAGCTCATCGTGTTATCTAAGAGTACACACTTAAAAAAATCATTCTTTATGCATTTTTGCTATTGCTGAATTTTTATTGGAAAAGTATTATCGGAATACAATAGAGAATAAAAGTTATTTTGCTTCAATTTTTTTTTGTTTTTTCTGTATAACTTAATATGTATTATTAAGTTATATTTTACTTATATTGGATTGTTGAAAAGAATAATATCTTTCCAATATATGGTTATAAAGAGCCTGCAAATAACATAGATATGGTTATTCAGGAGCTAAGTACTCGCCGTAAATTTCACAGTACGCAAGTAACCCGGGTGTAATCCCCACCGTCAGCAATGAAATTGTAATGGGATATTTTAAATGCCGTTTTTCCATGTGCTTGGCGTTGAAAGAAAATGTCTTGAGGAAACTGGAATGTATGGTATGGGGAAAATATTTCTGTAATAACTGTGTATGTAATTTCACACGACACACTAGGATCATGATAAATCCTTTTTGGTAAACGTTCAATTTCATGTTGTCTTGCATTTTTTTTAAATTTCTTTTTTAATTATATTATCATCTCTTTTTCACTTTTCACGTTTATTCATCACATTATAAATTTGTGAATTTTGTTATCTGTAGGTGTAGTTTGTTCATCTGCATTACTTAATATAACAGGTTCAGACTGTTCAAACGTTTGTGTTGTTTTCTTTTGTTTTGACTTGTTGTCAGTGTTCAAGGTAGTGTCCCACGTTCTTGAAGCATTACGCTTAGTCTTAAATAATTTATTCCTTAGTTCCGACTAGGGATGTAAAATATTAAGTCTGACAACGGGCAGCGTCAAAGATCTATCTTTTACGGCTCCATAGCCCAGTGGCTTAGCAATGAGTTGCGGCGCTGGGGCTTGCGGGTTCGAATCCCATACGGAACTAGTATTTGTAAGATCTATAAATGATTGGTCCCAGTCTGGATGTTTTTTGTTGAAATTAATGTTTGTGAACTGCCTCTAGTACATGGGTGAAAATCTTCTGGTACTATGGTCACCAATCCGCCCGTCAATCTGGACGACTATGGTAAATCCTCTTTACAATACGAGTGGCCTATGGCCAGCTCTGGACTTCTATGAAGTGATCGAGAAGAGGAGAAGAGTAATGGAATCGAAATTAAGTAATTTTAATAAAACTTTTATTGCAAATGTACCTGCCAAGTATGGCAAATATGGCAAATGAGGTTACCTGGGTAAGAGCCTATGTTCAGCTGTGGGCTTTGATGGGCTGTTATGCAGATAATCATAATGTTCAACCTCTGTTCTACAAAGACTCTTATATTTTTTTTAAAATGTAGCCACTAAACAAATAGTCCTCTGCCCAGCTATGGGTCTTTCGGCAACAATAAATTTATTATAAAAAATTAGTTACAAAAAATTAGACTGAAATGAATATCCGGAATGGCTCTAATGGCTACAAAATGACTGAATCAAGTGTGTTGTAATGTATTTTTAATGGCCCAAAGTTCCCTTAAAATTTTGAGGAAGTGATGGTATAACTATAGGTGTTTTCTTTATGTAGTAGAGCCATGCTGTAGCCATATTGTGGTTACAGCACGAGTGGGTTGGCACAACCGGGGTAGGACCACGCTCTCACAGAATACCAGCATAAAATAGCAGCTTAATGCTGTTGTGTTTCGTATTGTGACTGTAGTGAACCGGATATCCTTTATACTGTCAATACGGCTTTTGATCTCAGTCCTCATTGCTAGCAGCGCATCTGCATTTTGATTATAATATATAAAAAATATCTATTACTCAATATCGTGCCTTGAGTGTCGTAAGGAGTAATAAAGGGAAACAGAGGAGAGCAGCGCCTTCCTAATAACAAAGTAAACATAAAAATATAGCAGTTTATGGAGAGGCCTATTGTCAGCAGAGAACTTTAATAGGCTTAAACTTACTTTCAAGTTGAAATCACTATTATTGCATACATTGAGGTCCGCCTTCATAGGCCATCCCTTTTCCGTCTGCCTAATGGAAAATGAACAGCTACTAAAGGAATATGTAATTTCTGAGCCTGCGATCTGCCATCAACCTGCTAATATAGAAGAGCCTACTACATAAGAGAAACATGTCCAGATGATAAAGAAGAAATAAGGAAAGATGGTAAATTAATATTTAGTTATTCAGTTACAAGCAATTATCATTATTATATTTAGTTTAACAACTTGGTGAGGCTCCTCTACTTAAGCCAAGGTTGATTATCTGCTAAGAAATCCCTCTACTTTGATAATTCTGACACTATCAACAAAAATTTGATGAGTTAACATTTTCATTTTAGTTAAAGGGCTATAAATTTAATGGTACGCGAGAATCTCGAGTTCAATACACGCTTTCGGCAATGAAACTATTAACTGAAATTTTATGTGCTGATTTTCTACGTGTTCGGTGGTGGCACTCATAACAAAATCATTTTAAGCTTACTTGGAGCGGTCAACGAAAGTATCAGTAATGTAAACAGCTTTACTGGTATTCCTTTTTATAAAAAATAAAAGTAATACTAATTACTCTTCACATACTTTAATGTCGTTGCTGGTTATGAAGAATATAGCATTACAGTTATTATTAAACTGCTAGGCGACTCGTAACTAAGTGGTCGTTGTACGTCTCGCGTACACCGGACCATGTCCCGGCTTTAATCATTATCTACCCGTGTCCCAATCAGTAACTCAATTGTCCCGGTATAATACGAATAACAAAAAGTAAAATTAAACGTTCCCAATATAAGCTGTAAATCTAAAACTGCATAATTTAATTCGATTGGTTATAAAAATTTCTAAATCATCTATGGTATACCCAGTTATTATTTTAAACGTCCCGGTCGGTGTTTCTACATTTATGGTAGCCCTAAACTTGCAGTGCTGTTAACTTAATTGTCTAATAACTTGTAACAAACTAACCTGAAGGTTCGCTAGGGAGCACTCTTGCGTTGTAAATAGAACTTTGTAAATTTTGTACAAAGTCGCTTATGTTTACCATAATAATCATGTACGGTAACACTTTGAATTTTTTAAAAGGATGGATGTAATACTTTTAACTCATCGTCTGTGATGTTTTATTTTCCTTTTAGCGTCCAACAAAATATTCTTTTTTTGACATATTTATCAAAAGCCATTGCATTGATTTTTTGTTGTAGCTCGTCTACAAAAATTCTATTTATTCCGTAAAACATAGTATCGTCTAGAGAGTTTAGTATATCTACCTAGTATCTATTGTATCTACTACTAATTATTCATTATATTTATTTACATCATCATTATCGTCATCTTCACAAGTTCACTGCTGAATATAGGTTTCCCCTAAAAATACTACAAACCATACTTGTTTACCGTTATCGCTACATCCTATAAAAGTTCATTACGTAGATTCATTCATCTCATGGAGGAGATATTTTCTTCTTTGTTTCCCCTTGCGAAGACCTCTCTCAGGATCACAGTTTATCCCTCAGGGTCGGGGGGGAGGGGGGCGGGGTTAATTAACAGACATATGCATCTCCTATATATTGCCTAATATAGACGATATTCGGCATAGTTGCCACGATTGGCAGGAGTGCTAACTTCTAGTATCTTCTAGAGAGTTTAGTATATCTACCTAGTATCTATTGTATCTACTACTAATTATTCATTATATTTATTTACATCATCATTATCGTTATCTTCACAAGTTCACTGCTGAATATAGGTTTCCCCTAAAAATACTACAAACCATACTTGTTTACCGTTATCGCTACATCCTATAAAAGTTCATTACGTAGATTCATTCATCTCATGGAGGAGATATTTTCTTCTTTGTTTCCCCTTGCGAAGACCTCTCTCGGGATCACAGGGTCTCCCTCAGGGTCGGGGGGGAGGGGGGGTTAATTAACAGGCATATCCATCTCCTATATATTGCCTAATATGGACGATATTCGGCATAGTTGCCACGATTGGCAGGAGTGCTAACTTTATTTTGAGTTGTTATTTTTTTTAAGTTTTATTTTGAGTTGTTACCAGGAAAACACTGCTGAACATATGTTGTACCTGTTCGATTTCCGTCTATCGTCTCTTACAACATCCACGAGGATTAAGTGGTAGTGGAGTCTATTGTATCGCCACTATACGTTGATTCTAATATTTAAATAGTATTCCGAAATAATTTTAAAACATTCTGTCTAAAAAATTCTTGAAATAAGTAAATCATCATCATCACACACACCACACATATCATCATCATCATCATCATCATCATCATTACAGCCCTTCACAAGTCCACTGCTGAACGTAGGCCTCCCCCAAGTAACGCCACAAAGCACGATCCTGAGCCACCTGCATCCATCGATTCCTTCCTGCATGTCTTACCAGGTCGTCACTCCATCTAGTGGGGGGTCGCCCTACACTACGCCTACTGGTACAAGGCCGCCACTCGAGAACCTTTCTTCCCCATCGGTTATCGGTTCTTCGAGCTATATGGCCGGCCCATTGCCACTTCAGCTTACTAATCCGTTGGGCTATGTCAGACACTCTGGTTTTACTGCGGATATCCTCATTTCTGAGCCCATCACGCAGAGAAACTCCGAGCATAGCCCTCTCCATAGCTCGCTGAGTGACCTTGAGCGTCCTCATACGGCCAGCAGTAATGGACCACGTCTCAGATCCGTAAGTCATCACTGGCAACACGCACTGGTTATACATTTTAGTTTTCAGAGAATGAGGTATACCTGACGAGAAGATGTGTCGTAATTTCCCGAACGCTGCCCAGCCGAAATAAGTAAATGTTTTTAATTTATTTTACTTCCTTTTTTCAAACCAAACATTTAACCTCATCTCATTTACTTTAACCGCTATTCAAATATTTTATATAAAAAAACGATATCAATGAAGACAAAGAGAACTCAATCCTGAATTAAAAGCGGGAAGAGAATAAAATCGTTGAAGAAATTTTAGATCAAGCAGTTTGTTTTAATGTCGCCATCTTAATAATGATCAGTACTTATATCTCAGATACAATGGCTGTCGTAACAAAGCAATTGCTTCTTAATTTCTTTTGTCGATGTAAACAAAACTTATTTTAGATTTGGTTGATGAAAATTACACAACTATATATTATTTGTAAGTTACAGCCTTTAGAGGTCTCACTGCAGGGCACAGGCCTCCTCTCATTTCTTAGGGGGTTTCGCGAACCCCCTGGGGTTGGCGAACTTCATATATTATCGAAATATTTTGTTTCTTATTTCTCAGACATGAAGGTTTCCTCAATATGTTTTCCTTCACCATTGATAATGTAGTAAATCGGCATTTAAATTTTCAATTAATAATTTCAATGGTGCCAGCGGGGATCGAACCCGGGTTGCTCGCGTACTTGTGAAATTTACAGCGAGTGGTAACCACGAGAGCTACTACGGTTTTTGTACATATTATGTCCATATTTTGTTAAAAGAAAAACCTTATTTAATAGTCAATCGCTGTAATATAATTGTATGATTAAACCGATCACCCTCCAATACACCACGGCTCTGTATAAATTTTACCAAGCACTCGGTATAAATTTTACTGTACGCGCGCAAACTTCGTTCGGCTTTCGCCGACACCAATCAAATTGTTAATTGTATAGCATTGTAAGAAAAACATTGAGAGAATATTGCATGATGCCGAAAAATTAAAAAAAAATGTAAAAATACATTAAAAGACATTTGAAATCTGCCAATACGTAAAGGGGTAGCGAGGCCTGTACCCATGTTTAAGACGTATATAGGCTGTAAATTTACTTCCTCCTATACAGTCACTAGTCTATGTATAAATTTTTTTTCCATTAACTATTTCAAAACAAACGGTTTTTTGTAGAAACTATAACTAGTTGCAGCTGTTACACAGGCTAGTATACATTACTTAATATTTAAAGTAATATTGTTGATGGTAGAGCATAGATTTTTAAGTGTCGATTTGCTACGTGTTTGGTGATGGAGAATTATAAAAATTTCAATCACTCAGTTAAACTTTAATGTAAAAATTAACCAACCAGAAGTAACGCCACCGTATAGTGGCAGTATCACTCTTTCTCTACCCTTCTATATAGCTCATGCACAAAAAATATATATTCTATTCAGTAAATATTTATTAGTTCTAATTTAATGCCCCGTTGATACATTTGTTTAACTGTCCATAAATTAAGTATAATAGCTACCTTTCCATACGACGTTACTACTCTAAAACTTTTCGTTTATTGTATACGAAAATGTAACGGAGTATCCATTATATTTTCTCGTCTTTTTCAATGTATAATTAAAGATAACGTTCAACAACGGACTATTCAAGTTCTACAAACAGGGTTTTACATTGATATTAATTATGACTCAAATAAAAATAATATCTCTTTCTTCCTTCTGAACATAAAGGAAGACGCTGTTGCCCATTTCATAGTTGGTTTTCGCAGTAGCCTCCTACGACACCTACGGGATGATATGGGGTAGTGGATATTAGTACACCTCTACACGGGCTGAAATATATATTAATAATAATACATTAAGATCGTGTATAAGAATAATAAATGCATGAACATAAAAATTACTTCATATTTATTTTAATAAATTTAAGCAAGCGTACGGGTGATAAGGCGTATAAGCTCACGTTAGTCATACTGTCAGTCGAAACATGATCTTGCTAAGGCAGGCAGACGGGAAAATGGGATTTAAAGTTCTTTTATGTCTTTATAATATAACATAAAAGCCAAGATAAATTAGTAAATTTCAGTCCAATCACTGACTTTTAAAGTAAATGTTTTTCGTACTTTTATTTATTTTATTTAAAAAGAACACAAGCAATCCCAACATCTCTGTATTTGTATTTCAACCATTTTAATAAGCTTAAAATGCTCGTGCTAGGAGTGGTTTATAAAAGCAATCGAATAGGAAATAAACTCAAGCAAGTCTGAGGCCAAGGTTATGAGTGAAAGCGAGGTTAAGGACGGTGTAGGAAGTTGCACCTTGTGTTCCGGCATATAAAGGAATAGCGTCTGTGATTGTATTTCCCCAGCAATGTCCCTGGCATTTATGGGGCTAAAGATAGATTTAAAAGTAACTTCCGATGTACGACGGATTTGGAATACCATGGGATTTTAGTCGGTGCGAATTCGACAGAATCTTCCTGTGTCCGAGCAAGGGTATATGGTAGGCATTTAGGAAAAACGCAGTGAATAAGTGTTTGGTTGCGAGGCTGTGAGTCTTTGATTCGATTCCCGCAAGAAACATGTCTTTGCGCGCCCTACAAATATTTTTGAGGGTCGATCTTTGTTCATGTGCAATTTATTTTAGTTAAATGCATACATGATATAAGATAAATTCCTAGTAATGTATTAAAAAAGTATCAGAAAGAAGATCAAACATTGGTCATAGCACTCAGTATCAACGGATATTAAATAACTACGTAGCACAGAACTATAGAGCACAAGTGTCTGCGTAAGCGCAGTTACACTCTCCGTTTATTCACACACAATCTGTTGGGTTGGACCAAAGAATAATTTATGGGGTTATTTGCCCGCCACGCTGCTCCGGTGCGTGTTTGCGGACATCACGCATACTCGAAATAAAATTTCCTCCTCCAGGTTTCCTCACGAAGTTTTACCTCACCGCTGAGCACGTGATAATTCAACACTTAAAATTGTAATTAATAATTTCGTTGGTGGGACTCAACCAGGGTTGCTTGATGTTCGCGTACTGTGAATTTTATAGCGAGGGCTTACCGTTTTACCTTTACTACTGAGCTACAATAGCTTCGAAATAGTTTTTTTTTAATTTTTAGGTCTAGCAAAAGTGGTCCGGCTTATTTCCGACCATTAAAAATGTCTCAAAAATCGAGTCCTTCGATTCCTGAGTGAAAAGATCGATGTAATTGAAAAACCTTCTTATCTCCATTAAAACTTTCCACACTATTCAAAAGTTTTTGTCGTGACGTTATTCGGTCACTATATGCCTGTGAGTAAAAATCAAGAGCGACATTTAAAAAAGATCTTACATTAAAAGTTTAAAAATGTAACAGATATTGAAATGATTTTTATACAAAAATAAATACACGCAGTTTACCTGACGGTAAGTGGATACTATAGCCCATAGCCACCTACATCAATCCCGTTGCAGCCTATCAAAATCCACTGATGAACATAGACCCGCCATCAAAGATAGGCTTACAGGGGGGATATAAATTATTTTTTTAGTCGATATTAAGAATATGCCACTGCTAATCACGTAATTTGTTTCCCTCTGCCGCCTCTTACGACACTCATAGGACGATACGAGGTAGTGAATATTCTAACACCGCCACCACACAGCGGACCTACGGTGAACATATATCAGTAATTGATTGAGTATCAAACTACGATAACAGATAAATTTCATCCTTGAAGACTAATACGAAGAGCCTCGTTATCATTTAAAAGAGTAATATAGATATTAATAGTTTATTCGGAACCATCCGCTCACTACCTATGAAGAGCCTCCCCCCCTCCCTCTCAGCACACTACTACTCCTAACACCACTATTCCAGGAAAGACATATCATCGACGATAATACGACACGTGTTTTGCCTCTACACGAGGCATCTTCAGGTGATGTAGACTCTACGGCGGCTGACCGCTTCTATGCTGGGATTAGTGGTGACGGGATTGGTGCACGCAATTGAGGGAGGGCGGGAGGTGCTCTTCAATCCAGGTAAGACACATCATTGTATTTAATTGAACGGATGGTTACGAATTAACTTTTAATATCTTTATTATAATTAATTTTCGCAAAGTAACACCTGATTCTATCAATTATTTAAAAGGGTCTTCGGTTCTTGTCCCTGAACATATGAATCTCAACAACATTATGCTATATATTACACCGGTATTCTGTAAACCCGCGGCCCATCTTCATTCAAGCCGAACCGTTTGTTATGTAGTCAGTAGTGTACAAAATGTATACTTTGCTTTTATAAAAAATTTCGCCTTTCACAAGAACATTAATTACCCAGCTTTTAGGAACGAAACAAAATAAATCTTTTACATTTTTTAAGCCTAACATTCCAAGAAGTCGTTGGTGTCATAATCGACCCGGTTGTTTCTCTCCAATCTCTGGCAGGACACTCATCACCAAATTGAATAATAGTTGAAGTCTCAGACACGATATATATTTAATCTCATCAGGGTGCAAAAAATTCTTGCTTTTTCAGTTTTTTTTTCTATTATTCCAAATGTTTGATCTGGGGGCATATAGGGGTTCCCGGTAATTGGGAACACGACTTCTAAGTTTGCGGTGGTTGAACATGACAACAACTACTTACAACATGCTGCAATAGTTATGCAGTTTTTGTTCTGCTCCCCACACCCATCCACGACTAAGCGTATTTAGTATATTCCAGTTTTATCAGTTGCATTAAGTCTGTTGAATAGAGACGATGCAACCAAATTGAAGTCTTTGTGGAACTCGTCCATCGTAGTATACAAAGAATATTTCTTTGTTCATTAGCTGATTGGAAGCACCTACCACCGTCAAGTTATAAGAGTAAAGTTGGCGGCTATAAAATTATATTTGATCCGGTAATTTCGAAAGGGAAAGATTTTTTTGGCAGCCGAAAGAGATGATTTTTAATCCGTCAGCCCTTTCACTAAATTTGTCAATAAATACTTTTCCCTTAATTTATACACATTTTTTTATCAGCAAAGTTTTTGAGTGGAATCAGACTGAGTTTTAATTTTTTCAAATATGGCGAGACATGTTGAGCAAACATCCATACAAGGTGATCCAAATCTGAGGTTATAAAAGTTGTTAAAAATGAATCTAAAGTTAGACAGCTTCACTTCTCAATTTGCCCACTCAGATTTTTTGTACATGTCAAATAGATTTTTTTAAATATTTAGCTTAGTAGGTAAATACTTACGGCAAATTTAGCCCTGCGGCAATAATGTCATTCTACGCACTTCAAACTGTGTTCTGCTTTTCGAAACCCACCATGTGTATCATGTGTTATTCCATGCGCGTAATAAAACCTTTTCATGACATAATTTACCTTGTGCTTTGTGATTTCAAAAAAGTTCAAAAATTTTTGGCTAAATATGTATCCTCTGTTTGTTAAACAAATACAGCGTATTTTTTGAAGTTTGTTTGGTAACTGTTGGGTGGAACCTCTTTGAAATGGCATTAATTTAGCAAAGTTTTAAAATTATAGTATCTTGACTTTTTTGTCTTTGTGGGCACAAAATATGTCATGTAGATTGTGCATGTCAGACATCGTTATTTTAGAGCAATGAAATGCATGTCGGTGATGTTCACACACACGCATTGATTTGGATGAGTATCTAAAAAAAGAGCAATTGTGGAAGTTGTTAAAATGTATTGTACACTGTAATTTTTTAATCGTTTCAGAGTTTGGTCTGCCCATGGTTTTGAACAACTTTTACCAAGGAACATACCTTAAAATCGGGAAAAAAATTTGATCTCCCATACGAAATAGAGCCCCGTATCTCGCACTTTTCTATTGGAAGTCGTTTTTTTTACTCTACTTTTTTATTTTGCTATACTCATCCGGCACAACACAGTAAAATTATACTATCTGTGACTTTTTAAAGGTAATGATAATATTTGTCAAAGAAAATCTATCACGTTATAAAAATACAAACCTTAAGCTTTATATTATCAGTAAATCATTGGAGTTACCTACTCTGAAGTTACAAGTATGTGTCAACCCTAGGTAGGCAGCTTACCTGGTTCTCTTTGCGATACTCTTCTTCCAATTTTCTTGATCTTTTTGTCGATCAGAAAGACAGAGAAACAATAAAGAGAAACAGTTATTTATAATGATGGGGCCGATCATCCACAATTAGAACTATAGTAATTTTAACAATCTCTAATCACTAAAACTTCAATAAAGTAATAAAAAATACACACGCGCACAGCAAGAAAAACTCGTTTACTGCCATCTTGTCAAGTGGCGAAACGCACAGTAATGCCGTTTTTGATTCTAAATTGTCGGAATATTGCCACCTTTGTAACCACTTTGAAAATTGCCACACTTGATTTTGATGTCTTTAATGAAGTTGTTAATTTCAACTCTTTAAAATTTCCTGCATCAAAAGTGCCAAGTGATATATTTAGAAATTTTGTTACAAATCTACTACCTATTTTGTAACAACCGACCTAATTAAAAAGAGAACATCATCAATGTACCTATTTGAAGACAATTAAATACACATTATTAAAGATAACTCAAAAACTCTGGATCTTGACCACACGAGAAGCAAAAGATTTCAGATAAAAATAGATTCGTCAAAATCGGTTCACCCAGAGAAAAATCATGATGTAAAACTCATAAAAAATACAGTCGAATTGAATACGGGAGGTATTTTTCATGTCGGTAAAAGTGAGATCTCGCCTATATGACTCAAATGTTGTATGGATCTACCACATTACAATACAATACAATTCTGTTTATTTTTGATAAAGGAAAGGGATTATAGATATTATATTCCTTTCATGTGTCGCTAGAAAATTGCCGATATAACAAAAATAAACAAATATTGAGAGAAAGACGAAAGGCCGTTATTGCTCTTAAATAATATTATAATATATTAATTTTAAAACTATATCAGACCAATAAAGAAATATAGTCAGTGCACTGCATAGATTTTAGTAAAGCCACACGCACTAAGCACACATTCGCATTTAAAATCATTTGTATTCTACAACATGGTTTTAGATGTATGTATGGGACTAACACACTAGTTCTACGGGATGTTAAAGAAGGAAAAAGTGAAATATGTGCTTGAATGCCAAAAAGTTGAGAATGTTTTGCTGTGACTTGAAATGCACGCAGCGCTCCGTCCATATTTCTTAGGTGTTCTGAGAAAATCATATACAATGTCTTGTACTGTAGTCTACGAGTTGATGTTCGTCATATAAATTAGATTGCGAGTGTTCCGGAGCACTCTAGTAATTGTATTACAAACAAAGTAGAAAATCTCGCTCAAGGGCTGTCCTTATATTTTTATTACCATATGTTTATTTAATTATAAAATTATATGTATGTTGTGAATTCACCTATTTGTTACTAATTTTTATAACAAAAGATAAATTAAATTATCTTTTGCATGAAATATATTATTTAGTGAGTTAATTTAATAATACACTCCTAATTTTTACATATATATGTCCTCTGTACGTGAATTTGTCACTGAACTCCTCTTTAACGGCTAGACCATTTTTTTTTAATTTTATCTGTTTGTTTAAGTGGGTCCCTGGATAGTTTGGATTCAAAAGTTAGCCCGGTAGGTAATGTTGTTGAAATTCCGAAATCACTCGTGCAAAATCGGTACGGATCGCTAGTAACTAATATATTTAGACTCCTTCAACATCATCATTACGGGCTGTTGAAGTTTACTACTGTGTTTGTATTTTCATGACAAAACAATGAGAAAAGATTAAAGTTACAGCCATTTATGAAAAGGTAAAGGAGCAGTTATTCAGGGCACTTTTCCAGCGCAAGCTTGCAGATATCTCAAGTACTCGAAATAAAATATTTGGAGATTTCCCTATTCCTCTGATTTCCTTAATTTGTTTCCTCGTGTTCCTTCATCAATAAGCAAATTATAAATGTATACTTTAAAGTACAATTAACAATATCTGTCGCACTGATTAAGTTAGAACTGAGCTGACACGGCTCTTACAAGAACGCAATATTAATGTTTTTTTTTTTACTAACGTAAAATGGAATAAATTTGAATTTTAAGAACACAATTTTTATATAACAAGATAAAAATTTACCAAAGTAAGAATAAATTATATTAAAAATACATATACACTTACATCAGAAAAATCATTTTAACTGTCTAGAAGATTACCTTACGATCGCAATATAATGGAAGATACAAAGACTTTGTAAGAGATTTGTCACAGCCCATTGCAAGTTCACAGCAAGAAACCTCCCTAATCTGATGCAACATTCAGTTAAGCTACCTACATATAATCTGAAACACCTGAGAGGCTTAAAAAGCTTAACATGACACCTACCCGTCCGACAATGGACCTAGTTAACCTACACAAAATAATACACTCGGAACTGGATAGCCCCGAGGTCTTGGAACTGTTAAATTTTAACATAAAACACAACCCACGAAGACCTATGAAAAAAATATTTGACATACCCCTATCGCGAAATAACATCTCTCGAAATCAACCCCTATCAAGATTATGTCGACTTTATGATGATTATAGCCTTCGCTTTACCAACCTTGACATCTTCATCCCTACCTTGGTTCGCTTTAGAAATTTTTTGAAAGACATTCTCAAGGACATCCCCTTCGATTGATATTTATTATATTTATAGTTTTTGATTTGTTGGATTTGTGAGCCTATTAGTTTAAGCAATTTTATTTAAAATGTTTGTTTCTCAATCTTGGCATGCCGTGATAACACGTATAAGGATTATGTCTTGTATCACACCATTATTTTTGTAAGTTATAGCTTTAAATCATGATGTAATCTGTTGTGTTGTCCTATTAGAAATAAATAAATAAATAAAAAATCGAAACCCTGCAGGCTTAAATCGTAACTCCGTCTGGTAGCGAAGCAAATAGTACGTTTTAATATAAATAATTTATATTCAAGATTCTTTTTCTTATATGTGTGTACAGGCCTTTAAACAACTTACACCTCATAGATATCATTATACCCTGTCGAATTATAACCTAAGTATTCCTCAATACTTTGCCAATTTCGTTGGGAAATCCTTCATAAACTAGATTTACAATAAACAATTATTAATTAAATTGGGTCTGTATTATATGTGTCATTCTGTGTATTTCTTTTACTTCTTTTAATATTTTTTTAACTTCTTTGTATTTTCAAAGTAAATCCATATCACGAATATGCAATATAGATTGAGATCAAAACTGTCCACTGCTGATGCTGTGAATGAAATGACCGGTTACGTCTCTCAACGATTAGATAAAGGCAACCAATCATTAGCATTTGCCTTGACCTTGCAAAAGCTTTAGATATGGTTTCTATTCCCATCATAAATAAGCTCATCATATATTCAATAGTATATTCGAGAAAAGTAGCTTCAACTTTTTACAAACTATTTATAAAATCGGTATCAATACATAAAAATCGAAAAGGTTGTTAGTTCTGAACAAAAAATTCTCATTTTGGCGTATCTTAAGGAAGTGTATTAAGACCAACCCTATTTTTATTTATATAAATGACCTTCGCAATCCAGAACTTAACTCAGGTAAAATAATATCTTACATAGATGAAACTTGCTCCTTTTTCCGCAAACACAGTAGACAAGGTTGATTTATTTGCACAGCAAGGTTTTAATAGTTTTTTTCCCTCTGTCTTTTCTTATGACACCCACGCCATGGGGGACGATATATTATAATGGATATCACTTACATCGCCATTATTGACTAAAGCTATATTATTGTTATAGCACAATTGGGTCGGCTCGACTAAGGTAGGACCACGCCCTCACAGTTACCAGCATAAGTGGCGGTTTAATGCTGATGTGTTTTGTATGGCGAGTGTGGTGAACCGGAAAACTTTTTACTAAAAACGAGGCATTCCAACTCATTCCTCCGGCATGACAACGCATCTGCATTTTGATTCTTAGTTGAGGATAAATGTAGATGTATATTGGCCACAGCAATCACTTACCATCGTGCTCGTTTGACACCCTTATTCTATAAAAATAGCTTAATATTTTCGCAATTTTTCGACAGTTGGTCCTGTATTCAGTGATTACTAGAAAACTATAGGTCGCTCATTTTATTGCAGTTAGTATTATTCTATATGACGCACTACCTGCACAAAATTTACCACTAGAGAACTTTTTAACAGGCTTTTAAATCTATATCTATACATATTGAAAAATTGAAGTGTCTGTTTGTATTGTCAAAATAATATCTATTTACTAAATGCATATGAAAATTTATAAAAAAAAACATAAAGCCTGTCACCGAGAGGGGTAGGTAGAGACTACAGATTTCCATTTAGCATGATCCTGATACACCTCTCTCGCCTCCTTCACATCCATATACCTACGCATACATGCTCGTCGTTTAAGGGTACTCCTAATTTGGCTCGTTTTTAATAAATCGCTAATTTGGTCGATAAATTTGCGCCTAGGGCGTCCCTTTCCGACTCTGCCATTCATTTCTACAACATAAATTTTCTTTGTCACTCTTTCCTCATTCATTCTTTCCACATGACCAAACCACCGAAGCATTCCTTTCTTAATCCTGGTCACAACATTATCTTGCAAACCACACTCATCTCTTATCACACAATTTCTCACCCTGTCATTCAGATTCAGCCTTAACATACTCCTTACCGACCGCATTTCTACTGCATTTATTCTACTCTCGTGCTTCTTCTGCCACACCCAACCTTCACTACCATACGTTAACGTAGGGACCGACACAACACTGTGAATTTCCACACGTGCCTTTTTTGACACATTTTGATTCTTCACAATAGAATGTAGGGCCCCATTTACTCTATTTCCTGCGTTTACTTGTCGTTCTATATCCTTATCATATCTCCCATCCCTGCTAAATACGCAACCCAAATATACAAACTCATGTACTTGCTCGATGAACTCCCCTTCTATTCTTATTTCACATATCATTTTACTTTCATCTCTTTCAAAAACCATAACTTTCGCCTTACTTGTGTTCACTTTCATACCCCTTTTCTTTTAATGATCTGTTCATTAATGTAACCATCATTTGCAACTCAGCCGTCGACGACGCAAGAAAAACTTGATCAGAAAATTTATACGATACTTAAAAAAAATTAACGTCTGTCTGTTTGTCGGTGTGTCTCTCAATCTGTTTCTTCCGGCTAATCAGCAAAATGAATGGACCGATTTTGGATTTAGGACTTTCACTTTCAGATAGCTGATGTTAAAAGTAGTAACATAGGATTTTACATAACTTTTATTTTAGAAGAAGATTTATAACGTGGAATTGTTACCGGGTAGTAATATAATAAATCCCTCCCGCTGGGTTTCTTGCTGGTTCTTCCCAGGACAGAGGTATTTTTTAGAACCAGTGGTAACGTGAAATATTGACTTTCAATAAGAATTAGTTGTAATCTGTATTGAATAAAAAATTATTTTATTCTGTTCTAAAATAATTTTGATAGTCATTTCAAACATCTGATATGTCATTTTTTAAATTTACCCCTGTCTAGCTGCCTGTCTTTCCGTCCGTCTGTATAGGCTAATCTTCAGAATGGATGAACTGATTGTGAGTTTACGAACATATAGAGAGCAAAGCCAGTAGGGATTTAAGTTGTATTTTATCCGAAAAACTTGTATTTTATTTTGTGAGAAAACGAAAATGTATACAACAAACGGTATTTGATTATCTTAAATCTCAATAACGCCAAATTAATAGATTCTATGCAGGCGAAGTTGGGGCAGGTCACTAGTAATGTAATATAATACCCAAATAAATGTACAAGCATAACTTATAAAGCACACTTGTTAGAAGTATTTTTGCCCTTTATATAAATATCGATGTTCCTTTAAATACACTTATCTCAACAGTAGAAGAGCGGGCAGGCTTAATTAGTAATACAATACTACTTATTTATAATTAAGAACATTGCTAACCTTAAAATATTCTTTTAGTAAAGTTTATAACGCTAATTACACAAACATATAATTACGCAAATTATATTACATCAAATACAATAATGCCACAAAACACGGTCCTGAGCCACCTGGATCCATCGACTTCCTCCATATCTTACCAGGTCGTAACTCCATCTAGTGGGGGGTCGCCCTACACTACGCCTACCGGTACGAGGCTCCCACTCGAGAACCTTTCTTCCCCATCGGTTATCGGTTCTTCGAGCTATATGGCCGGCCCATTGCCACTTCAGCTTACTAATTTTTTATATACTTATCTTCACGCACAATCCCTAACGGGGTAGCCAGAGAGAACAGATCGCCAAGTGTCACGATCCTTACATACCTCTTTCGCTTCTTTCAGGTTCATTAACTTCTTCATACATGCACGTCTAGGTATCCGAGTACTCTTGACCCTCCCCTCTTCTAGCAATTTGCTCACATGGTCTTCGAAAGTTAGTCTCGGTCTACCTCGACACCTTTTAATATTTACTTTCGCTCTATATATTTTCTTCACCATTCGGTCTTCACTCAATCGTTCAACGTGCCCAAACCATTGGAGTACGCCCCTATCAATTTTTTAATTCTTAATTTACTTGGGGGAGGCCTATGTTAAGCACTGGACTTGTGAAGGGCTATAATGATGATGATGGCGATGAAATATAATAATACAAATTATATTACATCCTGCTATCCTAATACTAGGTGTTAGGACTTCTATCCTGCTTAGGAGTCCGTATGGTTAAGTTCCACCTTCTCTGCTATGTTCCGGTCTGAAAGGTATAGAGCCAGTATAATTACAGGCTGTGTGTCATATCATGGGTCCTGGAGTCCTTAGAGGTGACAGCATCTGTGGCTCTATTTATTGGAAGTTAGTTGCAAGTGCTCATTGGTTACAATAGTCACTTACCATCAGATGAACTGATTGATTGTTTGTGACTTTAATTTTATAAAAAAGCATCCATACGATTGTGCGTTTGTACGCTCGGAGGAATACGGCTCTGAAAGATTTTGACGAATTCAAAAATAAAAACTTTCGGAAAGCTTAAAGCATTTTCTGTTTTTTTTTTTTTTTTAAACCAATAAGACTAACTTAACGCAATAATATACTCGTTATGTAGTACGTTACCAGGAGTGTTGTAAGTTATTTTAATGTTATTAGTCATGACTGCCTCCATTATCCAATGGTCGTAACGCAATTATGTGATTTCTGGTTTGAACAATGGGTGGGGTGAAAATCAAAGAGGGGAGGTAGGAGAGAATTGGGCATTTGGGAGACATGTCACCCCTAGTAATTCCAGTTCAATTGTAAAATTTATTTTATTTTTACGTTTGTTATTTATTTTGCTCACTGGCAAAACTGTTCATTTATAGAAAATTTGTCATTTCGTTCATTTGTCAAAGTTGCACGCTCTTTAAGGTTAGGTGCGCATCAAAATAAACATTTTGTTGTGGTTTCGCCATATATAATCGTAAAACCAGTGAAGGTAAATATTTTATTTTTATTTTATTTCCGTTGTATATTAACTACTGTATATATTAACCAGTAAGTCACGCTAAAATATCTAACCATAAAACTTCACAGGAAACTTAAGTTGAAAAAGTATGCAGAGGGAGCAACGGTCAGTAATTTTTAGGGTGGTTTGGGCATGCCCAATGCGGGAGCATCACTTAAGGGTGGGAACCCTTAAGTGATGTATGTAGTGAAACAGTTTGTTTTACATTACCTAAATTAAGTTAAAATGTTTAAATGATTTTAATTGCAGAAAGACGCCGTTCAGGTATAAAAAGAAGGGTAAGCGATGCGAAATTCCAAAAGACGTGCCATAGAACGTGTCAAAAGGCGGTAACGATGATAAATTTAAAAGACGTAGAGCAAATTTGCTACGATATCTGAAACAGGAAGATGTAAAAGATTCTTCATCCAG
This sequence comes from Parnassius apollo, assembly GCA_907164705.1. NCBI lineage: Eukaryota > Metazoa > Arthropoda > Insecta > Lepidoptera > Papilionidae > Parnassius > Parnassius apollo. The sequence continues at coordinate 884,783 of CAJQZP010001576.1, forward strand.
ATTTATATCTTCACAAATTTTCGGTTTATATTATGTAACTGTAACGCTCTTCCCCTCTCATAGTAATAAATATATAAAATACTAAATGTATTATATTCCCCTTTATATTAAAAATTATATATATGTGACCAGGATTAATAAATTACGTTTAGATAATTCTAAATGATCTTTCTAAAGGTAATAGGCCGTTTGTAATATTTTGGCGTGATCGTCTTAGTTAGGACCCTTATTTACGTTGTGTTTGTTTAGTAACTTAGTTCTTTTAGGTATCTTTTGGAAGAATGAATATTCGCTAGAGCAATTGAAAGCTGTTGGTAGTGCCTTATAAGCTAAGTGAACCCCGTTCACGAAGACAGGGCTCGAGAAAGGTTAAAAACAGAAAACGTCACAATTCCACTTGTATCAGGCTTACATTATTAACTTAATATTATTTATCCCTTCCCGCTCGGAAAAGGCTCAAAATATATTTATACAAAATACCCGATACAAGGGCTTCGCTCTCCTACATTTATTTTTAAAAAAATGTAGGGGGAGGTACACGGCCCCACACACGCCGTGCACGGTGAGTGCAAACCATTTTGATGCACTCCCCCCGCAGGGAACGCTAATTCGGGAACTGGACCGTAGTCCACAGCAAAATAACTGGCGAACCAGTAAAAGAGGCTTGGCCCCTTGTTAGTGCGTAAGCACAAACATCGACCGAAGTCGCGCATGTCAATGCGTGTAAACGCCATACAGAATACGAACGAATCCAGCCACAGTGAATGTATGTCACACGGTTTAGGCAAATAGGCACACTGGCCGTAAACCCTCCGTGAGCGCCACCACCTGCCAGACCGCCGCTCCTGCAGACGTGATGTAAGTGTATGGCATCACCACCAATTGCATGATCAGCACGGCTACTAGCAGCAGAGCGTGTCATGAGTCTACCGCTCACCTCAAGAGAATGGGATCTCACGTTGTGCGGCTTTCGGCCGCAGCCTTGAGAGTCTCCTCAGATCCTCCCGCCAGCTACCACCCGCATGAGGTCGACACATATGCTCCACCAACCAATACAATGGCAGATATAGCCAAAAGGCAGTTATAAGATAAGAGTAATAATTCGCCATCAGAAAGGGTTTGTGTCACTGACGTTGAGTAAATGCATTTTCGATCATGTTTGTCTCACCCACCAACAAGTTGCCTTCAATCATTCAAAGGTGGAAAAGTTACAGAGATATAATATTATGTTGTTATATAAAACATCGTGGAGGGCAGACAGTCTGCAGCCCCGCAATGAAGGGACCCGACTTGGGCAAAGCTACTTAGGTGTGAGTCAAACCAAGACGCAGAGAGCGCCATTGAGAATAGCGTCCCACCAAACAACCATCGCAGAGACGCAATGCTGCAGAACGCAACAAGCATCAATACGACTATCGTCGGGCTTACACAATTCCAAGGTCCCCCATACATCCCAGCAGACATCACCACCCGTATACCTCCATCGACCAGAACCACAGGAATGCGTCGAATCAGGCGCAGCACACCCGCAGATCCATCACAAGACGCAATACCGCAAGTAGTAGTAAGCATCAATGCAACTATCATACGGATGGCGCCCCCCTCACAACACACCCACATGACTCTTATCGATTTTGGTAACAAAGTTTTTATTGTTGTTATGTAAAAAATATCACCAACGTATCATAGTAGCACGCTACTAAGACGCCAATGAACAAAACTCCACGTATCATAGCGCTAATGCACTAAAACATGAAGTTGAGTATGCCTGTTACACTTAAAAGTGCTACCAAACACACTCATCATCCCAATCCGAAAGATAGACGACACATCGCTATGCGCAACGACGTCGCCCACAAACGGTATGGGTGTGCGATGTCCACGGGAAAGCCGTATTGCTACAACAAACCCGCTTACCACCGGCACTAAGATGTTAATTGTATACCTCCATCGACCAGAACCACAAGAATGCGTCGAATCAGGCGCAGCACACCCGCAGATCCATCACAAGACGCAATACCGCAAGTAGCAGTAAGCATCAATGCAACTATCATACGGGTGGCGCCCCCTCACAATACACCCACATGATCCCTATTGACTTTGGCAACAAAGTTTTTATTGTTGTTATATAAAAAAAATATCACCAACGTATCATAGTAGCACGCTACTAAGACGCCAATGAACAAAACTCCACGTATCATAGCGCTAATGCACTAAGACATGAAGTTGAGTATGCCTGTTACACTTAAAAGTGCTACCAAACACACTCATCATCCCAATCCGAAATATAGACGACGCATCGCTATGCGCTACTACGCCGCCCACAAACGGTATGGGTGTGCGATGTCCACGGGAAAGCCGTATTGCTACAACAAACCCGCTTACCACCGGCACTAAGATGATATGTCTAAGACACATCGGTTAGCGAGTCCAAGTTTACCTCGGACCAATTGCTCGTGAAGCAGCACACACGCCACCATAATATTCCTTTTCAAGTCCCTAATAAGGACTAGTCATTTTGCTACAGTACTAGGAGCAGTCAGTCACCCGACCACCCCATACAATGCTTGTGCATCAAGGAGACCTCCTATAATATTGCTTTTGTATCATAGACCTTACTTTCATAAGTCATGTATATATAGGATTCGAACCCACGACCCTACTATTGTAATGCATATTAATCATAGAGACCTTCTATAGTATTACTTTTGGATCATA